>VXBC01002945.1:506136-625687 GCA_013399945.1 Ploceus nigricollis
TTTTTCTTTTTTTTTTTTTTTTTTTTTTTTGGTTGTGTCCTACAAATGTGGGCAAAGTACATGCTGTTGCAGAAAGTCCTAGGAAGGTGCTTCTCTCCAGAAAACTGCCTGTGCTAGAGCAGTTGGAGTAACCTTCTCCAGAACTCAGGTTTCTTATCACAAGGTTTTCTTATGTTCATTGTCTTAGCCTGCCCTCTGATTAAGTGGCAGTGTAGAGCAGGATACAGTGTGGGTGAAGGGAATGTTGTTTTTGGAAGTTCTAGCACTACACTAGCTATCTGGTGGGTAAAGTCACATACTAGGTCTCTAGAAAATCTCAGAAACTTCTACTAGATTGAAAAACTAACACATGTTGGTAATTTAAATGATATCTAAGTATCAGGTAACTTTGAAATCAATCTTTCATTCCTTAGATTATTGACATTGCATAACTAGTCAAAGATATAATGACATGTATTCCTAGATTCTAGAAAATAAATGTCCTGCTTGTATAGAGTTGTGAGCTTTTGTGGGAGAAACATTGCATGAAATGTCTGAAGTTGTCAGGGTAAGTAGGGATAGTGAGAATGTGTTTTGTATCAATATTTCCAAGGAAGAGCCTAC
Source organism: Ploceus nigricollis (assembly GCA_013399945.1). NCBI lineage: Eukaryota > Metazoa > Chordata > Aves > Passeriformes > Ploceidae > Ploceus > Ploceus nigricollis. The sequence continues at coordinate 506,740 of VXBC01002945.1, forward strand.
AATGCCTGTATCTCTATACCTGACTACAAAATATCATGCTCCTTTTTCTTTCTTTTCTTCCTTTTAATTTTGGCAATAAATGTCTCCATGTGGAATCTCAGAAGACAATTTTTCTTTTTACTACATATCATTTGCATTATTCTGTGCCTTATTTTATCATTGACTTTGACTTTAGAACTTCAAAAAAGAAATATCAGATAATTTTCACATCTAGATCAAAATAAAAGTAAATGAAAAGCTAAACTTTTTGCAAGTTTTTAGGCAAGGGAGTGTGTTAGACAAACTTAGGTGTGACTATATAATAATGCTGTAATACTGATACAAACAAAAATGGTGTCCTGAAGTTATGAAACGTAATGCTTCAGGACACGTTTTATGGAAAAAGGATATCTAGCTATGGTCTACTCCAGCCACTACCTTTGATAATTATTTACAGGTATTACCTATTCCTGGCTATTCCTATTCCATGCTATCCATGGTCTCAGCTTCAGATAGGTGTTTGCAGTGCCAGTCCATACTTTTTTGAGTGGGATGGTCGTTAGCTGATTGTTGTGCCTTTCACTAACTCCAGTTGCTTACATGTCTAAGCATTTTTAGCAGTTTACAAGCTAAATAAAACCCTGGTTCAGTGCCACCTGTACGTTAAGATGTAAATCAGACAAATTTTAGGTGATAAAACATTACCAAGTTCGACTTCTTTTTCTTTCTGCACAGATAAAATAAAACAAGATGGCTTTCCCCATGTTTTTCTGGCTACTTTGATTTAATGATAATGAATTTTTGTCCTAGTTTCATATCTCAGTCTCTGCCCAGCCGTGTGTTTTTCACTTGGACCTGTCCCACGGCAGGTAATGTACATCTCTAAATGCTGCTGAGTCATATTCAGTACAACTGTTATGGATTGAGTTAGAGCTCTAGACAAGTCCTGCCTTAGGCTCAGATTTTTGGCAGCAGCTCTACACAGGTGACATGCACCTAAGTTGCTTTGGCTTGCTATTGTCAAGAGTGGCAGATCAGGTCTATTATAAAAAGTGTCTATTGAATAGACAGGAACTTAACAAACAAAAGACCTTGAACAGAGCTACTTACTACACAGGATAAAACAAAAGAACTACTAGTAGATTGCATAAAACAGTGCAGGACATAAAGGCACCTATATTATAACTAGCAAAGAAATAGTATAGATTAGGAGTCAATGTAATTTACCACCAAATTGATGATGGGGTTCACAGAATCATTTCACTCAGCCCTTGAGAGAGTAACCACGAAAGTTGGCATCTCAGCTTTGGGGAAAAGACCCCACACATTTCCAGGGAATGTGCAGAAGACTTCTGCTTTGTGAAAGTTTGGTGTAGCTTTTATAAAGCGAAGTGTCTGTCAGTCAGAAATTCCAGCTCATCTTCCTACAATCTCCCTTTAGAGGCAAAGTGTTTGTTGTCAGCTAGGAATGTCACCTCCATGGTGCCAAAATAACTCACTGCCAGGCAAGCTGTCCTGATGGAGTTACTTCACCAATTAGCAAATTCATGTGAGGGGGAAGATCCCCTGAGCTATTGCATCAGCTATTAGGCAGAACAGATAAGTCCTCCTGTGACTCATGGGGAATGTCCTGCTACATTAACATGTGATCATACAACTCTGATCCTGATGGCTACATTTCTTTGGTTTTGGAAATGAAGGAGGAGAAGCTCTTTATGTATTCCCATGCATTTTTACCAGAGTGGAAAGTTTCTGGAGTATCTTCTGAATGCTTAGAATGATTCACTGCTAGGAACAGTGGCAAAGGGAACAGAAAGTGAAATCCTGTGACAGTACACCTACAAATGTCTTTCCTTCAGCATGCTTGTTTTCAGGGTGTGCTAGATTTGCAGTGTGGTGATGACTGTAGCATCCTAATATGGATGTGATCTTATAATAGTATTTGAATTATTGCAGCCTTTGTAAAAAGAGATTATTTAAGAAATATACAGAGCTATTTGAAATGGTCTTTGAAATGGCCATAATGACTACGGAAAATAAGATACAATTTGACGTATGTACTTCTGTATTTTCCATTGTACTGCACATAGCTTGGATTTTAATTTTTTTTTCTTGCCAAGTATGCTTTCTTACTTTGTAATTTCAATATTTTTTTCATGTACATACAGAACTGACCTTTTTCCAAAGCGACATTAACTAAGAGTACAGGAATGATGATGCTTAGCTCAGCAACCACTTCTCATAAGTATTATCTAGTCTTTGTGTTGTGCTCATTCCATTGTTACAGACAGATAACATCTTCTTGTGTAAAAGTTATATCGTATGGTGAGACACAAACTATGCCAAAATATGTATTTACAGCTGTAAAATTATTTATCTGTACTGGTTGATTCTATATCAGCCACTTGGAAATTTCCCCTCCTTTTTCCACATGATACCAGTATACAAGAAGCTGTGCAAACAGATAAATAAATTGAGCAAGATTACTTGTCCACAGAAGTCTATCTGGATTAATCAAACTTGATAGAACCCTGTGCATATAGAAGTTTCAAGTGTTTGGGGAAAAATGTAAGGGCAAATTTAAGTAAAACAGACTAGATGGAATAAATAAGTCACAAATGTTTTGCTAATAACAGAACAAGTTTTGAAGGACATATTTTTTCCTACTGCATTAAAAGTGGATTCTGAGGAAAAGATTTCAATATTGAAAGGTCACTTCCAACCCAAATCATTTTGGTTCTGTGAGTTGTTGTGCATTTCTCCATGCAAATGTATGTTTTACCTCTCTTATGAAATTTAACATTACTCTTACAGCAAAGAGAAAATGCCTTGGGTGGTATGGATTATACATGTTATCAATATCATAGGAGTAAATCAAATACTATGAATTGGTAACATTTTACAGACTTCAGGCTAAGTGATGGAGAGGATTGCTAAGTGACCTGTTGTTTCTAAAACATTTCTTAGGAATATAGTTTGAATTACTATGAAATAGTAAAACTTACTTCCCTTGTCAGTAGTTCAATAACAAATCTGTATTTAGTGATAGATTTTCTTAAAAATCAGGTTTTCAGTTTGTACATGCAGTAAAACAAGAAACCACCTCATTTATGAGATAATATTAAAAAAATGTTTTGAAAAAAATTTTTTAGTTGTCTCAAAGAACAATTTACATAATGTCCATTCTTATGTTCATTCAACCAATGTTGTTGAATAACAAAAGTGGGTAAGAAATTGGACCTTAGGGATCTGTAATGTCGGTCTTCCCTTGGATGTTGTAATCCAGAAACAGGTTATTTTATGGAATGTTTAGAATTCTTTGAACCTTAATACCAGTGAAGTGTGTGGATAGTTGTTTTGACTATCAAAGTTATGCTGGTGATCCTAATATGAGTTACTGTAGATGCTCAGAAGAAATTAAAGGAGTTTAAACTACTGGAGGTATTCATGCAGCAAATTATTCACAACATGTATTTGTACAAAGATTAGATTAGATTTACAGAATTGCCAGTAAACAGAGAACTTAATTTTATACAAAGGTATTTAAAAAAATTTAATACATCCTTTAAATGAGTGCTTTCTAGTGTAATGTTTTGCTAGCTATTCTAATATGAATATTTCCTATTTGTTACATGCAAGTTTTACCTAATGGCTTTTTCTTTGGATGGATAAATTAAGCTTTTCAAAGTGGAGATGCACCTGAAAAATTTAAATAGTGCTTTTATCTTTCTGACAACTAAGTGAAGCATTTCATTATCTGTTTTTTTCTTCCACAAAAATAGACAGAAGGAGGGAGAGAATGGGGAAAGAGGGGAAGGAGCAGAAGAAATAGAGAAAAAGAGAGTAGGGGCAAGAGACCAGAAATCAAGAAGTCTTAGAAATGTTTCAAATTCTCAGTTTTAGCTTTTTTCCCCCCTGGATTTTTTAGATTTTTTTTTTATCTGTACAGTGGTTTAATGTGCAGTGTACATATTACACTTAATCAGTGCAGCTGTACATTTGTTATAATTTTTGGAGGGATTTTTTTTCTTTTGTTTTTTTTCTGCATAGGAACTGGAATTAGAGTAAATTCTTCCTTTTCTTTCAGTTCAGCACTGGTCAATTGGATTTATAGCCCTTAGCTCACAGAACATTTACTCATACGATCCCTCTGTGGCATCAGGCTTGTTATTTGCCATGTTATTTGCCAAAACACTTTTCCAAAGAGACAAAACTCTTTTCCTTCACTTTCTTGTATTTAGGAATCTTTTCTTTTTGCCTGTGGAAAAGATAGAAGAGAGAAGGTAGAGTAATATCTTCTCCTCTCCCCTTATTCTTTGGATAGAGCCTAAGAGACAGAAGTGTCTGGGGAAGTAAAACCTAAGTAAGAAGATAAACTATTTCTTCCAAGTTCATTCTTATCTATAATATGTATTCTGGGGTGGGTCTGGTACTGCACGAACAATGGAAGTGTGGACCAGGACAAATGGGCCCTGACATGATACACTAGACCTCCCAGTAAAGCCCATGTTCTCAGAAAGTTTGAACTGTGAGCAGGGAGATCAGATAAGAGGCAGCATATAAATGTTGTTTCATATGGATCAGGGAAGATGGAATTATTGGTATGGAAGCTCATGCAAAGGCTATTCTGCAGCCTGAGGCAAAATTCTATTTGAAGCTTTCAAGTTGTATGTACTTTGTAAAGTGTATTTTCCTCTTTAATCTTAATGCAACATGGAAAAAGTACATACTTTTGTTTTCGTAAGAGTCAGTACAATTTTGTGCAGTTTCAAATCTGTCAGTGTTCATTTTACAAACTTTTTCTGATGCTAAAAATTCTACATTCTCTTTACTAATTTATTCTTATGTTAAATACAAGCACTGATGTGTAATTATGATAGCAAATAATAACCAACTTCTGGATTTGGAGCAAGACATGTATCAGTGATGTGTCTGGTGAGCTATAGTGAGACAGATGGGGGAAAAAAGACTCTCCTGTGTCTATTATGAATTTTGTGGCTTTGAAGCATTAAGTACAGGTTCTAACACACCACATGAGTTAGTAGGTTGTGTTTATTTTATGTATGGTTGGCTAGGGTAGCACATCACACCCCCTGAACTTCAGCACAAAAGCCTGTCTGTGATCATGAGTTTAATTCTCATTTGGTAGTAATTTGCTGTCCCAGATAGCAAGAAAACTCTTCTGAAACATTACAAAATATACTGCTCTGAAGTTGCAATATCTGTAAAAACGTTTTACAATTAAAATAGCAGCACCCTCTAGTGTGGATTCAGTTATACTGGTTAAAATCCTTCACATAAATGTAGGTTTTTGAAGGAACAATAAATCCCTCCAGCACAAAGAATTTTATGCTAGCATAAATATGTTGAAACTAGAGGTTGTACTGTAGAAATATGGCTCTGCTGAGAGAGATGTACAAACACCTGGTGGATAGTCACATCTCAAACATATAAAGCTATTTGGAAAGTTGGTCCTTGTCTTTGCCCTTCTAGAGATACTAAACTCTAGGTCAGGGAAAAAAAAAGTGATTAATTTGAGTAATTTTAAAGTTAAGCAATTGCATTAAAACAATGCAAAATGACACCATATTATGATAGAATTGAAATGCTCTTTACTTTATTTACCGTGATTGTTTCTCATAAAAACGAATTTATTTTTCAAAAGGTTAAAGAAGGATGATAAATTGGCTTGCACTTTCCTGTGTCATTAAGCTGCACTTTTAAGCCAAAGAACATATGGACATTTATGAGAACTGATGGAGATCTGGAAGTAGTGCTGACAATTAGTGCTTCAATAAATGTTCATCCAAATGAATCCAGCAGGAAGGCCTATTCATTAAAAAGTATTTTGTGATATTTAAAGTTTATTGCAAAGCTTTTGAGTAAAAACTTTTATAAGTTTTGAATATATTGTTCTCCCACAGTTGTGAGATAATACTCAAAGCCTATCACTTGGTTGAGGAATTGATCCAATTAGTTATGCATGTCTTGTGTGCCATCATATTTATTTCCAACTTCTGTAATCCAAGTCTTCATTCTTTAAATACAATAACAAAACCAACAATTGTTCTACTTCTGACCTCATCTAAACCTCTTTTTTAGCTTCTCAACTTTGTAAGTGATCTCAACCTTGCCCTTGTAAGTGATCCTCTCATATTTTTTCTTATGATTTCCTGTGACCTTCACAGCTTTGATTTAAATCCTGTGCTGTTCCCCAAAATGTCCATGATGTTTCTAGGAATAATTATCCCACTTGAATCTCCTCCCTACTCCCAATTTAACATTTTTTGGTGGTTTACATTTTTTGAATTTTAAAAAGTTTTTTTTTCCTTGAGCCACAGAACGCAAGATTTGGACACTCAGAGAAAATAATTTTCTGAATTTTATTTTTTCCCCTTTCAAAAGGTTAACTTCTTTCTGTTAACCTTTTTTGGAAGTTTAATATTTACGCTTTTTTTGATGGAGGTGTTAATTCTGTAATTTTGGTAGGTACTGTTCTACTAGACGTACATATATTAGGTGTGTATATATATTTAGTGAATGTTACAACTTAGAAATATTTTTTAATATTTTCCTTGAATACTTTGGTGTTAAATTTAAGAGATTCTCGTAAGTAACCTTGGAGTTACAGTCTAGGATGATTTGCAGCTAGAACTAGAATCAGCTGTAAAATTAACAATGCACCCATTTATAATCAGTTAACTCAAGCATAATAATCCCAGTTGGGGATTTCTGACTTGCTTTTCAAACGTATGTTTAGAGACGAGTGAGGGATTTTTAGGTTAGATATTAGGGAGGAAAAACAACAACACATGAGACAACCACTTTTGACAATAAGGTAAAAGCACTGGTTTTTATTGCCTAAAGAAGTTGTAGATCTTCAGACTTTGGTTGGTGCATAGGAAGAGACCTGAAAAGCACCTAGTGTGCAGCATAAGGACAAATTTGGAGACCTCTGATTCTGTTTAAGAATTAGGCTTTCTCTGGAATGATGTTCCATAGTCCTTACAAAACAATTTGCTGAAATTAAGGATATATTTCTTAAGAATACTTTGTAGTATTATTGAAGAACTTATATTGACTCTGTAAAGTTCTTTTATGAAATTATAATATGATGATTTATGGTGTTAATGACGTTTTTTTCTCATGACTACTGAGTAATTTTCTCTTTTTGTGGGATGATATTATAAAGAGATTAGTTGGGAGAAATCAGAAGTAGTTCATTCATTCTCCATGCTGGTGATGCATAATATTGGGTTTTTTGCACAGAGGAGATGATCAAGACAGTGAATATTTCAAACTCTTTTCATATGTTCTTTAACAAATCCTTCGCCTTTCTTTACATTTTAACATAAAATTTAATCTTTTTTGCCTCTAGTGTTTAATTTTCTGTAATGTTTGTTAGAATTCCATGTGTTGGAGTTTAGCTTGGGGAAAAGGAGGTTATAACTGAAGTTTCAATCTCATAGAATTTATATTCATGAGTAATGAAATAGTAAAAAAAAAATTTAATGATTTTTTTAAAATTAATTTTTCCTCTCAAAGGATCTTATTGTATGAAAAAGTATTTGAAACAATTGACTGCAGAAACTTCAAACTACTTCCAATGAAAAGTGCACCATTCTAAAATGGTACTTTTGAGCCTGTTGCAGTCTTTCATTTCTGGCCAAATAGGAGAAAGTAAGCTCAAAGAACATTGGTTATGTAAGAGATGAGGAGAGAATTTTGATTTTTTACTGCTTTTTTTCTTTTACTTTCTCTACTAAAATTTTATCTGCTATATAGAAATTTTGCCAGAAGTTCTGGTGTTAAAAATCTGCAGAACTCCAGAATGCTCTGGGCAATGTTTCTGCCAAAAACATAATTAGATTCTGGAAAAATATATCTTCAAATTGAAAGAGAGTATAAATATAGAAAAGTTGACATTTGGATGCTAAAATTCAGATTCAGACATTTGGACTTAAATTCAGATTTACAGAAATTTTGACCTATAAATCATTTGCTTTCCTTTTGTCTAAATTTGGAAGAGTATTCTGATGAATGTAAAACAACGGTCAAGAATTTTGGACCTAAAGGTAAGTAATTTTTTCATCTCCAGAGATGACATTGACCCTCTATGAGGTATGTTTCAGTTTGGTTCTTTTTTAATATGAGGTTTTGGAGTGCCAGCAGTGCTATGTTAGGTCTTATAAAACATCATACATAAGTGATTCATCTCTGTGTAAATTGCTGTTTGTGAGAAGCAATTTTTTTTTATGTGATCCTGTTTATATGGTGACCTTAGAAAACAGATGTCAAGTCTGCATTCTGCCCTACACCAACTGAATTATTAAGATGCTGTGATAATTAAAAATTTTTTTTGTAGTCAATAGCCAGAACAGGTGTTGTCAGGGTATAATACCTTGAAGTTGATTTTTGCAATTACTTTAAATTTTAATTTAAAAAGTTATGGAAATATTTTGTTCAGCAAATAAAATAGAAGTATTTCAGAATGACATATTTCGTTAATGTTTAAAGCTGTAAGAATTTATATTTACCTTTAAGATTTTAAAACATTGTTTCATTTTGAGTCTTCGGTGTGTGAGGATGGATATGGACTTCCCGAGTGAAATAAATAGAGCTTATTTCTACATGCTCTTCTTCTGTAAGCTGTATTTTTTTTTCTGTTTCCTCCAGGAAAGAAATTCTCCCTCTAGTGAATCTAGATCTCTGATTTCACTTGGAATTTTCTTTGATATTTCTTAAATTAGAGAATAAGTAATTTTATAGTCAACATTTCCAATGCCATTTTAAAGCTTTTTTTTAAAAACTTTTTTTACTTTGTTAAAAAGTGCTTTTATCTTTTCATTTTTACTAATTCAAAATATGAGATGTTTTACTTGATTTATCCTGGTAGGATTTAGAATTCAAGGAGTTGTCTCTTAGTTTTCTGCTGGAAAATATACAGTTAGTAAGACCACTTCAATCAATTCCTTTCCATTATTACAAACTGTCACACCACATAATATTTTTTATAAGTTTGTGTACCCAGTGCTTTAATTGGAATATTGTTTCAGCACATCTTATTGCAAGATCATTTTCACCAGAGTTTATTGATGATCAATTGAATATTATACATATGTACATAGAATGTGTTTATATTTTTAATGTATTCGTTCTGCTGTTATTACAGTCTTTCACCTGAAATAGTTCTTCATTCCTTGTATATTCCTTCTTAATACATTTTAACATGCCCTGAAATCCTTCCCACTGTTCATTTGATGAGAACCAAAGGTCTTACAATTAACATATAAGACTAACAATGGGATGCATTGTTGCACTTTTGTTTTCCTAAATACCATAGAAGTTATAGGACAATGAACAGTTGGCAATATAGAAGCATCATTCCAGTTTCTGGGGATTAATGCCAATCTCGAATTTGGCTGAAGTCTGTAAAAGTAAAAGATATTTTTATATCCTCACAAAGAAGAAACTGACTTTATGTTCTTTAAAAAAAAAATAGTGGGGAGAAAATTAATGGTATGGTTCTATATAATAACCAGGAATTTCTGGTTTTTACTTCTTAAAAGGAAATAGTTGCAAAGAAAATTTTGTTGAAGTGTTACTCTCCACTTCTTTTCTTGAGCTCAGTCATACACAGATTTCTGCCTGACAGCTAAATCTGCATTTTGCCAGCTGCTTTGTCACATGAACTATGGGGCTTTTCATTTATTGGAAAACTGAAGAAGCCACAGGAAGGTTCTGTGTTAATCTGGTCCCACTGGATTCAGTAACTTGTTAGGCTTTTTCTGCAATATGGTACTTAGTTTTAGTCTACATTTCCAAAATAATACTAATAGAAAATTTAGTACCTGTTACTTAAAGCGTATTCATAAAATAATTCAGAATGAAATATCAGAACTTGTTGTTGTCGAATATTTCAAATTACTTTTTATGTGCAGCATGTGTTTTGCAGAGATGTTGAAATACAGAAATGGTCATGCTAATCACTTAGCAAAGTAAGAAATGCCCTTGTAAGAGGGGAAACACCTTAAGCTGCCTTTGTGGTAGTTTGGATAAGAAGGATACAATTTACAGTAACTACTGCCCAAATTCATTGAAGTTGGTAGAAGAAAGCAATGTACTATGAAGATGCCTCCAGGGTGGTAGGCAGCCTTTTCCTTTTCTCCTTTTTGTTATCTGAAATAAAACTTTGTCCTTTCAAGAATGATAATGAGCAGCAAACTGGAATAGCCTCCCTATATTTACATCCCTCATCTCCATGTAGGTAGATAAAAACATGGCACTTTATCTTGTCAGTTTCAAAATACCAAACTCTTTATACAGATTTAACTTCATATTTTCCTATTAGGTCAATATTTGAAGATTATTCAAAACCAGGACTAGATGATTCCTTGTTTATTACTTTTATTGATGCTTTTGTAATTGGTATAGTGGTTTGAAACAGGGAAGCATTTTGAAATGGAAAAATAACCTGTACATTATTCAGATCTTTCTTCCTAATTTAAAATACAATTCTGTGAAATAGCTGTGATCACTCCTAGTGGATTTATATGTTCTATAGCCTAACAAGATAAAGGCTGTATTTCTTCTGCAGTTACTTTCTCTTAATTTGTGAAATCAAGTACTGTCTCTTAAAGTCGGAAGCCAATAGGGAATTTTCGAGGATGACCTGCAGAAGTTTTGGTTTTGAAACTGTATGTCTTTTTCTGGGAGAATTGATTACCATAATAAATTTTTTCTTGAAACACAATAATTTTTGAGCAATTTATCATAATAAACAATTATACAGCATATTAGGTACACAGTCAAGAACTAAGTTCCTTTACTTGTAATTAAAATGGAAAAGTTCATTCATTTGCTCCCTGGTGAGTAGAACTCCTTATGCAATGAATTCTACTTAAGAAATAACTTCTTTTGCTTATGTAATAATTTTTTTTCTTGCAAAGGATATCTACTAGATAGGTGCTGATTTAACAGCTGATGTCACCATTTTCTCTCTGCAAAGGTATTTTTTAATGATGAAATTAAATAATGATTTAAAATATTATAAATATAACTATGACAATGGCAATGTTCTTCTAAAAGTTAACACTAAATATGTTGTCTTTTTCAAACTACTTTCATCAGCTTAACTTTTCTCATGTACAGTCTGGAGTGAGGTCTGTGATCTGAATTAACAAGTTGTTTTTAGAAATGCCTGATCATCACACGTCCCTCCATTCACTAGTGAATAGATTCTGCTTTTGCTTTGTGGGGTGTTTCCACTGCATATTTATCTTGCTATGCATATTTTCAATTTTATTTAAAATGTCACACCGTTACGTAACAAAGATGTTACTTGCTATGTGAGTGCTATATTTGCTCTATATTCATAGACAGGGGATGAGAACATTTCCCAGAATTAGGAAAGATTATAAGACAAGTTGCCAAAAAGCATATTTCTTAGTTGTTAGGGATATTCTTTATTCTGATTCTGATTTGATTTTGCTAAAAACCAAACAATAAAACGACAGCCAGAACAGAAGTCAAAAAACTGTTACCACTTTGCATCTTGTCCTTTTAGAGCACATGAATAAAAGTTTAAATTTATTGATTTACTGAAGTCTTAAATACAACATTGAATATGGTTCACCACTGCTGCATATAATCATTCATGAAAACAGGAGATAAAACAAAGTTGAAAGCCACACACATATGACCAAAACAAATGTTTAACTACACAAAAAACCACTGGAGTCAAACACGTTATTTTAAAGAATGAGTTTCTTTTTCAAAATTATTAAAGTACAGTGATCTAGGATCACTTGTTATTTTAAAACAAGTTACAATAATATTCTGTTTATGAAGAAGTGATTTTAGCTTTTGACAATAATATGAAAGAAGATATGTCCGCAATAGGATGGAGACAGTAGAAAAATAGGGATAGTTGGCAAGTAGTAATTACATTCTTCTTACTCTTTTACGATAGAAAACACTGCAGTATCCTGACTTGTTCAGTGTGGGACTAAATTCTCAAAAGTAGGATGCTTTTGGCCATATATAGGTCTCAGTTTAAAAAGTGAAATTACTTTTTAATCTTACCATTTTGTTCACTTTTATCCATAAACCTAGATCCTGTTACATGCTTGGCAAACCTTCTAATTTGTTAATTTAATTATTACACTTCTGCAGTGCTTCTCAGTAGTAAAAGATATGCACATATTTCACAAGCTACAACAATTCTATTCATCTCAGAGGAGCTATTGTATTGTATAATTAATACTGGCATAATCAAAGTAACAGTTTCTTTTGTATGTCACTAGAGCCCATTCCTACTCTACATGCTGTAAAGGGATATGACTGCTTACAGAAACCAGGTCTGCAAAATAGTTCTGTTAGATTTTACTCATCTATTTGCTTGGTGTTAGAGCACCCATCATGTTTTTTATAGTTAAATGCACACTTTCTTATAATAAATGAGAAAACCTACAGGGATTCAAAATATATGAAATTACAAAATCTTTGTATCAAAAATGAAACTTTTGAAACAGTAAATTATACTGAGTGATTAAGTGCCATGAGTATATTGTATCTGAAAAACATACTGCCTCAGAAAAATTTTAACTGATTTTCTTTTTTTTTTCTTCTCTGTCTGCAAAACACTTCCTACCAGTTTCTTTATTTCAGTTGCATATTTTTCATTTTGTTTTGTAACTTTTTTTTAGCAAAACCAAGCAGCCCTCCATACTTGCTCTTCTGAATGCCATAATTTTCTAGGCATTCGTTCTCAAGGTTAGCATTTATTTATTAGTCCTAATATTCCATATTTTACTTCCTACTCAATTGTACATACCTTTCTCAGTCTATCTGCAAAGCATTTTTGTTCTGTACTTTCAAATCCTTTTTTTGTTCTGTACTTTCAAATCATTTCTGTAAATTTTCTGACGCATATAAAGAATTTACTAAATTGTCACATGTGGGTATAAATTTTAGGTCCATTTGTGTGCCTGAGCTGACGTGCCTTTGTATTCTTTCCTTCACTATGAACACTGTCTGTTATTAGGCTGGCAGGTTTTAGGTGTTTTTCAGCCAGTAAAATACCAGGTATACCAGTGATATTTAAAGAAATAACTCTTTCATAAGTCTTTGTGGAGAAGTGGTGAAAGATTTTCTATGCCCCCCATGATTTTTAAAAAAGGCAACAAAAGGACCACTTTTTCCTAATCTTCAGTCTTTGTTTAACAAGTATTTTTCATTCCTTCTAAGCAACAGCCAGGAAACACATGCAGATATGTGCCACTAGTTTGTCAAAATTTCCAAAACTAAGCTCTTCTTCAGAACTATGCTCTCTTGTTTTGATCTTTTTTCCATATCAGTAAGGCAAGATTTACAGAGAATGGTAGTGATTTTTATCAGTTCAGGAAAAAGAAACCCCATATGTTTTTGGGAACACAGGCCCAATACAAGATCTTAATTGCAGGCAGTCCAGCTGTATGACTTAATACAATAACAGATAGTACTACTTCTTCCAAATCTTGACTTATCTCCTTAAATCCTCACAGCTATAACTACACTGTGGCTTTTGACCCTACTGGCATTAATCTGGCCTACAGAGCAACCCCATATAGGCAGCAGCCCATATGAATATATTTATCAAATTCTGTTTTCAGCTATGAAAAATTAAAATTCTACACAAGAGTGCTAATAAAGAATACGTTAGCAATTAATAATACTGCTTATGTAAACCCATGATGAGATTAGTCCTTGTCCTGGGGATGGTTACGTTTACATTTCAATAGTTTACAAGGCATTCTTAAAAATATTCACTCTCTCCTTAAATTCTGGAACTGTAGGCAGATTCCAAATCTTCAGGTCTTCTCTTGAAGTTTTTTCCCAGTTTTAAACATGCATGCTATATCTTAGCATTGTAGGAATCAGTCTAAGCAGGAGAATTTTTTGCTGTATGCAGGTTCGAGTGGTGGGAAAGGCTTATCTTTACACCTATTCCAATAAAAATGAAGCTGTTCTGTAATAATTAAGTCAATAGTATTTCTTATATTTACTGCTATAGTGAAAAAATATCAGAAAAAAAACATTAAATCTGTTCCAAAATTAACTGGAAAGGAGATGAGGAAATTTACCTGAAGGATATATGTTACTTTCATTTAGTATTTTTCCAGCTTTTCTGTGGAAAAGCCTAGGAAAAACAAAAGATGTTAAAGGGGAAGGAAGGTTTCTCAAATGGAGTGTCTGACAGAAGTAAAGTAGTCAGTAAGTATGTATGTTCAAGTTTTATATTAATAGTGCAGTGTACTTCAGTTCTTTGCTAGGATTCATGTTAGTACTTAATGTGCTATTATTAGCCAGAAAATGGAAGATGAACAGAGAAGTAGCAAATTTTGCAGAAGACACAACACTATTTCAGCAACTTAAATGGGGAAGATTGTGAAGTGCTCTAGCAGACTGACTTAGTGAGTTGAGTTGCGTGGCATGATTGCAATAGAATTTCATCCAGATAGCTGCAGGGCAAGACATCAGTGGCAATTATTAGAAATGTCTCTAAGTCCTAAAGTTACAAGCACTCAAACAAAGTGTTTGAATCAGACCAGACTCAGGAATGAGTACTAATACATGAAACTGGCTAGTTATAATTCCACAATGTTGTATAGCTGAATTCATGTTGTTGCAGTTTTTTTCCCTTCTGTGAGCCAATATGCAGTTCTAAAAACAAACAAACAAAAAACCTAAAAAAAAAATGTAAGATATAACACTCACTGATATTGAACAATGAGGAATACTAGAGGAAATCAAAATTGGAACCACAACACTGACATTAAATTAAAAATTAACTTATCATAAGAAAGGCAGAGACTTTGGAAAGAGAGTGGCAGGAAATTACAGAAAACTGATGAATTATTAGAAACATTGAACAAGTTTACTTCACGTGGAGATCATTATCACTGGATGATATAACTTTATTTTGCTAAGATCATTAAATCTGTGACAATATGTAGCTGGAGAATTAGGTAATTTCTACTTCAGCATAGCAGGGTATTAATTTGTATAGTTGCCCTGGAGGCAAGCTGCTTTAGCCAAAGTGGCTTTGTGTAGTTCACCCTAGTGCTCTAAGCACCATTTTGAATCAAAGAATCCTTTTTCTGAGCAATGAAATTGTCCACTGGGTGCTCAGTGCAAGATTGCTGCCTGCAGAGGGGAGGACAAGCAATCTGCAGCTTTGTGTCCAGTGTGATGTGCAGAGGAATCAAAACTCCTTGTTCACTGGATGTTTCTGGACTTCTATTAGTCATACACACCCACACGTGCGCACATACACATTAATGCATGTGTGCTGGATTTTGACTTCCTGTCTACAGTGATAACCTCTTGCCCACGTGTCCCTCAGATGTTTCTCCAAGTAAAATTAACACACTGTCAGGATTGCTTTAACCTATCCTTAAAAACTTCCAGTGATAGAGACTCTGTAGGCTCCCAGAGTAGTGTGTTTTCTTTTTGATGATTGTAATATGATATGATATTTGTAAAAGTAGATATATTTCAGGAATTTGTTCTCGTAACAGTGGAAGCACTGGAATGCTCTGATTTGATCCCGCCACAGTATTGGCCAACTTAAATTAATTTTTATCTCAAATTTCTGGAACACCACCAAATGAAGTGCCTCCGATATGAGCAGTGGTTGTTCCTACTCTGAGATCTGATTACTGTTTTCCTTGTAACAGAAAACAACCTCCTGTCAATCAAAGCTGCAAGCTAGAAAGTGTGATAGTGTGATCTTTCCAAGATAGTAAAATCCTTTACAGGTGATGTGTGTACTTAGTTTTATGGCTGTGGATTAATCTTGACATGCCGTCATCCTATACAGATACATCCTGACAATGTAGGTCCTAAAATAGCCTAGGAACAAATGTAAAGGGAAACGGTTAGAGATGTAGGAAAACTTACTCAAACAAAATGAAACTTCTGGGGCAGTGCTTTTTTCAGTAACCAAGGACTTCTGAATTGATGGAGAGATAGAAGACATTATGAAAAGACGTAAGTTTCAAATTGGTCTGGGGAAGAAAGAAAGAAGGATGAAGCCTGATCCAAAAACTGACATTTCGGCAACATTGGGTGCTGTCTAAGATCAAAATGAGCTGAATATGGTTAAGAAAGAGACTCAAAATAACAACACTTTCATTATTTAAGACACACATGAACAATACATTCTTCTAAAAGAATTATGTTAATATGATAGTTGCCTAAACAAACAGGCCAATCAAATTGGCATTAGTGTTTGAAATAATAGGAAGGTACTGTGATGTCTTTTTTTTGTTTCTTTTCAGACCCCAGTTAAATATTGAGAAGAACAAAATAACCATTGAAATTAAACAAGTTGACTTTTCTCATAAAAAAAAAGTTATTATTTATGACAGAAATACGGAAAAACAAGAGGTACATGCCAGTACAAGCCTGTGTTTTAGTTGCTGTCTATTATTGTGTTGAAAGAATATCAAGCTATTTAGTGGTTGCAAGCTAGTGTTGGGCTATGTAAGCAACAGTATGGAAAGATGAGGCATTAACTTTGGTAGTGGCTTTTGCTAGTAATTGCTGCCATAGGACTAGTTTTCAAACTTGGCAAACCCAAGTTTTGTCCTGAGAAGGAGTATGTGGACTTGCGAAGACAATTTTCTGTGTCTTTCCATCCTGTTTTTCTGTTGTGTCCCCTACCTTTGCCCCCGGTTATTATCTGGTCTGCTTCTATTTCCAGCTCCCAAGAAGACTAGCTACTGTTACTTCCTCTGACTTTTCTAGGTGCCTTTGGTAGAGCAAAAGCAGGAGAGATATTCTCCTTGATTTTGGTTCTCATGCTGAGCATCTGCATCATCAAATGCCAGGCATGGGAAGCAATTGCACAAACAAGATTGAATGCTTGATAGCCCTGAAGTGGGTCATGATACTAATAACCTAGCATGATACACATAGTCTTCAGTGTATTATTTACAGAAAATATTGAATCAAGGACTGGTTTCTGGCATGATTAGTTTAATGTGGAGAGTCAATAAAGCTGGTAAACATGGCCAGTTTTACTTTGGGAGTAGATGCACCATGCTGGCTCTACATGGGGATTGAATGTGTTCAATATAAACAAGGTTGTCTTAGGGTAAAGTAGGTGACCTCAACAGAGAATAAGCAAAAAGCAGTCTGTAAAGGTTTGCTACTTTGCAGGATATAAATAGGGACTTCTGGGCTCAGAAGACATTAAAAATTTATAGGAATTTAATCTCTGGACAGATTTGAAGATCTGTTCAAAAGAAAGGGTTATTTAAATTTCTCAGTAAAATCATTGTAAGAACATCATAGTATTGGCAGAATAATATATTCTACCTCTACCTGGTTTCCAGTAATAGTTGAGCAATTTTAATTGAAAAGTTAAAGAAAAAAAATCAGCTTTTAATAGATGCTCAGCAGGGAAAATTCTAGTTTGAATAGCAGGCACTGTAAAAGCTGACTCTTACAACTAAGGTGTCACTGTACATGCTGTCTGTAATGATCCCAAGGAAAAAGTAATTTAGGTATCAAAAGAGGGAAGAAATATCTTCAGATGACCTGTTTTTTGTAGAGGCTAATAAAACAAATTAAAACAATTTACAAGCTAATTTTAGTCCCTTTACAGCAGCAAATGTTACTGTGGTCGTGCTTCAGATAACTCCTCTCATTAGTTTGGAGCAGGATATTTAAAAGAGACAGTGACAATTCTAAGTTGAATTAACTGTGGTAAATCACATGCCTGCTACCTGATGGGCTTGAGGAGTACAGCTATCAACCACACATACATTTGGACATAGTTTGGGACACAGTTCAACAAGTATTTGATTCATTGTAGTAGTCTGCTTTATAGAATTAGGGGTGCTGATTCTTTAAAGGCTATCTTTAAATATTCTATATTCTATAAATTCTGATCACTGACAATGCTACATTGCATCAATTTGAGTTCAGCATTGCAGGAAACTAGCACAGGATACTTAAAGCCCCTTTAATTGAGAGTGCATCTTATCAATCTAAATACTTCCTTTGTTTCCGTTATTTTCTATATTTTGTTTGCAAAGAATAATATCGTTTACATTGTAAGCTCTCTGGGCAAAGGAAGATCTACCATTGTTTAGAGTTTTGCACAGTAACCATTTGGGGCCTGGTCCTGCTCATTATCATTATCCTTCTATTCATGCAATTTGATGTATTGAGAAAAGCTATCACAAATACATCAGGTCTATTTTACTCCCTTCTCTGGAAATGTAACATTATAAATCACATGTAATACTAATTGGCACTTGACCTTTATTTTGTTAAATAGATTGCTTTCTAAAATGCTTTGGAGTGAGTACTATTTCTAAATGAAATATTTTAAGTCATCATCCTTCTGAATTGCATTTGAATTTGCTGGCCAAATGGATAAAGATAGATGATGTGGAAAATTATGTTTTACTGTGGCCTTGTCTATTGACCTATTTGACCTATTTGATGTCTCTGAAATAGGTATAGGCCCAGTTTAGAAATATGTTATGCAACATTCATTTCATGGGTGTGGGTTAGAGAGTTTTGTTCAGGACAGTATAGTGCCTTTAAAACCTGCTTCAGATATGTCAGGGAGTGGGATCATATTTTTTGATATGACTATGCAATGAAATCTAAGACTTCCTTTTATAAAGAATAAAATTTTTAAACCAGTTGATTGTATTATAAACTAGTATTGCTATTTGAGAAGGAGAAATAGATGAATGTAAATGTGGTGTTCATGATTCCCTTACTTTCTATTGTGACTCATGTTGTCTTGTAATTAGAAAGTTAAAGTGATACAAAGTTTTAGAATTCATCAGAATCAAATATCAGAACAAGTATCAGAAATTTTAGTAAGAAACTCATTTTTTGAATTAAAGTCAGAGATACTGATAGGTACTTGTATTTGTGTGATCTCTTAATGTGACTTTGGTATTATATTGTCCTGCTTTCTAATCTGCACCTGCTTGTGTTTACCCACCTGGCTAGGTGCAAGGTGCTGAAATTTATGGCTGTACCAAATATAGCTGGTGTTCAACACATGTTTGTGCCCTTATGTGGGTCTCTGCTTAGTCACATTTTTCTACCATATGTCTTAGTCTTCAGTGAAAAAGCACTTTACTAGTTTGTTGGGTTTTTTTTAAACAGATAATAGATTAAAACTTTGATAACTATTACATGAAGAATGAACCTTCTTCCCCTGAGCTTTTTGGTTCCTGCTTATCTTCTAACTTCTCTATATAAAATTTCTGTTTCTCCTAATTTTATCGTCTGTAACCACAATTTTTATAACCTCTGAATTTATATAATTAGAAGTGAGTCAAGACTTTTGAGAGAAAGAAATTTCAGTTTCTTAATCGTTGCCAAGTGCATTTTGGACAGGAGAGAGAGAGCTAGGAAGGATAATTTAAGGGGGTTCAGGGTACAAGAGAGGCTGTAGATTCTAAAGGACTGGGAGTAGCCCTATTTTTTTTTCTGGCTTCCTGTCTTTCCTGCTGCTCAAATTAATTTGTCTTCCTCAGTCTTCATTCCTGGTCTCCATCAGAAGAAGCATGACCAGCAGGTTGAGGGAGGTGATTTTGTCCCTCTATTCTGCTCTGGTGAAACCTCACCTGAAGTGCTGCATCCAGCTCTGGCACACCCAGTGTAAGATGGACATGTAATTGTTGGAGTGAGTTCTGAGGAGGGCCACAAATATGATCAGATGGCTGGAGCACCTCTCCTATGAAAGAGTTGGGGTCAGAGCCCGGAGAAAGCTCCAGGGAGACCTTATTGCAGTCTTTCAATACCTAAAGGGGATCTTTTAGCAGGGCGTGTTACAATAGAGTAAGATGTAACAGTTTTTAACTCAAGGACGGTTGATTTAGATTAGATGGAAGAAGGAAGTTTTTTACAATGAGGTTGATGAAACACTTGCACAGGTTGCCCAGAGAGGTGATAAATGCTTCATCCCTGGAAACATTCAAGGTCAGTTTGGGTGGGGCTCTGAGCAACCTGATCTGGCTTAAGATGTCCCTGCTCATTGCAGAGCGATGGGACTAGAAGACCTTTTGGTCCCTTCCAACTCAAACTACTCTATGATTCTATGATCTTTTTGGTGTTGAGAATCTATGACACTCCCTGTGTTGTTTTCAGCAGTTTTCATTAAGTAATAGCATTTTAATGCTCTTTCCGAAGATGTAGGTTATTTTGCTAGTCTGCTGTAGTGGGTGATAAGGAGAAAGAAATGGAGAAGCCAAGTCGTGCTCTTTCTCTGTAGAGTCTCTTGGTCATAAAAGCTACAGAGCTAATATAGTAGCCTGATTATCTTGTTCACTTTGTCAAGTGGATGTTTTCAAAAGAAGAAAACCTGTCAATTATGGTAGTGCAAGCTTAAAGGTGACTGACTAAAGATGTACATAGAACTTCACTACTTCTACTGACCAAGTACTCCTTTCTGCCTTTAATTACAAATATTTTTTACTATAAATCTGATTATATTTGGCATGCTTTTGAATGGATTCATTTGAGAGATTAATGTGAACAGATGGTAAGGTGAACATCACAGCAAGCACCTAAAATATGGACCATGGCTTCAAGGTCTCTTTTGTGCCACTAAAGGACAATACTGGTGCTGTATAACTGTGATACAAAACACAATAGTATGCAGATTTCTTTAGAAAGGGAAAAATCCTGGTTTGTGCAGCTGTTTGAAGTTGAATGGCTGTGGTGGAAATTAGTTTAATTTACATAATGATTTCATAGGCTAAAATATTAGCAGTCTTATAAATGACTGAAAGTCTGTTAATTATTGCAGACCATTTATTATTGCAGTTGTTACAAATGTCTTAGCATAATCTTTAGACAGAAATACAGACAGAAGAAATTGTGTGTGAAAATAAAGCACTTTTTGATATAACTGTGGTGTTTCTGTTATTCAAAGGAAAACATTCAGTTGCCTCCATTAGTTTGTGTAATTGATCATTGCAAAACAAAAACTCTTCCTACTACCATCTGAATGCATTTGAAGTCATGATTTTTCCTCTTCATAGTTGGTTATTAAGTGGATAATAGAATTAATGAATGAATGGGTAAATATCATGGGCTTTTGGACAAGCAACCATGGCTGTTGTAAAAGGAAATTTTTCATTTTGGATATATAGTGCTGCTTAGAGACAATAGGTTGCATCCTATTAACTAATACATTTAGCCAGAATTTATAAAATATGTTAACTCTGGTACTTTACCAGAGGTTATAAAAGAAAATAAATAGTTATTGTGTTTAAGTTTGCAAGGATAAATACTTGATTAAAATGTATGCTGCTTTGATCAGTGAAGAATGGTTTCTCGTGAAGTTTGCAATATCTTTATTGAACATAGGCCTTTCAATATATTAATGAATAATGTGGAAAAAAACCCAGTAAGCAGTGATATGTTTCAATTCGGTGTTGACTTACTAACTTACTCTGGGTAGGTAAGGTAGCACCAGCAATGAAAATTTGCCAGGGGACTTTATTGAATCGAGTGTCTGGCAAATAGAATGAAAATCAGTATAGTTAAATTTAAGGTGGTGCACATGGAAGAAAAAAGGAATCCTGGCTCTGTATCTAAAACTATGGCTTTCAGTTGACAGTTATCACATGATAATGAAAGCATGACATTATGACATGCAATTCTTTGAAAACTAGATGTTAACTAGCAAACAAAAAGAAAGCAACTGGTATGAATATAAGAAAGTATAAATCAGAGTATATGATATTGTATATATCCATATGTATATATATATATATATACACACACACATATATATATATCCATATTACTACACTTTGATAAATGCCTGTGGCTTTAGGTACTGTATTCAGAAGGATGTGGTAAAATATCTAAAATGCTCACATTGGGTTAGACTAGTGGCCAAAAGTATACCGGCATGAATTATATTTCCCTTTTTCTTACAGTTTTGTGTAAGCACCTAGGGAAACTAGATGCTCCAGATACCTTTTTGGTGCTAGTCAAGCAATGTGAAGGGTATGAGATCTGCCAAGAATACTTCAGGCTTAGGCTGTTAGCAAATTGTACCAATCAGGCAATCTAAAGAGAGTGAAAGTTTATTGTAAATGCCTGTCACAGGATTTTAGTAGAAATCTGTTGAAAATTAAGGGAAAATTTTGGGAGTAAGACAGTCTTTTTTGACCACAAAAACTACAGGGACTGCATGTTTTACAAAGATTTCTACCTCTCTAGTGCCTAATACAGTTGTATGAAAGATCCAAATGTACATAGACTCATAGAATGGTTTGGATTTTAAGGGACCTTAAGGATCCTCTAGTTCCACCCCCCACTGCAATGGGCAGGGACACCAGGCTGCTCAAAACCTCATCCAGCCTGGCCTTGAAACTTCCAGGCATTCACAATTTTCCTGGGCAACTTGTTCCAGTGTCTCACCATCCTCACAGTCAAAGACTTCTTCCTCATATCTTCTCTGATCTTTCGGTTTAAAGCTGTTAACCCTTGTCCTGTCACTACATGCTGTCATAAAAAGTTTCTCTCCAGCTTTTCTGTAGGCCCCCTCCAGGTACTGGAAGACACAAGATCTCCCCCAAGTCTTCTCTTCTCCAAGCTGAACTACCTCTCAGCCTGTCTTCATAGGAGAGGTGCTCCAGCCCTCTGGTCATCTTTGTAGCCCTTCTGTGGAATTGCTCCAACAGTGACAATGGTACTTTGTGAGACTGGACAATACTGGTAGCACTATTTTAAGTGCAGTAGTATCATTTAGATATCATAGCAAATAATTTCTTGGCCACCTTTTATTGTAAACTTAGTTTCTGTCACGTATAAAAGTTTTTCCAAACTTCACAGTCGCGGGCTGTAAGTCATATTACTTCAAAACAAAGTTTACTAACAGACAGATAGTTTATTCATTAGAATTGCATCTTTTAAGGAAATGATACTATGTGTGAATGTTTCTGTAAGAGGTTCTGAAAAAATGAAACACTTGGAAAATGAAACATTTAGATTTTTGTATCCAAACAATTTAGCTAAAATTACTTTAAGTGTAAAAACAAGTCCAAATTAAACCCATCAGCCAGTCTTCACTTTCCTGCACTCTACAAATTACTCAGCTCTGCTAGATGCCAGACATAAACTTTCATGTTAATTCCTTCATTACTCTATTTGCTTTCCAAAGAAAAGAAATAATGGGTAGAAATCCTATTTCTAATTGTGAATAGTGTGAGCTCAACATTGCTGTAGATTTTTATCTGTTGATCTTGATGGGAGGCAATAAAAAGATTCATTCTAACCTTTTTCATCTTGCCAAACAATTTCAAATGAGACCAGAATCTCTTGGTCTCTGATGGATGTATTCCTGGAATATTCAGTTTGTCAAAAATACATAGTTAACAACACATGCTTAAAATATTTTACTGTGTCATATTTGATTCTGAAGAATAGGGAATGTGTTCTGTCAGTGTGAGTAATGATTAGACACTCTTATAAGTGAGCGGAGTACAATTATAGTTAAAGACTGACAAGGACTTTTAGTACTACATATGTTGGATTTTGAGAAAATTTAATTTACGTTTCTCATTAGGCACATTGCACTGTAGCCTGGAAATATTCATAATGGTTTTTCCATCTTGTTGAATTTTCCATAGCATAAGAAGCAACTAAGTTATGAAGAAATGTAAAGAAATTCTCTAGAAAACTACAGAATAGAACATCATATTTTAACTCATGAAGTCTAAATTAAGTATTGAAGATGAACTTAAATGCATGACCAAATCATAACCAGCCATCATAACAAGTTATGAGCTATTTTTGAGATCAAGTGGCATCAGTTAATGTAGCACTGCTAGTTCTTCAGATCTTTCAGTGTTAAATTAGAAGAGAGATTGTTCTCTAGCACAAGTCTTCTACATTTTTTGCTCACAGGACAGTTGCATTACGTAGATAAATGTGAGCTTACTGCTTTTTGAATGTACAGCCTTCTCAGTGCTGGGACCATAAGTTTATTTTTTAGAAGGTACTTAGCAGGACTGTATAGCCACATGCAAGTGTCTGTTCCTTGGAAAATAAAGAGATAATGTGATGCTCCTTGATACTTTTGTATATACTGTGAGTTTTTGAAAGACCTGGCAGTTTTGGAAGCAAAATCACCTTCATTAGTTTCTCAAGAAGGAATTGCAGAATGGGAAGTGCTGCATACACACTTTTCTCATGCCTGCCAGTGGGTAAGTGGGCAGTTACAGCTTCCAATGCCTGCTTTATTTTTATGCCTGTAATTTACCAAGGGTTTAGCTAATGGATGTAGTAGGGCTCACATCCTCTTTTTCTGTCTCATCATTTCCATAGTCATCTGCCTGCAAACATGACTTTGATTGATTTTGGATGTGCCTCTTTCACCTTGCTTGCCATCTTAATGCATGTATAGCCAATGTCATTAAAGTAAAATGTGTTTAAGTTCACTAAAATTTGTGAATGTTTTCCAAACAACTTTCTCAGGCAGGGAAGCACTGTGATTATTGCACAAGTGGTACTGAGATATGGAGGTGGAAAAAAATTCCTAGGTTACAAAAGAGACAAAGTTGAGACTGCTTTTCAAAGTCCATCTGGAATCCCAGCATACCTAGCACCCTTACTTATTGGCTTTAATTACCTTGTTTCAAAATTGTGTATGACAGATGAACTATCATTGTATAAATAACCAAATTCTGTCTAACCTCAGGTTGGAGTACACCTGAAAAGTTATATATAAAAATCAAAATATTAGGGATTGGTAATGATGGTAGTTAAAGCTGCTGACATTATACTGGTGTAAATAGGTTATCACAGTCATTCTATCAGGCTTACTTCTGCATGCAAGGGTTATGTACCTTCTGGACTTGTACTGTTTAGTGTCTCTACAGGGGAGCTGAGCTTTCTTTCCAGGAAGTCTGAGGGTTGTCTCTAATAAACTTTATGATAGGAACTTACCCAGGAAGAAAGTAATATAGTCCCTTCCTTCCACTTGTCACTTTGTAGTCAAGAAAGCTTGCAGCAGAATTTAATGTAGATAAATTAGGCTTGAAATACAATGCTCTAAGTATGGAAAAAAGCTGTCAGATGATTTGCTCCATACAACATGGCTGAAATCAGTGCAGTTTGCTTATTATACCTGTGCAGATAATGTAGTTGTAAATATTAAGTGTCTGATCTTCCAAAGGGGGTTTATCAGAGCATGTAAATGAAAAATATCATGAGCTTCTTTAAAAGTTTTCATATGCAGTCAGCAATATTTTTTGACCTTGGACAGTGAATTTTGTTGCTAACAAATCATTTGGAGAGATAGCTTTGATTCTTGTGAGAATTATTGGGAGGCTAAAACCTGAGCATATTTTCCCTAGTGTGACCAGATTCAAATAAACTGGAAGAATGCCAGGTTTATGTCTGATGTACCTCAAATTTACAATATCAACACACAAGAAGAACAATTCTGTCCCTTGGTTTTTGTGTATGAAACTAAATGTCAAGCAAAGCTACAAATGATACAGTGCAAGTGGTTTACATATTCATGGAGTCTTTAATGTGTCTCTGAAGAATGAATACTTTAAACAATAAGTGGCTGTAGTGCTTCTCTTAGGAATCAAGAAAAAAAAGCCCTTCTGTTTTGTTTCTAGGCCTTGAATTAAATATTTGTTTACTTTAAAACTGTTTTTTGAAGCCAGTGTTGTTGAAGAGTTGTTAAGAAAATGAGAGCTGTGGTGTACTTGAACAACCTCATCTTGGATTATTGAGATTTAGCTGTATCAGTGACTTATTTCTGTTTGTT
This sequence comes from Ploceus nigricollis, assembly GCA_013399945.1. Taxonomy (NCBI): domain Eukaryota; kingdom Metazoa; phylum Chordata; class Aves; order Passeriformes; family Ploceidae; genus Ploceus; species Ploceus nigricollis. The sequence continues at coordinate 532,541 of VXBC01002945.1, forward strand.
AATTGCAACATAACAGCAATTTTAATTAAAATGCTTGTTAGTAACAGTCTGTCAGTCTTTTGAGGGACAGTAGATAATCTGTGTCCTCCAAAGGGATTAGCAAATGCCATTCTGGGAATTAAATAATTGTTTTAGTGTAAATGAGTCCAAAAGAAACCTGTCCAAAATCCAAAATAGGTTAGAAATATGGAAATAAATCCGAAACTATTGCTTTTGGCTATTAGCTCTGTTCATCAACTCAATGTTTTAAACTCAGAAGCTCATATGTGAAGGTTTTTAACATTTTGTGGAAGAAACATTATGTGAAGGACTTTTCCAAATAAAGAGCACCTATGTAAGAGAGAGTAATCTCATCCAGAACCAAACTGTTGACACTTAACATCAAGAAGATTGCAAGAAAATTTTTTAATTGAGGAGCTGTAAGAAAGCTGTGAAGTATATAAGACAATGTGGTTTAGGATGATATCCTTACTGTTGAAGACTAAAATTATCCTAAGTGCAGTATAGCTCAGAGAATGAAAGTAATTAAAAAGGAAATAGAACCTAATTGAGGACCAAGGCATGGAATCAATGGTACACCAACTTCCATACAAATTTAGAGAACTGAAAAAATGAAGGAAAATGGCTAGCTCTTGAGCTGCCCAAATTTTAGTGGAAGCTAAGCTACATGATGCTGTAATAGCAGAATCAAAAACATACAGACAAGAGAAAGCAAACCATGGCACTGTTGGAATAATGCTATCTTTTACAGAGTTTACAAGCAAATTACTAGTGACTGGCTTAGAGAGTAGCACAGCAGAACTTTGTCAGGAAACAAGGTTTTATTATACAGAGTTTTAAAGCAAAAGGCCCATTGGGCATGTGAAATAGATATTGCATCTGGAAAGACTAAAAGCCTGGGTTTCATCTGGCCAAATTAAGGTGTCTAAATTTAAGTTCATTGTTTAGACTTCTCTTCCTTTCAGTCAGTGGAGATAAATGAACATTCCCAGGTGAGTAAACCGTCTCATTTTGAAAGAGACATCTAAAATAAGTTACATAAATTGGATACTAAAAGTGACCAGTTGCTCTCTATTTGCTATAGAACATAAGGGAACTAGCTGAGATACAGACGCCTCCAAAGTAGATGACATGAATTCTTCCTGAAATGGCAGTGAAAGTAGGCCATGCAGATCTCAAGGTCTTAAGTGCCAGGAGAAAAACTAAGGAAAACAAGTCATGCAAATTGACAGGAAACACAAATGAGTTTGCTTTTCAGGTCTTATTTTATGTCGTGTTGTTGGTTTTGTTTGATTTTTTTGTTTTGTTTCTTTGTTCATTTTCTTTTCTTTTAAGTTTACATAAAGCTTTATGAGCAAATGAAAAAAATTTAAGAAATTGAAAACTGGGAAGTAGTTTCTGTTCCAGATCTTTAAAGGAATATTCTGTTCAATCTTTTTTGGATTTGATGCATATTACAGCTGAAGCAATCCATTTATTCACATTATTTTAAAAAAATTGAAGTTTTTTAATATGTTAGAAAAATTAAGGGAAAGTGCAGTTTCAATAACAGGAAGATGATCTTAAAAAACAAGTATTCATGCTTTTTTTTTTTCCTCACTGTATTAATTCAGTGTTGTGTGGAAATATTTAATGCAGACTGGCATAAAAAGACATAAAGAGGTTTTAATTTAGAATGAAGTTAATCACTGGGCTGAAAAAGAGATACAAAACTTGAAAGAATTGGTCTTATAGAAAAACTTGAGAATTGCTTCAGTAAAATCCCCAAATGAACAAGCTTTTGTTGGACAAAAGATTGTGATTATATTAAAATCACAGTATTTCTTCACCCTTTGAAATCCATGCTGCTTGAACTATTGTTCGGTAAGGCACCGGCTTATTTAAATTGGCATTATTACATGTAGTGAGACACTGTGAAAGAGGAATGTGTAATTTACAGATGACTTAAATCAGTCTATTTTGCAAAATGACAAGTCTTTTATTTATTTATTTATTTACATGATAAGAATTTACTGCTTTTTACAGTGAGCAAATTCCTTTCACTTTATTTTGTTCAGTGAAAAAACTGCACATCTCAGTGGGTATTAGTTTGATTTATAGGCCATGCTTGTGTAATCATGAGGAGTTTTTAAACCTTTCTGTAGTCTCTGGAAACTTTTCTGATTACGTCATAGCAATAGAACTGCTTTAGTACTCTCATCAGCCTTAGCTTTCCTCACTCATTGATGCCTTCTTTGTGTCTGGGCTACAGTTTTGGCCACAATGAGGCCATTTTCTTACACTATAGCTACTTTTGTCAGTTCTTGTAAATAAGATGAGCTGTCTAGAGAACTCTTTAGGTAAGTGGTAGAAGGAAAGACAGACATTGACTAATTTTGAACTTTCATATAAAATTGAAGCATATTTCTTTTACAAAACTGTTGAAAAAAATGTCACTTTGATTATTTTTGCTTTTCATTGAATGGAAGACATATCTTATTTGAAGAATCCATAACAAATTTAGAAAACACCAGATGAGATGAGAACTCCTCATTGATACAGAACTAGCCAATTTCTAGATAAGCATAGTGAGTGATTTGCGTGGTTGCAACAAAGTGTCAATATGTGAGACTCATCCCTTATTTAGTCAGTAAGTTACTGTGTATTCTGACAGTCCTCCATAAAGACAGATTTGTTTTACTTTGCATACAATAAGTTGTTTCCATAACTGTTACTTCAGAGAATTTTGTAATGTAGTAATTTTTTCATGTAGTTTTTGCTGTATATTTCCTGCCTCAAACTGCATAGAAGAGACAATTAATAAGACTATTAAAACCAGAATATATATATGAAGAAGAAAATTAAAGTCTCTTAAGTTATGGTTTTCAAAAAGAATATTTTCTATCCTGTAGTTAAATGTTCTGAGCCCTTTAAATGTTTTAACCCGAAAAGATGCTAAAAGCAGTCTGTCAGAAAGTTCAGTGAAACACTGATTTGACAATAGCCTGTTCAATGCTGTCCTGCAGTACATTTCATCTGTATGTGCATTTGGTCTGCAGTAATGAATGCAAATACAGACTAAAGAGAAAATATTTATACTAACCTTTAAATACCTCCTTCTTCCTGCTTTGATAAATATTATTTCAGGTTAAAATATTTGTTGTTGATCTGAAATAGCAGTCCTCCGAGAAAAGATAACTTTATAACTTTTTAAAGGTAGAGGCAGTAGATAAAAACCTGGGAAGCAAAGGTATTTAGTCATATCCATGTAAATTGTTCCAGATCTGTTAATTACTGCTAATTGTGGGATTTTTGATAGAGCTATGTTTTTTTATGTACATGTTTTTTTAAGTTAGGGTTGCTGAGAGATGTTACGTACTGCAAATTTTTATTTGTGGTATAATTTATATTCTTCTGTTGTATTATGTCAGCTGTATGAGTGCTCCCAAAGCTAAAATAAATCTTGAGATTAGCAGTCCAGAGACTGGCTCAAATCTGCACAGATTATGGCTAGAAATGAACTTTCTTGGGAAACAGCTCAGAACTGACACCTTTGATGCACCAAGAAAAAAAACAAGGACAATGAATTAGGTGTGTCATAAATGCAGCTGAAGAACAAAGAATCCTGGTGAAAACTAAGTGACAAGTGGAGTAAAAGGCTTTTCTGGGTTAGATGAACATGGATCAAAACCAGAATTTTGATCATGCTATTTCTTTGGGTCCTGTCAGTGGTCAGGAAAAGTGACCAGTGAAAGGGAAAGAGAGTAAAAAGATTGGTACCTGCCTCCCCCCCACTTACCTTTGAGGAAATTGTAGCCTGCAATGAGTTTTCCCCTCAGTCTTCTTCAGGCTGAACAAACCAAGTGACCTCAGCCACTCCTCGTATGGCTTCCCCTCAAGGCCCTTCACCATCTTTGCTGCCCACCTTTGGACACTCTCTCATAGCTTCATATCTTTCTTACATCATGGCACCCAAAACTGCCCCCAGCAGTTGAGGTGAGGTTGCCCCAGTGCAGAGCAGAGTGGGAAAATCCCTTGCCCAGCTGGTCGATGCTGTGCCTGATGCACCCACCCCAGGACATGGGTGATCTTCCTGGCTGCCAGGGCACTGCTGACTCACATTCAACTGGCCATCGACCAGGAGCCCCAGGTCCCTTTCCACAGAGCTGATATTCAGGTTATTGTCCCCCAGTCTGTCCATGCATCCAGGGTTGCCCCATCCTCGGAGCAGAATCTGGCACTTCCCCTTGTTGAACGTCATATGGTTGGTGATTGCCCTGTTCTCTAAATTTTTGAGGTCTCTGCAGGGCCTCCCTGCCTTTCAGAGCATCAACAGCTCCTTCCAGTTTTGTGTCATTGGCAGACTTGCTCAGTGTCCCTTTCTGTCCTGTGTACAAATCTTTTATGAGGATTTTGGAAGAGCACAGGGGCAAGGATGGAGCCCTGTGGAACCCCACTAGTGAGAGGTCACCAGCCTTATGTCACCCCATTCACTGTAACCCCTTGTGCCTGACCCATGAGCCAGTTGCTCGCCCGTCATGTAACACAGTTATTCAGATGAGTACGGGGCATTTTCTCCAGAAGGATGCAAGTTCTTCCAAATATTAATCAATTAATCAATACGTACAGTAGGAAGATTCAAAATAATATACACTAAGTTTCTACACATTTTAAACCAGAGCTTTTTTGAAAAAGTGTCCTGTTATAGCTAAATTTAAACCCTAAACAGGGTTTCATTTCTTCAGTATTCATGTAAATTATATACTATAGTGTAGTGTATGACAACTTTGTTTCATTCTTTGACTGAAATCCTCCAGTGAGTCTCACATTATTAATTAGACATATGTACATAAACCAAAGGCAAATATACACTTTTTTGGCAAATATATTCCTTGATGTAAACTGTCCTGACGCATCTATTCACATTTTCGCTACAGCTAAAATAGATTACTTATCAGTCTATAGCGTGTCTAGGAAATCCCATTTCATACATAATTTCTTACAATAATCACAGAGTCAAAAAATGTTGCATAATTGGTGAAATAAGAAATTCTTAAGTTAAACCACCTTCTGTAGTGTTAGTAAAATTGGTGGTCAGGTTCTTCTCCTTTACCTTTTCTGACATTAGCTGCTCCATCTTACATACTTTTGCACTTAGTTAAATTTAGTGGTGTTTGTACTACTGATTTTATTTGCATAGTATATAAAGCAGATATTTTTCAAAGCATCAAAATAAGATATTAGGTAGCTACTTGGAAATATAGGTATATGTTTCTCATATACAACTTATGTCAGTCTTAGGAGTTCCATCTATCTACTTTGGCTTCATTTAACTGCATTCTTTCAATACAATTTTCCACTTTCAGTGTTGTTTCATTAGCACGGAAAATTCCCTCCCTTTTGCAAAGTTCAGTTCTATTTCTATGTCTTTTAAAGTTTTGAAGTTCTCAATTAAAAATACAATGCCCCTCTTGTAAATCTCTTATATAATTTTTTTTTAGTGCTTGATGGAGGCTCTTCTTTTTATCTTCATCTTTTGGACAAGCAGTCTGGTTACTCCCTTTTTATGTTTTGTTTATGGTGGGTTTGTTTTGTAAATAATTCTGCACTATTCTTCAGCAGGTGCTCATTTATCCTGTTTCAAATACACATTCTCTAAATTGTTTCGTTCTCTAGTCTTGGCCTTTTGCCTTCCTTCTATTTGAATGTTTGCAATAGCTGTTGTCTCTTCTGCTTGGAAATATCTATTGAATTATATTCTCAGTAGTTTTGTTTTGTTTTGTGGTTTTTGTTTTTTTTTTTAATTTAAGAAGCATTTTTTTGGTACCTGAAAAGCAAATGTCACTTTTCAAAAGCACTGTTGTTTTGCCATTTTTGGTAGTATTTAAGAACTGGAATTTACACCTTTGCTTTTAATTAGTGGACAATCGCTATTTTCTCTCCTCATTTTCTTTGGACCTGTGGAATTTTTCTGGAACCACTGGTTACTGTGTTTGGACAATTTCAGATTTTTCCTACTCTAATATTGAGTCTGAAGCAATGCCTCTCTTGTAATCTTGTCCAGTCTGTCCCTGAATATTTTTGTTCACTATTTGATTTGCGCTCACTTTTGTTGACTGGGTTGATGCTCATATGATCTTTGCATGGAGAAATGAAAAGTCTTGCTTTATATACAGACAAGAAAAGGAGCAGAAATCGACCCAAAATTGTAATTAGTGACCAAAATTCCTTTCCAGTTTTTAATTTTCAGTGAATGTACTTAATGTTAATTTTGAATAAAATTAAGCCAAGTGATAAAATATTGATTGATATGTTAGCCAATGTTACATGATTTTAATGTTTTCACAGTAAATCCAATTTAAAATGTAAGCACTTTCAAATAGACTGCTTTAAAATAATGCACATAATAAAAATTAAATATTAATAATTAGAGAAGCACCTTTCCAGGGAGGTGCCTTGGTGCAAGGGCTGCTTCAGCTGCCCCCTCGATGCTCGCTGGCCCGAGATAGTGGGAAAAACCCTGGCTACCAGGATGGATACCTGGCTTCCATGTAGAAGCCCCCACTGCTTCTGGTATCCTTGCCCACAGGAAGCTGCTAGGAGACACTGTACTCTGGTACTTTTAAAAATTTAATCTTAGAGTGTGTTTTACTTTTATATAAAACAAGAATCATGCTAGTTCTCTGAGTTCAACAAAATTTACAATTTAAACATCTGAAGTAAATTGGGAAATAGTGATATAATGAGACAAAGTATGAATTCTAAGCCGAGTATATGTTTATAAATCTGAAGTAAAAAGTGCTCACTTTACAGATGTGATTCAAAGGCCTTCTCTCTCAGAGAGTTCTCTGCTTTCAAAAATTGCTTTATCAATCATTTCTGTAAGTTAGCCTGTAAATCGGTATGTAAATGAAGTGTGGTGTCTGTTTCTCTCTTTTGTTTTCTTTTATTCCCTGAATGAATCCTCTACAAGGCAGATTCATTCGTTGTTTAGTTGCAATGGAATGACTACAATTCCACAAACAAATTGGGTCTTAGTTAGGTGCATTTTGTCATAAATAATCTCTGAGGAGATTGGATTTCTCTCCTTGCTGAGGTACTTCAGCTGTATGTTAAGCTCATAGCTTCTTAAAGGGACTGAGTTATTGCTCAGTTGAACACCCACTGAGGAGCCCACACTTGTCCTTATTCTCCTGTGTTGTAGCTGTCTCTATTTCCCTAAAGCTTATTCAGGAAGGTTTATGGGAAGAGAAACTACTAGTCCATTTTTTTTGTTCTTTGTCCCATTTTTTTTCTTATTCTACTCCATGATACACAGCTCTTTCAGTGTATATTTCTTCATGATGTGAAGAGAAAAGCCATTTCCTAGATTGGTCAAGGGCATTTTCCATGGTCCGGTCACCTAATACTCATATTTCACATTCAGCATTAGGCCCTTTAAAATTTAACGTGATGTCTGTACCAGCTGCAGGAAATGGCCTTTACGTTTTCATTTATAAATTTTACAGTTATTTCTTTTGCTTTGTTATAGTAATTCACTCTTCATTTCAGTGTAGGCTTTTCACTATTTTTTAAAAAACAAATTGAAACTCTATGGTTCTGTGGTGGAGATTGCTGACGTGCTGATAGCATGATAATGTGATTTCTGCCTTTTCCCAAGCTACCTTCTGCAGGTTGTGTAATGGGTTGAGCAACATCTGGAAAAGTATGGTAGTTCTGTTCTAGAACTACCTACTTCCGATCTGTGTCATTTCTGTACACAGCAAATCATACTGAGCAGTCTGAACAAGGCTTTGTTTAGATGGGATTATATAACTATCCCAATGATAAAAATTGAACTGAATTATTCCTACAGTGTGGCAAGCTCCAAATCTTTTCATATAAGTAGGGAATTGTGCATGTTTGATAGATGGCATATTCATATTTTGAGTTGCTTTGTATTTGATCTATTTTTCATCGGGAAAAAATTCCAAACAATATATAGAAGGATAGCAAACAACAGTATACAGTCTAATTCTTATATAAAATCCTAGAGTAATGGAATAGCAGAACCCTCTCTTGATGAATGAGCTAATGTTTGATGCATATAATGAGCATGGGGCTCATTTAGAAAACAAATGAGACACAGTTCTTGCCTCAAATCTGATCAGGTGAACAGATCAGATGTGGAGACAATATCAAATATCTCCACTGCAGAACAACATTTAGGAAAAAAATAATCAAGAAAGCTATTAATTTTGTTAAGCTGAGGATGAATACCAGCTGTAGCAGACAGAGTAGTATCTACTCAGACTAAATAGTCCTTTAACCATGTTACCCAGTGATCATAAGCATTACTTATTAGCTGTACCTAGTTTATAATACAGTATTTCAGTAGTTCAGAAGCAATGAAATTCTGTCATGCATCATATATGAACATGTTGAACGTAGGTACAAGAGTAGACAAATACTATAATCACTACAAAGGGTATGAATGTACTGTAAATGAGCTAAAAAGAGCAGTATATATAATACTTTCTTTCTTCTGCCATACTGCACTTTGTATGGCTCAGGTTGCATTCCTGATATAAACCGCCTCAGCAGCCATGTCAGATTGCGCATGGGTGTGAGTAAGTAGAGCTGGATGTAAGTGCATATACTTGTCAGAATGAATCACCTGGCTGGTTTTATGTAGGCTGAAGGTAGGTGTTAACAAAAGAGGCCTTTGATGGAGGAGCTTAACAAAAGGGATTTGAAGAATATGTGGACAACCTATGGTGGATTGGATGGTGAGGAATTGGACTCAGGAAAGCAGACTAAACACAGTGTTTTCAAAAATTTTGTGACAGTGTTCTTAATCTAAATTTTGGAATGGCAGCAGAGAAAGTCTCACCAAAAAGAGTCAAAGCCATGTGGTTTGACAACAATGTCCTTGCATAAAAATTGTCACCGAGACAGAAAGGATTGGTGAGAGAATAGCTCAGGGCCAGAGCAAGACCCTATTAATAGAAGTGATGAGTTAGTGAATGTCAGTGCTAGCTGAAATGTGTATGGAAGTAAAATGATAGGTACTAGAGAGATATTTTTGGATAACTAATGAGGGGAGAGAAAATTTGAAAAATTTGAAAGTGAAGATGGAAGACTCGTGTTTAAAGTGACAGTGGCAAGCCTAAGGAGAGCTATTAACTAGGTAGAGGAGATCAGTTGGTGCAACAGGTAGGTTTTTGAGTCATCAGTAGATAACTTTATAAGCTCTGTGTGGAGGAAAGTGTTTGCAGTCACTGCAAAGTGAGAAGAGCAGGGTTTAGGGGCCAGGCTCTAATTTATTATCATCCTATCAGAAGAAAAAAAAAATTTAAAAGAGTACCAATAACTTTTCTGTATTTATGGCTCCCTTACTAAAGGGAGTAAGGAAGCCATAAGGGAGCCATTGTGTCTTCTAGTTTGAAGCATGAGAGGAAACAGATGGGAATTTCTTTTATCTAAGCCCACATACACTTCTCTTTCTTCAGTGGTAGTATAAGAAATGTTATAAATTAAGTTTCTTTCTTCTTAATTGAAGAAAGAATGCCTTTTAAAGTTGTTCCTTTTAGATGTTTGAATTGATCCAGAGCTCTACAAAATACAAAATGATTGAATTATTCCTTCCTGAGAAGTGGACTTAATGATGAGTTCCAGTCAGGGTGCTTTAGAGAAATTAGCAAGCAGCCATAGCTTGGCTGGCAGTGGGATGTAAAATTTAAATAAAAAATATACAATCCAACATAGAGGATTTCAAAGGAATTGTGTCATGGATTTTTCATAGACTCACAGCGTGCTCCTTTTTATTAATTAGGCAACTATGTTACATAGAGAAAAATCTACTATTGTGAATAAAGAAGCAGGATGGTTTTAAAAAACCTGCTATGAACTTTTTAAACAAAATTGATCTGTTATTCATGTGGTAAAAAAGGGGGTTTTCCTATTTAAATTACACATTGCAGATATTATTTTAATTTTATTAGTTTTAATAACTTGCAAAATATTTCTATGTGGTTATGACTAATCATTATGTATATTAATAAACCAGGAATTCATTCTGAATATTACATACTCCTATTTTATCCATGCAGTCTGTGATTTGCATGGTGCTCATTGAAGGTAACAATTATTTACTTTCTACTGAATATCATAGATACTAAATATCCATGATATTTAGGTATCAGACTTCTTATTTGCATAATTTAAAAATGTATTTTAATATACAGTAAAGGTATTTGTCTCTTCTGTGGTAAGATAAGATGGGCAGAATTATCTGGTGGAGCAGGGTTTGAGATGAGCAAGTTCTGAATGTTGGTTTTCCTTTCTTTCTTAATGTCATTATGAAACTCCATACACAACTCATATTTTTCTTCAGTTTTTTCAGTGTGCAATATGGATAGTGACAGCTGAGTAAGAGCAACCTAATTTTAATAGGCCTTGGAATCTGTTGATGTGAAAAGTTTACTATCTTTTCTCAGATAGGTTTATATTATTATACTTTTTTCAAATTTCCTGATGTTAAAAAAAGGACAGGGGTGTACTTATTTCTCTTGCTGTGATATGGGACTTTGGTGTGATTACTGCTCTCTTTTATCATACCTCTTTTAGAAAGTACCTGTCAACAGAAAAAAAAAAATTACCTGGGATCACTTCTGTCAATTTCTCCTATTTAATTAGGGAGAAGATGGCAAAATTTAGTTCTGAAGTTTTTGACAGTGAATTCTTTAGAATTGTATTTTCTTTGTACTATGGAATATAAGTTGCATGTTGTCTGGCCACCCTAACTTTCTGCTCTGTAGTTCTCTAGAAATTATATGTAAGATAAGTTCAAACATTTGCAAAATTCTCAGTTCTTTTTCCATTTTTTTTTCTGATTTTTTGCTATGCTCCTATAGGGGGTTAATATCAATTGACAGATGAAGAATTCATATTGTATACATTTTTTTTAATGCAGATTCAGTCTTCTAATAATTTTATAAGAACATAAACAGTGGAGACCCATGGTTATTTAAGCATTAATGTTATTTTAATGGTAGGATTTTTCTTCTCAGTACAGTTAAGTAAAGAAATATGGAAATAGGAGCAATAATTCTTTGACTATCTCACACAAAACTTGTGTTAGTGAATAGGTTTATGGTGACACTAATAGCATTCTTATATTTATTTATTGTCATAAATACATTCTTGAACTGTACTGTAATATTACATATAATTCCATTATATTTGAGGCATGTTTATATTATTTACACGGGGATCTGTATTCTTTGCTTTAGTACAAATTTAAATGCAGATTTTTGCAATTGTTTGGTAACTGCAGTGAGGCCACAATTATGGAAACTACATCATCCATCTAATTTTCTAAGCCCCGTTACAAAACCAGTCAGGCCTGGAAAGTTTCCACTGAGAAATCACTATTAATGCTTCTCACTGCCCTAGTAACCTCTCCATACAGTGACTGGTGCCCATCAGCTAAACTCAACATCCACACTGAAAGTGTTTCATCTTTTTAGCCATTTGGAGGCTTCCAAAGGGTATAACACAGACCTGTCAAGGTGGCATATTGAACTTTGGTTATGTCTTAGGCTCTCACTAGGCCATTTAAGGCTTTTCATGCCTATATATGAGTTAGGTACCTAACACGGTTACATTATGCAAATGTGCTGAATGTTTTAAAGAGCCTTTTCCTTAATTCCCTTAGTTATCGTGAAAATTTATTCAGGGTCATAATTATTAGACTTCTATAATCACAGTAGAGACTGATCCATGAGACCTCTTAATAGCATGTTGACTACTTCTTGTCTCAGTTGATTCCCATGATACCTTATATTTCCTGGATAATATAAGTAATCTCCTGGATCCTATATTATAATATTTAAATATTGCACCAATAATACAGTAATATATGCTAGGAACCTCTCTATGCAGCTTTCTGTCTGAACGCCCCCGTATGGTTCCTCCTTGTGTGTAACTTCAATTAGTGCTGAATTCTGTCCTCCATGGGGGATCAGTTTGACTTTTTTTTTTTTTTCACTTAGAGCTCTTACAGTTGACCACATGTGGTTTCTGTTTATAATAGAAAGTATTATATCATGTCAAAGTCAGACATGCACAATTAGTTGAATTCATCTCTTTTGATGATATTATTAAAGCCATTGTTAAACAGAAAACAACAGAAGAGAATATATTTTGTTTGTGCCTGTAGTTGCATGGATTTCTGAATATATTTTCTTGATTTTTTTGGTAAACTTTAGCATTTAAACGAAAATAAATAATAATGTCATATGCTGGAACAGCCATTGCAAAAATAGTACATTCTCAGAAAGATAATGAAATATCTACACCTTGAAGCACTATTTATCTATATTTTATTATTTTGGAAGAATAGCACTTTTACCTAGTATAACCTTTAAGAGTTTCAATTTCAAAGTTTTATCTCAACTTTTCATACACCTTTTTCTTTTTAATAATTTAATTTCTATTTTTGCATATTAAGAAACATAACATGAATATATTTCAAGATAGAAAAAATATCCAAGAAATTTCTTTCTTTTCTGTGTTATTATCACTTTTAGTTTTTAAGAACAGGAGTGAACTACTTTCTAGGCTTTACAAGCAGGTTGAATTTTCTCTGGTGTGTGGGTGTTATTAGTGTTTTTAACAGTCTCAACAGTTACTAGAGTTGTTTTAATGCACAGAACAGGGCTTGTTAGACTCCTACATTACTATGAAATAAGCTGTAAAAATGTCTGGATTCCTTAGAAAAATTACAAGTGCATAGGCAGAGCTTAACATTTATTTGTCTGCTTTTTTTAGTCTTGTCTTTTTAGTCTTGTTTTTTAGTCTTTTTAGAGTCTTTTTGGTTTTGATAGAATTAACAGTATGATTTTTAATGTCTAAATTATGCAGATTCAGACTCTGATATTACTGTAGTACCAGGTAACATCTTATCTGGGAACATTCTCCAGCATTTCAGTTTCTAAAAACTAATTTTTGTTGAGTATTTTTTTATCTTGCCATGCTGCTTGTCAGTGTGTGAGGAGATGCTGCTGCAAGTTTGCTGCCTTCTACTGTAACTTTAGTGTTTCCAAGGCAATACCATTTGGCCATTTTGTTCACTTTTAGAGTTCTTCCTGTTCTCCCACTACACACATGTAAAGGGCAAATGCATCTGGCTTGATAATAAATGTGACTATATTGCTTAAAACGGAAGGAACTGTGCTTCAGTGGCTATATAGGAAGCCTGGGATACATATGCAAATGAAGCATATAAAGTAGGTGGTGTGAATGATCCCTAACTTGAAATACTCAGTTTCCAAAGGTCAAACCCTTAGTATGTTGTCACCTTCAATTAAAATACATACTGATGTGTTGAAACAATAGTAACACAGCATGCTATTGTTTTCAAAGATAAAATATAGCAGTTTGTGGTTCTTTTAAGTTTTGAGTGAAACCACCAGTCCTTCATCAGTATTTTCTTTTGCAGTGCACAGCAGGAGAATCTATAGGTGTGCATCTGGAGAAACAAGTGAGATGTATGTCTCTGATTCTCAAGATTCTCCTGGAAATCAATTGCTCCTGATTTTTATCTGGCATCTTGCCCTTGGCTCTCTCAAGGAGGTCCCAAATGATCCATCAGGACAATCCATCAGGAGAGTGTTTGTGGTGGTTGTCTGTTTGACTGGTGACACAAATAGCCCACAGCTTGTAGATAACCTCAGTGAGGTAGATAAGGACAATCTCCATGGGATATAAAGTTTACAGAAGCACAAACAGCATGGAAAAAAGCTGTCAATTAGTTGTGACTACTTTGACTAATAGGAGGGAATGGGATAATTGGATATTTCATGTGGATTTAATGAAAATTGAACAAATCACTGAATTACAATGGCAAGTTTTTATCAAAGATTTTATACTAAAAGTGATAAGGGGAGAAAAATTGTTAAAAATATTAAACAACTCCAACCATTTGTTTTGTGGTTTAATGAGTTGTAGGTTATACTGCAATCTCAAACATTGCTTGAACTTGGTCGGGGGGTGCATATCCAGTATAACTCTAAATTGATGCATAAAGGTAAACATGTGATGCATCCCACTGAAAGCAAATACATTATTTTGGTTAATGATCAAAGTAGGCCATCTTAGCCATCTAAAGAGAGCCCTATGGGGCAAGTTGGTAGCCATGAATGAGCTGCACAAGGGCAGACAAGGGGGGGGACCCTCCACTGCTGCAGGACCCATGGTGACACAGACTCCATCAGAGCTGGCTATGTCCATGGACATATTCTGAAAGGTCAAACCCATATGAAGGAGACAGGGGTAGCACTTGCAGAACTTGTGAGTCTGCTTGGGGGGCCTTGTTACTTGTTTTGGCATTCAAAAAAAAAAAAAAAAAAGCTTGTTTTTGTCAGTAGCCAAATAATTCTGTCATCTCTATTCCTTTTCCAGTTGAATATGTACTTTGGTCACAAAAGTAGTCTAGGAAAATCATCCAGGTTTGCTTTAAAAAGACGAAGGACTCACTCAAAGGTCAATTTATCTCATCTGGAATAGATAACATAGGTGGTTTTAAAGCCCCTGCAATGTACTGCCTTTCCCAGTTCAATTCATCACGAAGAAAACCACACATAGCTGTGAAAAGAGCTAGCTTTCAGTCACAAGATTCTCATCAGTCCAGGCAAACCCATGATTAACTGTGGCATTTGTGTTCTCTCCAGATGTTTCAGTTACCTGTAGTTTAACTTTAGGAGCAAAGTAATCTGTATGCATTGCATAGACATCGTACAATGAGATTTAGAAAAATAATTCAGGAAATTTTATTTTTGTATTCATATATCTTTTGAATACTTATTTAAAAGTATGAATTAAAAAAGACATTTATTAATCTTCAATCTTCTGTCTGTATATGAACACAACTTAGAAAATTAAATTAAAATAAACACATCTAATCTTGCATTCACATCTCATACAGTTAAGAAAGGACTTTTGTTTTCTGTTCCATGCACCTTGGCCAGTGAAATTTGAAAGTTTTCAGGCATTTATGTGTAGAAGTTTTTAACTCCAAATGCAATTGTTTAATTATAGGTTTTTGTCCTCACTCATGGGTTGGAATGTGTATTGGAAGTCTAGCTGAATAGAGATATAGTGGTTTGTAAATTGTTATAAGATTTTGAAAAAAAAAGCTTTCTATTTTGTTTTCAAAAGGGAGTTATTTTTCAACTTCTGATAACTATTGATGTGTTGATGGAAGAATCACCTCTCATTGTTTCTCAGAAAATAGGAAGCTCCTTAGGAAATGCAGTAGAGCGTACTTTACAGACACAACCTCAACAGATCTGCATTCCTCTCTCATGAGGAATACATTTATTTTCATGAAGCACATTGACAGGTAGATGGATTGAATGTAAATGGATGTGCATATAAGCTTTTCTGTCTCAGCTGGGCAATTAAAACATAAGACAGAATATTGGATTCTTTAAAATTCTTTATTAAAATAGAGAAGTGGCAGAACACTGACAAATGTTTGCTTTTGATTGCTTTTGGTTTCATTAAGAGATGAAACTGTGGAGACCAAAACTTTCAGAATACTTGATTTGCTTCCTTATCTGGAGTAAATATCACTAAATATAGGGGGGTTTTTGCTAGCAATATTGCCTACAACCAGGGCTCTTTAGAAAATGTAGTTTATTATTGATTTTATTTTGTTATTCTGTTTGAAAATCTAGAGACAGAATGTGTCAACAACTTGTTCCTGCTACATCCAAACAACCTCTTTTTGAAGATATTGTCAAATCAAGAAAAGACTTGTAAGTTCATTGAATAGGTCCAGATTAGATTTTCAGGTGCTATGGTAAATTGGTGAGCACATGTTTTTATTGATTCATCTAATACTTTGAAGTGCTCTGCATGTTTGCCCATTTTATTGCTTTAACTTAATATAAAAATTGCATAAGTATCATACAAGAATCATATTTCATAAGTATCTTTTGTCATTTTGACATGCTTTACTTGGTTCTCAGTTGCAATCTACCAAAATTACAAGAGCTTGATATAAATAACAATGGCAGAAGATTGGACCCTATTAAGGTAAATACACCTGTATTTCTATTAAAATAACAAACCAGAAAATTGTATTACTTCATGGACTCCATACGTATTTTCAGATTTCCTTTTTAAGTATTTGGGTATCAGATGTTTCAATTAAGCCTTTTGAAGTTGAATTATCTTGTCCTCTGAGTAACTTTTTTCTGATAGGCCTTTAAAAATGTCAGATGTTCTTTGATTACAGTGAAATGTTTGCCTTCCTTTATGTAGAATATATGTAATGAGTAAAATTGAATTAGGTAGAAAAGGCATTTATAGTAAAGATGTATTTTAGTGGAATTTTAAAATCAGCTACATTATAAGCTGTCTGTTCACAAGTCACAATTCTGTCTCTTACTTCTAGTGCTGTTACACATCAGCTAATAAAACTTGGATTATTCTTCTGTCTTCAGAGTTAAATTTCAGAAGTATAGCAGATAAGACATTATTAGGCATTAATTTTTGCTTATGGTCTTCCAAACCTGATAGTACTGAGATTTTTAGGGTATGTCTTTTGGACCAGATGTTTCCTGGGGAGGGCCTTCTACTAGAACAGCCAGTAAGAAAAAGTACTTACCTAGTTTTGATTACGATCATGTTGGAGTTGTGAGGTTTATCTGGTACCCTCTATAGTTCTTAAAATCTGCTGTTAGCATCAAGGCACAAGTATGGTGCAGATATAAAATATAAAATGCAGACGAGGCAGTTTTATTGAAAAATAATGTGGATTTCAGAATCAAGAATGAATTCTGTCAAAATTCTGGGAATGGGGAAGTAATGGTCATTAGTAGGATTTTGATGAAAACCAAAGAAATAAGAAAAAAAGACAAATATTTTGTGAGCAAAGTTCAAGTCTGATATAATGAGAGGGATCTGAGAAGAAGAAATGTCCTAAAATATCTGTTACTTAGGAAGATTTGCCTAGTTTTATCTACCAGTTAAGAAGAAAGTACTTTTTAAACCAAAGCTAATTCTCATTTGGATGACATTTTAATAAAAAATAGTTATAATGAATCTAATTATTAAACTTAAATCATAATATTTAAATGATTCTAGCCTCTATTGTTATCTCAGTTCCAGCAGTATTTAAAATTTATGTAAAAGCCCCCCAGAAATATATTTAATATAGAAAAATGATCATGCTGTGTAAAATTATAGGATCATAAAAATATTATTTGATATACTCTTTAAAAAGAGAAACGGAGTACTAAGCTACTTATTTGAATATATTTGTTTGTTTTCTTGGTTTGAAACATATGCCAGCTGCATGTTAATCTGCAGAAAACTATGTTATGAACCGAAAACCTTAAGGCTCTATCAAGCCAAACAAGGCTATTTAAAACTTGCCCTCTTAGGACACGATCTTATGAAGATCTGATTGCTGCACTGATGAACAAATTTTGTTCAAACTTTCCTGGAAAGTAGCAATATTAATAAAAACATGCTGGCACGTGTTTTGGTTTTGGCCAGCATCCTTGCTGGGTACTGACTCTGCAGCAGGCTTGCTGTTAATCTGTTTTGCATTTTCACTGCTGATACCCTTTGATGGCTGTGCTGTCTCACACTGCAGCCCAGCATTCTTTTGCCTGAGGAGGTATACCAACAATTCTAAAAAGCTGCTCAAAGTCTTTTAAAGAAGTGGTTTTGCTGAAGGACTGATTTATTAAATATAAGACAAATCTCAAAAGACAAATGTACTCATTAACAGTTTTATAGCTCAATCATTTACTTGAGAGGTGGTGTTATGCTAGGCTTTAAGAGTCAGGTGTAGACAGTGTAAATTGCATAAACTGAAAAAAAGAGCTATTTTAAAAATATCTAATTTAAAAGGACAAGCTGGTTTATTTCTTTAACTTTATAAAGTCTTGGAAGAAAAACATAGTCTTAAAATTGCGGCATTCAGCATTCTGACATTTCCTGTTCACACATGTTCTTCAGTGCATAATAGTAACTTTATTTTCCTGCAGAGTGTATAAACTCAGGCATAGCCCCCAGTAGTAAGGCAATGAACGTTTAGAGCATTTATGAATAAAGCTACATCAAAGGGTAATTAGGTGATGATAATGGTACTTTCTTTTAGAGACCTAATTTAAAAAACTCTATTGCTCCCAAGTTTAATTATTTCAGTAATGCTAGCATGTTAGCAACCTCAAATTTGTTGCAGGCCAGCTACAGTTTAAAAAAAAAAAGTAAGTATGAAATTTGAGATTTCTATGTCACATCCAAAAGGAAGCTTTACTAAATTTTGATCTTAAAAATTTTCTTTTTTGTGCACATTTTATGTTTTTTCACATAACCAGATATTGTGAATTTTTTAAATGATTATCTGCTCTTGTGCCATATGTGAATGCCAGAGTATTTTGATGTTTTGTATGGTAGTTGCACAAGCCACTGCTCACTGCTATTTCAGAGATGATAGGCAGTGATGTATTAGCTTCCATTGACAAACTCTGGTACAACTTGCGTAGTTGTGAAGGCAGGTCTAATTTTGTCTTTAGCTAGCCAGCCTATTGCCACCTCAGTGCTACAGAAATAGTGGCATGCATGCAGCTGTTGCAAGTTGATGTTTCTTTGTGATATCACCCCTTTAGTTATAACTAAATGAATAAAATAAGATTTTATTTATTTTTTTATAGCTGAAGCTTAAGCTTTTTGTAGACATTTCTTCATGTTATTATAAACACTTTCCTGATATCATGTAACTTTGATAAACAGGAAAGTTCAAGAGAAAAAAAGTTTTCATGGTTTCTATACCAGGACAGTTTTGTCATCTTTACCTCATCTAACTTAATAAGTAGAATTTCAGGCTGCCAATCTACTTCTACTTCTGGCATCACCGACAAAAAATCAATTTTTTGTCAGTGATGCCAGAATTTCATTACTTATTAAAGATTTCTCATGGTTCTATAAACACTGATCTTTTCTCGTTTTCCCAGTCACACATAAAATCAGAGAAGAGCAAAACACAGTTTTGTGAATATCAGAGTAAGTCTTTTCTGTCTATTCTAAAACTGTAGAAAAAAAAATTAGACAGCATTTCAGGAATAATATTTTTAAATTTCTGATGCTTAACTATTTAAGCCTTGGTGAAAGAAAAAAAAAAGCATAAAAAAATATTAATTTTTTTTCTTCCCCTTGAAATCAGTATCAGCCTCCGGAACACCTTATAGAAAAATGTTGATGTCTCACCTTTCCATTCAGTGATCTGATGGTAACACTCTCACTGATGTCAGTTAGGGCTATGATATTAATATGTAGAGAACATACTTGAATTCTTTTTCCATACAAATTCAAGGAGTGAGAGAAGCACTGAAATCAATGTGTAACAGTATGTATTACTTAACTCAATGTGATCACTGATAACCATTTTATAATGCTTACATTCATCCATTCTCAAAAATGCTGTTAGCTGTATCAGCGTAAAAAAGTGATTTAAGTCTTTTCTTTTTTGTTTTCCTGTAATTTTTGTAATCCTAGATTGTATATATCAGTGAAAAGAACTTCATATCTTTATTAAAACCTTAGTATCTGCATTATTTATAATGTTAGAAACATAACATTGAAACCTGCAAGTGAAGGATAAAAAGTCATGTTTAAATACTAAATTACTCCTTCAAAGAGCCAATAAAATTGAGAAGCATTCACTGTAAAAGTAATAAAAACTTATGAGTCCCATTTTATTAAAACTACTATCCTCTTTCCTGATGGAGCTGGATTACTTAAAGGATAGACTAGTGACATTTTATGTCTTGCAAGGGGTTTATGTCTAAGGTGAGGTCTCCTGAAATTAATATAGTCATTAATACCACTAGCTGAATTAATCCATTGAATATTTTTAATTCTTTGAGTACCCACGTACCATGACTGAGCTATGATGAAGATGTGTTGGCAGACAAGGAAAGAAACAGGACAGTGATGGGTAGGCGGACACTGATTTAGATGGAACAGATAATGGAAAAGAGTCAACCATTGTGTACGAACTGCCCACTATTGGTATGAAAGGAAGAAGAATGAGGTCCAGAGGGCAAATGTTTGTCTTGGTTTGAAAGAGAGAAAAGCACAGGAAGTTAAGAATAAAAGTATGTGTCATCTGACACCAGTAAGAGTTCTTTTTGACACCAGTGATCAGACACCTACCACTGAATTGAGTTTGCATGACCAGGTTTTGGTAGCAGGGGGTACAGGGATAGCTTCTGAGAAGAGGTGCAAGAAGCTTCCCCCATGTCCAAGAGGACCAATGGCAGCTGACTCCAAGATGGGCCTGCTTCTGGCCAAGGGTGAGCCCATCCATGGTGGTGATAGTGCTTCTGGGATAACAGGTTTAAGGGGAAAAAAACTTCAGCTGGAGAAAGTTGCAAGATTGTGTGAGCGAAGGAACTCTGCAGACACCCAGGTAGGTGAAGAAGGAGGTGCTCAAGGTGTCAGAGCAGAGGTTCCTCTGCAGCTCATGGTGCAGACCCTGGTGAGTCAGGCTGTCCCTCTGCAGCCCACAGAGGTCCATGGTGGAGCAGAGATCCACCTGCAGCCCATGGAGGACCCCCCACTGGAGCAGATGGATGCCTGAAGGAGCTTTTGACCCTCTGGGAAAGCTGTGCTGGAGGAGGCTCCTGGTTAGATCCATGGAGAGGAGCCCATGGCGGATCAGGTGTTCTGGGAGGCCTTGTGACCCAGTGGGGGACCCACAGTGGAGCAGCGTGTCTCTGAAGGACTGCACTCCATGGAAGGGACACACACTGGTGCAGGGGAAGAGTGTGAGGAGTCATCTTCCTGAAGAGGAAGGAGTGGCAGAGACAGTGTCTGATAAACTGACTGCAGCCTCCATTTGTGGTCCCCCTGCACCACTGGAGAGGAGTTGATAGAGAATATGGGCCCAGGAAGTTGATAGAGAAAGTCTAGGAAGATGAGAGAGATAGGAAAAAGGTGTTTTAAGATTTGGTTTTACTTCTCATTATTCTACTTTGATTTGATTGGTAACTAACTAAACTAATTTCCCCATGTTGAGTCTGTTTTGCCTTTGACGGTATTTGGTGAGTGATCTCTCCCTGTCCTTATCTCCACCCCTGAGCCTTTCATTGTATTTTCTCTCCTCTGTTCAGCTGAGGAGGGGAGTGGTAGGATGGCTTGTGTGATCTCCTGGCGATTCGGCCAGGGTCAGCCCAACAAAACTGCTTGAGTAGTCAGAAGTCTTCTCTTTTAGGCATTCAAGTAATGTCATTGAAAACTACACATTATAAAATATTCTGGTGTATATAAAATGACCAAAGGAAAACTGCAAAATTCTTTTTGATCTGCTTGTGTACCACATAACATGAAAAGCAGAAAGGGTCAATTTTTCCAATGAATAGAACTGCATCACCAGTTTTTCCTCAATGGGACCTTATTCTTTGGCTTTGGTATTTATGACAGTAAAACATACAAGAATCTTCTTTTAAAAACTCTTATTATCTGTAAATAGCAATATAGGAAGACAAACTCAAAGAAAACTGTGTTCTGAATGTGCAGCAATTACCCAGAAACTGGAAGTTTGGACTATTAGTTAGCCTAAATTGAATTTCTTTGCTGTTCATTATGAAATCTAGCAAATAACTGTCTATGATATACAGATTGTTTTTGAATAAAATTGCTTTTCTTTTAATACAACAAGAAAGCATACAAAAGAGAGGTATCATTTAAAACCAACTAAGTAATGGCTTGAATTATGTAAAGGTGCTTTTTTATTTGGCTAAAGGTGAAGAAAAATCTCATCAAAAATCTGGTAAATTGTTGAGTCTCTTATCATTCATTAGTACAGGATTCATTTTGTATTATCAGAAGATCTTAAAAACTGTCTTCTGTGTCTTTTAACATGTAAAAACATGATGTCTTGAAATTAATCTTTAGAATCAGTTGGTTTTCTGTCAGCCTAGTTTGTACAAGACGAGCAGTAGGAGCTGTCAGATAAAAGACAGAGTTCTAGAATGCAGCAGATATTCCATAGGTAATAATGAGATTTCAGTTCCCCCTGTCTGTATCACTTAAAATATCAGTAAATAAGCTCAAACAGACAGTTGTAAGAAAAGCACCTTTGATATGCATGTCATAGCGAGTTTAAAAATTTGAATTATTTACTCTGTGTGTTTAAAAATATTTTAACCCATGAAAAATATCAAATACTGTTTTGTTTTAAGAAGCACTGGCTAGGAAAATAGCCTCTTTCTGATAAAAGAAAATTTATATTTTAATTATTTTAGTACTAAAATACTCATGGTTCATTAAAGAGGAAGCAAAGATATCTAAAATTTATCATCAGTATCTATTGAACCTCAAAAAATTTGTGACTAAAGTGTTCTGTCAGATTTCTTTTCCTAATACGGATCATTAGAGGTGTCATCATGAAATTGGTGATAATATTTAATGTTATCATGCAAAATTCACAAGCATTTTCATTAGCTGATATTCCAAATTTGACTTGCTTCTTATTGGAACCCACAGTTTTGTGATTACCACTAAAGTCCTTTAATGAACTAGGTATAATACTATGAATAGGTCAAAATATAACTTATGAGTAGTTAAAAGCAAAATAAGTATCTCATTAAGTACAGAATGTTATTTATGAAGTGAAAAATTTGAGATAATGTTTTCATGATACGAAGGATTATGGGCATACTTCACTATGAAAGCAGCATTTTCTGAGAATTCAGCACCTTTAAGGAGAGTCAGATTATACTCTCAAAATTCTGGCCTTCTTGGCTTTTGGATATATGCCGCTAATGGTAGAAACCCACCACAGTTTGAAGTGATTCACAAAATTAGGTATTAGAAAGAACAGTGCAGTGACTTATGGCTTAATACTTTGTTTATATTCTTGATGGATTTAAAGGTCAGTACAGGCTGGCATGAAATGAAATAGCAGGCTGAAAACAATGGTGAAAATGTAAAAATCATATGGAACAGTTTGGGCTACAAGGTGTGGAATCAATTGTTGGTTAAGGAGCTATGACAACAATAGTGACAGGGCTATGGATAGTACCTACAGTTGTGCAGCATAATATGAGGAGAAATTTAGACATTAGTAGAGCTGGAAAATATTGTATGTTGTCAGGAATTCTGTCCACATCTATGGGACAAAACCTCCTATGGTAATGATAGCAAAGTTTGATTCTTTGTGTCTTGAGAGACAGGATGAGTATCCTTTCCTCCAAGGTGCTTTTTCAAGTAACTGATTGCCCATTTCTTAGCCTGTTTTTATGAATGCTCTAGAAAAAGCACTGTGACATGCATAACTTTCTGTTTGTCAAAGCAGAGGATCTGTGCTCTCTTTTTTTTCAGCTGCAAGTGACTCATGCCTTTGATAAGCAATGCCCATCAAGGAGTTTCTATCCAAATTCTGACTTTTGGAGTGAACAACATTTTTTGCTTCCTTTTCAACCTTGGGTTTCCCAGGTTCTCTGTAGTACTGAAAGCTGGCAATAAATATGTTCTAGCATGGTCTGGCAGTATGTAGGAGCCACACAGTTTCCAGGAGTGGGCAGAGGAGCCAGTTAAGGCTACAGTTGTGTTTTATGCTGGGGAAGACAGGAAGCTGTTGAACAACATAATATGGGAAAAAATGGTTATTTTGGCTGGTATTTAAGGCTTTTGAGGTTTCTTTGGTTATTCTGAAAATTGTCAGGAAGTAGGGCTAAAACTTGAATTTGAAGAATTTGCCTTTTAAATGCTTTTACATCTACTTAAATTTGTAGACTTTTTGTTCAAATAGTAGAGGAATGTGTCTTTCAAACTGTCTTACTGTATAGACCTGCCTTCTCCATTTTGCCATCGCTACACTGTATTTTGCTGTCCTTCCCTTCTTCTTTCAACTCTGTTAACTTCTACTTTTTCCACTTTGAACTAAATGGAAGAGCTTTGGGGTTTTTTGCACTCACATGTCACACACAGCTAGAAGCCAGGTTTCCTGCAAAGTTACAGTATATCCCTCTAGGCATCTCAGCTTCCTCCCTGTTTTCCCACATTGTCCCATATTATCCTTCTCCTTGGTGGTATTCTAAATTCTTTTCTCTGCCATCTCCCACAGCAGTAACTCCCTGTTTTTCCCTGGTTGCCACTGCTTTGTAACCACTATAATACTTCTAGTTGCCATCTAACACATTGTGTAATACCCACCACCATGCTGGGAGTTCCAACCAAAGGGGAGGGGCTATGACATGGTTCCTCTGGCCCCAGCAAAATCCATGTGGAACATAGAATGATTCTAGTTATTCTATAGTCTTCTCCCATGAGGGTATTTAATTTCAGTGTCTCCTCTGCTGCTGATTTTCCTACATTTGCAAAAGCTTGACGCCGTGAAACTTCATACATTGACATTTCATACTCCTCTGCTAATTTAGGTAAAAATTGTTCAACAAATTAAAAGAAAAATTTCAGACAGGTAGATCTGTGAATGTAGGCAATGCAATCATATAAGAGTTGATTCCTTTTTTACTTCATGAATCAAATACTATGTATGTATGTATCTATCTATCTATCTATCTATTCATCTATCCATCTATCTATCTACTGATTTGTCATTTTTGGCTTAGGTTTCTTCAGACTGAAAATTGCCCAAAGCTATAAAAAATTTCCAGGGTCGTTTGAATACACAGGTACCCTGTTATACTTTTCAATAAACAATTTTGGCTGTTGTTAGACAGGATACTTGTTTAGGTGAACAATCCTTATTTGCTTAAGCTAAACTACAATGGAAGTGGTAGGATGATTTTTTTCCGTACAAATTGGATAGGGGACTGGTGGACAGATAGGAAAAATTATGTAATTTTGTGATAACTCAATCTGTTAGAGCAGGACACCAAATCAGCTGAATTAAAGAACTATTAGGAAAATACAAGGATAAGCGGGATGAAAAACAATCAGGACTATAGCCAAAATCTACAGATAAATGCATGAGGCTGACCACAAAACTAGAAGGTCTGGTCATCTGACTAGAGAGCCTTCAAAACTATTTTGTTATTTCAGTCGGTTAAAAGCATTTTAATAACTATAAATGTATGGGCAGCTGTTTTTCATTTTTGAGCATTTTGTGAAAATAAACACAGTTCACAAAACTTTGGTGTGATAGGTAAATTGTTCCCTTTTTTTAATGCTTTCTACCATTAATGGAAATGATGGGAAAAAAAAAGATTATTTGTCCTTCTAACTTATGGAGTAGAGTAGTCTGTTACAGAAGTAATTTTTAGAGCTTTTTTGATCATTCTAGTTCTCAGTCATTTCACCTGACAAAAAACATTTATTCTATCTGTGTGTTCGTTGGCTTTATTTCATTTTTTGACATTGGTCTCTGTTGTGATTCACATGTGTGCATATTCTTAGACTTCCTTTGTGCCTAAATATAGTAACACTGCCTGTTCTTAACCTATTTTCCCAGATTATGCCCTTGTAGATTCACTTTGAAGATTGCTAGAGTAAACTCTTCCTTTAGAGCTAAGAAGTTGACCTGTACTCCTACTTTGCTCTAGTTATCCAGTGAACACCAGACAGGCATACTTTATAGTAATTTTGAAGTGCTGTCATTTGCTAAGTATTTTTCAGTGGTATGTATAGGTGACTGTTGCCTCTCTCTTTAGCTTTCAAGTGGCATTTGTATTATGTCTTCTCCATCTGAATGCTACCTTGTCTGGGAAGAGTAATCATAATCTTACTCATAGTAATAACTTTTTTATAATACTTCATTTGAATATAATAGAAATTTGGATGAATATATGTTATCTTTTCTTGTCATTCAGCTATGATCCAATCAATGAGATAGAGACATAATCCCTACTGGACAAATTCTGCACAAAGAGAAAATTTAATATAAACTGAAAATCATGCTCCCTGGTAAGTAGCTGGCACAAATATTAGGTATCAAATAAATTAAAGAAGTCTTTTCTCATCTACCTCAAGACTTTTACAGACCTATAAAATTATCTTTATATATTTTTCTAAATCCCTATATAAAGCACATCTCCATAAATTGTGTAAATCTAGTAACTGTAAATCAACAAAAGGTATAAAAATATAATATTGAAATATTAAAAAAATGAGGCTTGATGCAGCATTCTAGTGAGCTCTTGTGCTTCCCTGAGAAGGCAAGAGCTTTGAAGAGAATCTGCCTTGACCTTCTCTTTATAAGGTTCTCCTGAAAAAGACCAGAAGGTTTTTAAACTCGTAAATCCAGCATATACTGGGTAATTATTTTATTGATAGAGAAAAAAATAACCCAAACACACCACATAGCTAGCTTAGGCAAAACAATATAAACAACATTTCAATATTACTCTTTCCATGTACAGCAAGTAGGTCCTTCATTCATGGTTAGTTTTAATACTCTTTGACTTTCTGGGATTAAGAAAATTTTGAATCAATGTCTCTGATCCTTACTAATTTTCTTTCTTCTCTGATGCCTGGTTGCATGTGCCCTGCTCCCTTGGCATGCTCTACTCTGCCTTGGGACCTTCTGTCCCTTAATGCTCACTTGGCCACTATGATGGTACACTATTCTTCTAGCTCCATATAATTTTATCTGACTCACTCTACTTGAAGAGACAAAGTAGACAATTAAGAACACACAATATATTGGGTCATGGCTGTCACAGAAGCCATAATTTAAATGAAAAGTCTGGTAAAGTCCTGAGAAACTCATCCCAATGTTTTCTTGGAACACAAGAAATATAGTTCCATAGACATTAAATAGATATATAATTTAGCATAAAGTTGCTGATTCTAGTGTAATTATTTATTTTGGCATATTAGCAATAAGTGAGTTCTAATAAATTCAGGGGTAAATACAAGGAAAAAAATATTATCAGCACACACATCACTGAAAGCTGATATTTAGAAATGTCCATTATATGACCTAATAATTCATGTATCTAACTTGACATATTGAGATTAATCTACCACAGCAGTTTATATCTCTGCAAAATTTGGGTTGAGAACAACAGCCTTTGATGTTTGAGTATAATTCTTTGAAACAATATTACAACAGATGAAGAGCACCAGTGCTTTTGGCGTCACAATATGTGGAATGTTATTTACTGAATCTGTTACAAGGGAAAAAAGTCTACTGCTAGCAGAATGCCCCATTTATTTGTACGATATCACTAACAATGAAAACCCAACATAAAATAACCAGAAAGCATTGCAGATGTTGCATATTATGGGGTTTAGTTTTTTTTTTCCTTCAAGTAAATGAATTTTAAGAAATAAGGAACTTTTTTAACAGAATAAAGACATAAACAATATTTAAGAACAGAAAAAATTCACATCAATCTACCCAAACTGCAACATATGGAAGAAGCATCATGTGTTTCTTCCCCTGGAGAATCTCACTTCCAAGAGATAGGCTTTCAGGGACTGAGTCACAAGTTACATTTTTATTGTTTTGTTCGATATCTCCAAATTAATTCGTTATCCACCCTCCAACAATTCTGGTGACCACTTTGCTACCTCTTAAGACTTTTGGTCTATAAAACATCCTGAGGCAAGGAGCTTCTCATGGTAATAACAGTTCTACTACTGATGTTGACAGTAGTTCAAAGTTGTTTTGAAATGTAAGTTTGTAGCAGACATGTCTAAATTTAAATATTGTGAGTTTTTTCCCCTTGACTTTGCTAGGTATTTGTATTTTCTGTCCTCTGGATCAGGTTGTTTTTAAATTTTATTTATTGGTTTAGTCAAATGTCTGTGCAGCACAGTCGAAAAGCAATAAGCAAAACTCAGAAAATAGCTATGTTCTTTTTAGTAAGTGTTAGTGCAATTTTCCTTGTCCTTAGTGTTGAGCTAATTTCCTGTCTGGCAGGCACTAGCAGTATTTCACTTTTTCATTAAAAATAGAGAGAAGAAGAGAGAGAGAGATAAAAAAAAGTAAGTGAGGAAGATGTAGTAGATGATATAGATTACAATACTAATTGGTGCAGTGTTGTAACATGCCACTGGGATAGTGTATAAAGCCTTCTGCCTTTAAAAACTGCAGTTCAGCTACTGCTGTTTGGGTACATGAACAGTGATAGAATTTACTTTTTTCATAAGTTATTTGATGGAATTAAGATGAGAGGAAATGATCTTTCAGTTATATGAATTGCTCACTGAAACTACCAAATGTCAGTATGTGATTCCTTCCTAGTGATTTTCCACTATAAAACTGGAAGCAAACTGAATTCTAGTCTTAGATGGAAATCCATGGTGCTCCTCCCACTCCCACTCCCTTCTAGCAAGTCACATTTATAAATCATTCATCTCATATAAATTGCCATCCTCAAGTTTTTCCATCATCATGTTTTGGTTTTAGGAAGAGCTATTGATGAGGTGCATTTCTTCTTTTTACATTATGTGTTTGCATAAATGTTTCTGAAGTAATTTTATTTAAGCATGAAAATTTCATGTAAAGCCAGTGGTTTTTCACTTCTATGAAAATGAAATGTACTCAGGAAGTGCATTTCATTGTGTAAATAAGTGTTGTAGCAGTCAAACCCCTATAACTGCTGGCCACTGCCTTCCTTCACCCTATTCACTTACTACTCTCTTTCAAATGCTTCAGTTCACATCAGATGCTGAATGTGCTCTTGCAGCACACTAAGGCATCAGGAAGCTAACCTGGCCACCAAAATAAAAGTGCCTTTGATAACTTAGCATGCTGAAATTTCTCAGTAATGTGCCTGATGGGTATCAAAGCCAGAAAAAGAGTAGGAGGGCCATAAGTAACCTCCAGCAAAGCTGGCTTTGAGGCTTATCTTTGATATGTATTTGCTATGTTCAGTTTAGATCTGCAGCCAAAATGCAGATCTTGGCCTCATCCAGAAGGTAGTACTATTCAAAAAATATTTTTACCTGGCAATGGATAGCACTGTTCAAAAAAAAATTTCATTGATAAGGGATGACCTGCCTGAATCAGTTGATGGTAATGGGAACCCCAAGAGTTACTTTGCTACATCAGAAGAAGAAGAAATGCAACTGAGAACGGATGACCTACAGCAAGCTTATACCAAAAATCAATGTTTATTTTGTGGAAGAATTGGGTCTTTTTTGAAGCAATTAATCTCATTTCTGAGTATTTATTTAAATTGCATAGCAACTTCACAGTACCTGGAACAGAGAAATCACTTTGAACTGGGATCAGAGTGCAAGATAGCTATCAGGTATGCTATTGCTTCGGGTTTCTGTCACTAAATTTAGAAAATAGTGCATTTGGCAGAATGAACTAATATTCTTTCACTTGAAAATTTATCAAGTATTAAGGGTTCACAGATCCCACTCATGTCTTTGCCCATGGGTTGGCCATTCAGAAATGAAATAGAGATGAGAGACTTCCTTCCAAAAGCTTGAAGCTCTTCATCGTTTGGTGAAGCTGTCCTTATCTGAAGTCCAGTGCCTGGCTTGAAAACTTACTTGTGTGAGATATTGGTTAGTGACAATTGCCTCATGCTGGCAACTGTTAACCAGAACTTTACTGGTATCCATGTTGAAAATTTGAATTTTTCCACAATTTGATTTAAATAAAAAAGATAAGTGGCAACTTGGAAATAAACTGTACAGAATTTGTGTGTTTCCCTCATTCCAGATTGCTTTCATTACAGACTTTGGTCAGATACCCATTCTGTTCTAAGTGCCTAAGTATCTTGAATCCAGCCAGTTTTTGCTAATTAATAATTCCTGTAAGTATGTTTTCTTCTATCAGGAAAACCATATGTTTAAGGACAGGTTTGTAGTCTTGAAAACTGTACGTGTTCTCCAAGTGCTTCTGGACCCTGGGCATGATTATTGAAGCATTTATGTCTGGTGATAAATTTTCTGTTGTCAACCCCTGTCTGGCTAATGGTTGTATATCAGTAAATGGGGATAGTATTTGCATTATTCTACCTTTTGCTTCTAGTTACTTCTTTTGCTTCTAGTTACTGAATTCAAGTATAGATTTGAAAAGGTGAATTATAGGCGATTGCTTTTATGTATTAATGCTGCCCATGAAGGGTCTCATTAACACTCACAGCATGGAAAATTCCTGCAGCTACCCTACAGAGCACTGGAAAACACGACTGCTGAGCAGGCTTTATTGTTTATGCTTCATTTCTAATTTATTCTCTTAAAGGGTATTTTTGCAACCTCCATATGACAAATAAGATACCATATGGGAAAAAAAGGAACTGGACAAAGGCAGCAGGAATACTATTTTCTTTTATTTATCACAGGGGTGTTTTTTTATGATTTATTTTTTGGGAGTGAGGGTTTCATTTTAATTGTATTCTTGTGAATATTTAATTTCCAAGCTGGCATTTGATATATTATTAGAGCAGCAATCAGTGATAAAACATCTTGTTGCAATACTTGCACTTGGGAAACTGAATTATATATGTGCAATGAATATATATATTTTATTGCAGAGTTGTTTTTTAAATTATAGCATGTTTTATACATGTTCTTATGAAGTTATTAAACCAAATTTAATTCTACTACTTCTTTTGAAGTATTTGCGGGCAATTTTTAAAATTTAAACTATTTTACTTTAATTAAAAATTATTCCTTTTTAGAACAAGAAGGAAAAATATTTTTACACTAAAAAAAGGGCTTACTTCCTTCTCCTATCAGTAAGAAGCAGGATAGACCCTGCAATTCAGTGGTTCAATGTGTATACATTCAGTGGCAAGGAAACCATTTTCTTCAGTACCTATCATAGTGCCTTGGATTGTTATCTGCGAGAGAGTGTCTACCCCTTTCTGTCTTGCAATTGCACTCCTTGGTGTTTAGCTGGAAGAGCTAAATGGTTGTCTTGTGCTAGAAGTGAAACTTTTGTTGCCTTGTGAAATAGCCAGCTCAGTGGTACAGCAATGTTTGGGAACACATTACCCTGAAGGCATCAGTGTTCTGTGACCGAAGTCTCCCAGTGCATCCGTTCCTGAACTGGGGAGCTGTAGCTGGCAGCTGAGCCTGTGGCTGGCATGCCACTGCATCAGCCACAGCTCTTTACGTAGGTTGCTAAAAACCTCTATGGCATAGCATACGAGGTTACAGCTGACTTCAGCTATAACCTTATCTTTTATAAAGATTTACTACTAGAAAATATTGGGACTTTTTTTTTTTTTTTAAGAGAAGGGGCAGAAAGAAGGGTGCAGAGAGCTATGTCCTTGGAGATTGTCATATTCCCTCTCAAGAAAACTGGAAAGTCTTGTGTTGACTCTAGCTTAAATCTTTCTTATTTTATTTTCATGTTTTAAATTCTAATATTTGCATTTATACTTGTGTCTCTCTCAAACACATCCTCTTTTCCAGCTTGTGAAATATACCAGTTGTTTAACTGATTGTTATTCCCTCCATGCATTTAATAAAACAACGTAACTAAATTGTTTGTGAATATTTCCTTGTAAAGGTTGTGCATTCAGTGTTCAATATCATGATTTGGCAGGTATATTGTTACTGGATAAAGTCACAGGACCTTTACTGATTGAATGCATGTGTGCTTCTGTAAATAATTATGTATCTTCATACATTTGCAAATAATATCTTTATCTATGATTTTTGCTTTGATTTTTAAATGTCATGTTATTTGGCTTAAAAAAGAGTAAAATAACTCCTCAAATTTCATATAAATGAGAATTTGGAAACTAGATGTTGCCATCTGTTGTTGATACCATGAAAATGTATGTGAGAAGCTTTTTGATTCCAGGTATTCCCTTTGCACTAACTCTTAATGTTCCATCTTGTATGTCTTGAATATTTTAAGGGAGAGAGCATATCAGGGAAAGATCTGCCAGAATTTTTAAATTCTGTAGCTTGTGACTGTGGTACAATGAAGATGAGTCCATGGACTTAACATCCTCCGGGAAATTAAAACATCTGTCTCTGTCTGTTCAAGAAAAGTGCAAAACCAAAGGTTTTCTGTGCCCCAATCCCAAAAAAAAAGAAAAAAAAAAGATAAAATCAACTCAGACAGGTTTCCTAAGTCCTCCAGTGCTCTTTGTTCTCACTATTTTACAGCTAGCAGCACTCTGAATGGATCATTGTGGTTGTCATAAGGCCTTTTTTCAGCATAGAGCAATTAAAAGATAAGTTCCATGGTCTCTAATGCAGAAGAGACTGGGAAAGATGTGACACTTGTAAATGATCCCTGTCATTGATCAGGACCTTTCAGTAACATTTTAAATATTCATTGCTTTAGGAAACAGGCATTTTGGTGCTTCTTATTTAGAGAAGACTTTCTTAAAGTCAATGTTTTGTGGATAGAGAAAAGGTGTAAAGAGATTCTAAAGAAAAATTCTATCCCCTCCAAAAAAGTGTATCATATATTTTATGGGTTTTTTTTGTTTTTGCTGGTTTTATTTTCTAGCCTATATTGGTATCCATAGGGCAATTACTGTAGTTTCTCTCTTTATATCTTGCTATATCTGATGTAAAACTAGCAAGCTTATAAAGCCCAGGGCAATATACACTAAAATGAAGGTGTGTTGCTGCCCTAGTACCTAAAATACATTTGTTTAATCTATTTTTAATTGATTCTGCCATCATTTTTCCTTTATTGATCTGAGGCAATTAAACACCCTCCTACTTCGATTCTGGTGGAATTACTACTCTTTTGTAATCTAATTTACTGAATATATTTCTAGTATTTGTGATAAATGCTGAGAACACCATACATCAAAAAGCTTTATTTCACTCAGTTCAAAGAAATGTTTACTGGTGTGAATTTAATGGAGATTTTATAGGTATGTAATTATGGAGTGATACAAAGTATCACTAACCAAGTGTTTATAATGTGGTTTTTAAAAAATGCAACAGTTTTCTTGACTTCATTAGTTTAGGTGTGCCACATCTTAGAGCTACTCAGCGGTGTTGGAAGAATTGAATTTTGCCCCCTTGAGAGCAAAGATAAAATGCTTTTATTTTGCATTCATCTAATGAATTGTAAAATTTTGCTGAAGCAGAACAGCTGCTGTTCCCTGTCCTCCCTCTCCTACCCACTGGCACGATGGCCTCTTCGAGAACTCACTGCCCCAGCAACTAGCCAGTTGTGCTTGCCAGTATCCCAGCCTCTGCAAATGTCAGATGTTTGTACCCCACACCTTTGCACAATGTAAGGACATTGATAAGAAAAGAACATAAGAGGTGCTTCACTTTGCCCCTGATCACCAGGCAACTCACTGACTGCTCAGCCTCTCTCTCCATGGACTGCGGATAGACTAGAGGAAAACAACCACAAAAGCCTGTGCCCCATGATGTGCCAGCCCATTTCATTACACAGCACTGGGCTCTTGTTAAACACGGTGATGTTTCCAGCTCTCCTCCTCCATGTTTTGTTGCCTTTACTAGCCTGACAGTCCAGGTAATGGCCTTCTTTTATGATTGCTAAAAATAACTCTGGGAAAATATGCGGCTCCACTCGGATTCCCTTAGAACTTATTGACAACGTAGCAACTGTGGATCCTTATTTGGAATTAATTAAATCCCTCCATTTTACATTTGCCAGGACAATGTTTTTCATGGCTGTGTGGATAATTTACTGCTACCTTAAGTCAGACGAATTTCATTCTTAGTAGACATATTCCTATTTTACTTCTTCCATACTTAGATTTAGATCAGAATAAATTTTGTGGTCTCTAATGAAGAAATACTCAGTGTGTTTAATTTTTTTTTTTTTAGATGATCTAAGGTTTGTGTGAGATCAGTTTTAAAATACAAATTTAAATTTATTTGGTGTGGTGTGGACTGGCTCTTTTAGGAAGATGGTGCCAATTAGGGCTTGGAAGAGTGAGGTTGGAGAGTATGAAGAATTGGCCAGGTTTGGGAAAAGAGACACTTTATTTACTCTGCCAAAACTGCCAAACTGTATTTCAGACATTTTTATTGATGGTTTGGCTAGGAGGCATGTTTAACAGGGAATGGTAGCCAAAGGGGAATTGATCTCTGTATAGAACTTGGGCTACCTAACCAGTGAACTGTATATTCCTCCAATGTTAATCTTTCAGGATGAAATGCTGTCCCACTGAAGTCAGTGAAAAATGTTGACCTAATAGAATTTTTTTTTCTTACATATTGTAAAGATCTGCTATAGAAAACTATGATCTAACCTGAGTGTACCTTTGATATTTTACTGTTTCTGTCTAGCTGCTTAGTTTCCAGCTGTGTGTCTTGGTCTTCTTGAACCATGCAAGGATTAAATATACTGCTTGAATAGTAAAAGTGCATAGAGAGGACCCTGAATAAAATTGCATGCTATCCTTCTCATCAATAGTGAAAGCCATTTCATCTTCTTTGGTATTCATGCTTCAGTCATATGTAAGTAACCCTGATTTTAGTGTAGTGAACCACACACTCACACATGTAACTTATTTCTACCTGGGAGA
The DNA here is from genome assembly GCA_013399945.1 of Ploceus nigricollis. Taxonomy (NCBI): domain Eukaryota; kingdom Metazoa; phylum Chordata; class Aves; order Passeriformes; family Ploceidae; genus Ploceus; species Ploceus nigricollis. The sequence goes on from VXBC01002945.1 coordinate 566,944, forward strand.
GTCATTACTTATTGATTTTTCCCAGCATTAGGTCTGAAAAATGAGTAGGAGAATATTTAGTATCCAGAAATAAAGGCATATATTCCAAACTGTTAATTAAATTTAAAACTTCATTAAATATTTTAGCAGTTTACTTGTGGACTTTTTTTTTTGAATGTGTGTTTTCATTCTTTATCCAGACCATTTTAAAGGAACTATATAAATTCTTGGATTTATTAATCATTAATTACTTGGTAATTTTTCAGCAGTGATTAGGGTTTCTTGATTTTTTTCATATCTGCTAAATAAAAAAGACAAGAAATTGTGGGTGAAATAGTTCTAGCATTTGCGTTTAACAGGACTGATGAAATTAATTGATTCTTGGAACATTCTGATTTGCAACCATAGCTACTAGTTCCTGGTGTCTTTCCCAGTATCAGTAACAAAATAATATGCCATAAATACCAAAGGCTCTTGTTTCCTTCAACTAACTATATATATGTTAAAAATACAACTTAAAAAATGAAGAAGTCTGAAGTCTGAATAAGAATAATGAATGCCTGTGAAAACCTTGGAGTACCTTCTTCCTGGAGCTTGAGATAAAAACCCAAACCCTTCAGGTAGGTGAAATCTGTGAAACCTAATGGATGTGTATATTAAAAATGTCTGTGCTACACTGACAAGTTAAAAGAGCTTTTAATGACGTAGAAGTTTTACTTACATCTTTGTAGACTAAAGTCTTGCAGTGGTGCAGAACGGGAAATGAAGTATCATGTGATGTTGAAGTCTTGAGCAAAGAAACCCAGGAGCATCTGTCAGTATTTAATGGCTGTACATTCTCTCTGCTACCCCTCTGCCTCCATTTGTTTACTAGAACGATTAGATGCTTTTTAGAGATTCTTAACTAAGTTAGAAGCCTTTTAGGCTTTTATCTACTCTGTCTCCTCAGTGATGGTGCCACTCAGTCTGCTTTTATGTAGGCTGAAATCTGCATGGTAACGACTTTCAGAACCACTCAGTCCAAGCCAGCAGTGCTTGGTGAGGGTGGCAAATCTTGTAAAATAGCCTAATGCTTTCAGGCCAAAAGTGTTCTTTAAGCTATGTGATATCATTATTCTGTCATTCCCCCACCCCTTTTTCTGCATTTTCACTAAATATAAATTATCCAACATAGGTCAGCTACGAGAGGAAAAGGTTACATTTTTTAATTTAAAAAATGTAAGCAAGAAAATGGCAGCCTGTTGTCAGATCTCACATCTGTGCCTATTGCATATTATAGTACTGTTTGTTATTATATTCAGTGGTCCTCTGATCAACAAATTTAGTTACAAATATTCTGTAAAGAGAGCTTGAAATCTCACCATTATCTTTTGAATCTGTGGCAGGCATTTTATACCTGCAGGCTGCTTGCTCATGTGAAAGGGAGCACATTTTACATTTAAAAGCACTTCAGCTTTTTGCCTGGAGTGAGTTTCTCTTGCAGCTGGCAAAGTCAGGAAGACCTCAGGGCTTTAGGAATAAATATGTTTGCTCTGTTTTCATTTTACTAAGTATGGAAATTGATAAACATAAAAATTGTCTTTTGTACAAAAAACCACCAAATATGCCCCAAAATGTAAACAAGTTATTTTAATCACCACAAATTAAAAATAACTTCTGTCTGATATGGCATCTTTATAATATCATATAGCATATATAATTTTTTAAAAATCTAATTTATGCTTATAAAATATGGTTGCAAGTCTCCAACTGTTAACTCAGCTTACTTTCTCTGTTTTTTAGAGCTGCATCTATAAGCAAAAGCACTCTGGGATGAGTTTATCCTCTCATGGATGCATGGCCAACATTTGTTAGGTTAAGATTTTAATTTGGCCTGTTATGAAGAGGAGCAAGATAAAATTTAACTGTTCAGTCAGCAGTGAGTAGTGTTTATGTAGTGAAGTTTGCTACTTTGTTGGGCAGACACAGTAATCAAATCATTGTTTTTTCTTGATTTGATTGTGATTGATGGAGGAAGTGTCAAAAAATGCTATTAAGGAAGAGAGGCTGTTATATTCTTTAGAATATGAGGCACAGTGTTAATGTACTTCGTTATTTTCCAGCAAAAGAGTGTGTAGTATAGATACCTTGTCTTTAAATTTCCATTAAATTTTTTGTAGCATCTTTATGAAGTTTTTTTAGGAGATAAGGCCATTGATTGTGTTGCATAAAACTTGTATTTTGAGTGTGTTGTTTTTATTTGAGTGCATTTTCAGTCTTCCCATCTGTTTTTTTTAATAATAAATTGTGGTTTGATTTAAAGTGTATAATGATTTTAAACTTTCACAAAGACCATTTTAGAAATCTGAGCTACATAGTAATTCAATTACTTCTAATATTGATTAGGTATGTGTGTTTGACTGTTAGAAAGCTGTTTTTCCTCTAAATTCTACTGATTTAGGCAGCATACCCTAAACAGTAGCAGTGGCCTCCAGTTAGTGTTGCAACATGTAAAGATTCTCATGTATTATACATTATTTAATTATATTTTACTTATTAACCCTTTTGTCTAGAAAAAATATTGCGTTTTTTTAATATGAGTCTAAATCATATTCCTTCCTGTCCTCTTGGGTTCTGAAATGGGACTGCCTCTTTTAGGCAGCCTAGTTTCTTTAGGTTCATATAGCTTATCAAAAATAATTTCTAAAGATACCACTATCTTCAAAATATGTTACAGCTGGTGGTCTGAAGTGCATTATGCAGTGGCTCTGCTAACATGGCTATGCTATCTCAGCAACTGAGCACATTTAGAACTATTTTAGGCACTGTCAGAAGAAAATTACTTGCAGAAGATTAATGTTACAGGTTTCATTTATCCGTATTAAATATGTACCAAAAAAAGTAGACTGTGTATCTACAGAAAGGAGTTAATTACTTATTCATTGCTATTGTTCTCAATGAGGGTATAATTGATAGATTTCTCAGGCTATTCACGTTCTGATTAAATGGACTGCCTCAGTACAACTTCAAACTTCTGTTCATGAATCCATGTTTATGAATTTTTGTTTTGTTTTTGTTTGTCTGGTTTTCTTAATTCAGGAAAAGTAGAGACAAGAATATTAATGAAACAAGAAAGTATCTCTGTGAACTTAAAAAAAATTGTCAAGAAAACAGCCAAATAGATTGTTTAATATTATTTAGTCAGTTAAAAAATATGAATTAACAAAACATTGATGGCCAGGTTTAAGAAGATATTTCTGTGCCTAAATGCATGAATAGGAAAGCAACATCTGGTTCAGTTCTAGACAGGCACCTGTTTGCTGTTTGCATATGAACTTTCTCTGATTCCACTGTGTCCAGGGATGACCTACTCTGTGTCTAGGCTTCAGAGCAAAGCCTTCATCATTCCTGTAAGACAATGAATTAACACAAGCATGTTCCTGTATCTGCTGTCAGGAAGAAGCAAGAACAGAGCAGATTTTTGAGGGGGACAAGCTAAGAGCACCCCGTGCCCTCACTGAGAGGTGTGAACATGGGGGCAGAGCCAAGATCAGGTATCATGGTCTATCGACAGCACCAACACGGCAAGTGCTGAGCCAGGGATGGTTTGCATTGGAAAGTCCTGTCAGCAGCAAAAGCTGATCGGACCAGAGTCAGGTCTGGAGGGGGAGTGTCCACAGTCTGTGCTGTGAGAGGGCTTGGGACATGTGTCCCTGGCATGGCTGGGGCAGGGACTGCTGTAAATTGAGACTGGGACTGAGTAAGGGGAAAACTTGGGAAGTCAAGCAGGGACACTGAGACCATTGTGTGCCCTCAGGGCCCGGACATTTGTCTACAAAAAAAAGACAATGCACCGCTAACAGTCTGATGGTTGTACTTTTTAAGTGTACATTTAGAGCCAAATGGCATCTTGCTTTTTTATCTCAACATGTAAATCAAGTTTCTTAACAAAATTCCCATAAAACTAGCAAATGTGAGGTACCAGTTTTTGCCCTTCAGTTTAACAATTTGCTGGTCATTCTGAGGCACATATCAACACAGAATTTAGTAGTATCTGGTACCTAATCTTTGTCTTCAAACACAAATTATAATGCCAAGTTTTTAAAAGCAGTTGAAAAACAGGTTGTTAGTCCCAGCAGGCTATTTTTAAGCACTCAGGGTTTTGTAAAAGGGGGGTTCTTTAATGAGCTTTTCTGGCATCTTTGTTTATGTACATAGATTAGATGGATTTAAGAATTTGCTTGAGTAGAATCAGAGAGGTCATGAACTATTCTGCTGATCTTGTTTCCAAAATAGCCCCAATAACACACAGAAATTGTAAAACTAGAAGTGTAAGTTACCATCTTACTTGTTCAAGTCAAAACAGATATACACCAGAGATTTTAAATAATGCTGATGGCTTTGTCTGATGACATTTTTGTTCAGGAGTTGACAGGATAAGTAGACAAATTCTAAACCTTCTTTCAAGATTATAGTAATGTTATAATAATCCATTTCTTTGCTTCAAATTTTTTGCACTTCTGGAGAAGTAAATATATATGGAGAATTGTAAGACTGAAAAACTTGTAGAAGGATCATTAAATTAGGCAGTACAGAAGATTATCTAGGGCTTAATTGGAAAAATGTCACTATTTTCCTTTCACCTGATAGTGATGAGAAATCTCTGGCATTAGTGTGGCTGCTTAGATCTCTGTACCTTTGGCAGTGGTGATCTTTCAGCTTGTGGATTTCCATTTCTTATACCTAAATCCGTTTTTCATTTTCTTGTACATGAAAGCATAAAAGTTGAAGATTATTGGTGTAGTTCTATTACCATAAAAGTTAAAATGAACAAATAAGGACACAGAAACTCAAGAACTGATTGATGTCATGAGTGTTTTGCTTCCTCAATGATTTTTTATCATTATTATTCATTCCAATAATATATATTTTAAAGCAATCCCTGTGTATATAAAATTCACAGAGGAAGTGTTTTATTTTGCTCTGCTTCACTTTCTTTGGCTCAGAAGTTCATCAATGTCAAACTACTAACTAAAGAAACCCAAACATGTACATGCCCAAGCAATGCATTTTTCTTGTGGATCTTCATTCATTTTGCAGTTTTGTGTGCTGATTTCACTGCTGTGTTTCCAGCCTATAAAGACAATGATATGGAAATGTTCTTGTTTCTGGGGTCATATTTATTTCACAGAATCATAGAGTCATAGAATGGTTTGCATTGGAAGGGTCTTCAGAGATCATCAAGTTCCAACTGCCCCTCTATAGGCAGGGAACTTTCCACTTCCATTTATTTCTGAACTTATTAACTGGAGCAGCAGGTCTTCCACAGGGTAATGCAATGTGGTCACATAGCAGTACTGTGCAGTTTGCTATCCTCAGCTAGATTTCTGTGATTGAATTAATGTAAAGATCACACTGAAGGGCTTGTATGCTCATTTTCAAGATAATGCTACATTACAGCAAAGATACAATAGTTTAGTCAAAGAGAAGGAACCTTCCTAAATCAGATAATGTGATGGCTGGATAGTTTTGTGTGAATAGTCTAGTTTTTCTTATAGTTGTTACAACAAAGAAAAGAAAAAAATATACTGCTTCCTTAAGGTTAAGTCCTCTTTTATATATGTGTGCTCTTTGAACTTGTAAGATAAAGGTTTTTCCAATGGTAATTGTACATCTCTAACATGGCTATGACTATTATTTCTAAACACGGGATAAGGTAGCATTAAAACATTACATAAGTAGAGAATTTACCCTTCTAGTATACGGAAAAATACAATCCTCATCGATGCCTTTGATTTGGAAATACCCATTATTGAAAAGGTGTAGTATGAATGACTGCCTTTTCAGGGAAAAGAAAGAATATCAGTAGTGAGGTTGCAGTTTGCAAGACTAGTTTCTACTCTAATGATGTGAAGGTTTACAGTGTAGTGACCTATAAAGCTGGCTCCCATCCAAACCTCCTGTTTCACAGTTGCTACTGGACTGTTTGCCTAGCAACGTACTTAATGGACCCGTAGGGAATTTAGACTTACAGCTCAATGAGTGTAGAATGCTGAAGAGAAAGACCCGTAGTTTAGGTATAGGAAAAAAGAAGAGAAGAAAGCATTTTATCTGACAGAATCCTGAAACTGAGTAATTTTGTACAGAAACAGCTCCTTTCACTTGCTTTCTAGATATATATTAAAAAGTTCTTACTATAAGGGTAGAAAGGTAAGCATCTCTTAATTTTGTTATCCTAAAGTCTTTATCTTTTCTTATTTTTTACTTTTTATCCCCCCTTATCCTCTCAAATTTAAAGAAGTCTTGGATGAAAAGAACATTTGAAAGTAAAATGAGTGAGACAAAAAAGATCTAAAAAGCCTGGCAGAAATGAGCAAGGGTATTTCTGTTGATAATGGATGTCCTTGATTCTGTTTGTCAGTCTTTAAAGAAAACTGCTGTCTAATAAAGGTTTTCTATAAGCCTGACCACTAAATTAAAAAGGAAGAAAAATGTCTTTAAATGTTTTATGTGGTGTCTTAGGTGGTGTCTTAGATACAAATCAAAACGGAAAACAATTATTTATATGGGGAGGAAGTAGTTTTAGGCAGTTGAAGTATAGATTTTTAGTTAATCTTTTTTCTAAATCTCCCTCGTAGATACAAATCTCAGTTTGTTTTTCAAAAGGCATGATCTCTAATTTTTTTTAAACTTATTAAATGAGAAGTTTTGCAGAGTTTCGAGTCACAGATAGTGGCAGATGTTGTTTGGAGGTAATTTATATTATTTTTATTTATAACTTATATTAATCAGTAAAACTAAAAATACAACACCTATTTTATTGTGACCTTTTGACACTGCATTAGAACATTGAAACAAAACGTTCTCTGTATTTTATTTTTTAATTTAAAAAAAACTATACTGTTTGAACTGTATGCTATAGTTCAAGAGCAATTTGAGCTCAGGGACTGAAGCTGTGTGATTTGTAGGATGTGAGACTAGATTATGGCAGTAACTTAGTGTCACTTTGAAAATCTATTAGTTGTAAAATAATTATGTTTTACTGTTGTAAAATAATCATTAAGCTCATTCCATGCAAAAACAACTCAGTTACAGGGCAATATTATTTTACATGCAGTGCTGATAAAACATGTATGTTGTATTTCAAAGTTTTGCTTGGATCTGAAAATGGGATGCTTTCATTAGGCGTAGAGTCAAAAGGCAAAAATGCCTACCCCTCTTGTATCTTAGTGTCCTCTCTGCAGGTTCTGTTCACTGCCCTTTTTAATACCTAGATTTTATTGTGAGGAAGCTGGAATGAATGAGTGGGAAATTTGAGCAGATTATCCAGATTAGATTATGGATTATCCAAATTTGTTTTTTTTTTTAATGGATAGTTGAGAACCGACTATGATTGAGAAAAGTTTGTCCCTCAAGAGTTATTCCCAGCACTTTTGGATGCTGGCTATCATAAATGTGGAAGTTATCCCTTAGGTTTGGCTTGTTTTATTTGCCCCTCTGCACCCTCTCCGTAAAAGTTTGCTGTGTTGCCGTGTTTGTTTCTGTTGATTTGTCTTCACATGAAGCTAAAGTGGAGCACATAAACATTCTGTTGGTTTTAGTATTTTAATTGCTATTATCTGAGAAGGGTTACCTAATTTAGTATCAAGAATGCACCTACTGTTGAATCTATTTAGCTAAAATATCTTTCTCGACAGAAAACATTCCCTGAAATAGTAGAATCATACAATCATATAAGTAGGAAATTGACCTTTCAGATCATGGAGTCCAGCCATTAACCCAGCACAGACAAGTTCACCACTAAACCATGACTCCAAGTGCAAGAGCCAGGTGTCTTCTGCATACCCTCAGGGATGGTGACTCAACCACTATCCTGGGTTCCAATGCTTTACAATCCTTTCAGTAAAGATATTTTTTTCTTAATACCCAATTTAAACCTTTCCTGGTGCTACTTGAGACCACTTCCTCTTGTCGTATCACTTGTTTGGTAGAAGAGACCAACACCCACATTGCTGCAACCTCCTCTCAGGGCTGTAAAGTCTGTTCTGAGCCTCCTTTTTTCCACGCTAAACAACCCTCAGCTACTTCTCATAAGACTTGAGCTCCAGACCCTTCATCACTTTTGCTGCTCTTCTCTGGACATGCTCCAGCACCTCAATGTCCTTCTTGTAGTGAAGGGCCCAGAACTAGACACAGCACTGGAGGTGTGGCCTCACCAGTGCCAAGTACAGGGGGACAATCACTGTCCTGGTCCTGCTGGCCACACTATTGCTGATACAAGCCAGGTGCCATTGGCCTTCTTGGCAACCTGGGCGCAGCTGGCTCATGTTCAGCTGCTGGCTCACGCTGGCTGTCAAACTGTACTCCCAGATCTTTTTCCATTGGGCAACTTTCCAGCCATCTGCCCCCAGCCTGTGACGTTGCATGGGGTTGTTGTGACCCACGTGCAGGAGCACTTCTCATTGTACCTCATACAGTTGGTCACGGCCCATCGATCCAGCCTGTCCGGATCCCTCTGCAGGGCTTTCCTACCTTCCAGCAGATCAACACTCCCGCCCATCTTGGTGTCACCTGAAAACTCACTGAGGATGCACTTGATCCCCTTGTCCAGATCATTGATAAAAGTAGTGTTGTGAGAATCATTATAAAAATACCGACGTTAATTAGTTTTCAGCACTTGATGACCTAAATAAATAAATAAATTAATAAATATTTCCTCTACTCTTTTTAAAGTTAGTCAATGCTTTGTAATATTTTTATATTCTCAGCATCATGGAGAAAAATCCTTTTTTGTTTTCTATAAACATTGGAAACTAGCAATATACTTTGGTAAAATGTATACTGAATTCTGACTTTTCTGGTATTTTCAAACAGAAAGAGGTTTCATATCCATGTGCGGAAAAATGTATTAATATGACTGACAGTTTAGCGTATCTGCAATTGTTTTCTTCAGAACAATATATATATTAAAAAATCAATTTGTAGGCTGGTACGATACAGAAAAGTGCCATGATTGATGGTCCAAGGTAGTCTGAAGAATTTAAAAATGGACATAAAGAATTCAAAGAAGACATGTAATACAATAAATTCATAAATTTTTTAGAGTTGTTATAGGGAAGGCCAATAGAGGTCCAGCCAAGCTATGAAGTTAATTAGAGCAGGATGATTCCACAAGTGTCTACAAATCAGAATTATCCTGTGATTAATTTCCAGTAAATTTATATTAAAAAAATGGATTTTGTTTCTCTAAGACAGCATCCATATTAGTGATTGAATTTATTTATATTTAGGTTAATTTACCCGTACATAATCCCATAAGAAAAATAGGTCATTCATGAAACATTTGCAGGAAATTAAGCTAGAAAATTTCTACAACAGTCGAAATTTAGTAGCGTACAGAAAGTTTTTTTTGCATACTTTGGCTTAATCAAAATGGGACAGTTGTAAACTGGGGTCACCTTTTGCTTCGGTAGTTGGTCAGTCTGCTTAGTAATAAAATACTTCATGGAAACAGGTTGTTTTCTCACAAGAATTTAACATGTGATTTATTTCCTTCATCAGATGCCTTTTCTCATTTAGCTGTTCTATATAATACAAGAGATATATAAATAAATTACAGTTCTAAAATTTATTGCTCTAATCATGACACTGGTGTATGACAATACTGCATCTTATTTTGTATTATGAATTGCTGTGCCCAGGAGTTACAGAATAGAACAATAGTGATGGCTTTAGTTTATGATCACAGCACTAATTTCATGTTACTGTTGCAGAATAGTTTTTGTCATAATTTCTTGTTTCATTTTCATAAACTTTTCTTCTTTTGATATTCTAAATCTACTTCCTTCCTTGTTAAAAGGACCAAACAGGTTCTTTGAATAACTACTGTTGTTGTTGAAGCAGAAAAACAAGATTTGGTCTTTTGCTAGATGCAGCTAGGAGGCCAGCACAAATTGTACGAATGCAAACATTTCAAATATATAAAATTATGAAGTTTTGACGATTATGAGAACAGTTCAAATGAAGAAAAATAATGCAGATTTTATTATCTCAGAAGAGGCAGAGTAGGTCTAAATTTTTACATTATTTAAGAAAAGACCCAGACTGATTGCTATAGTAAGACTTTCTCAAGATCAAGTAACACCTTAATTATTCCCAAGGAAATGTGATGGGCTCCATTAAAATTGCCTAATTGCTATTGGTTTTGTGCAGATGTTACTCATATACTGGGATAGTAATTCTAAGGTTAGACTGGAGAGATCAGCTAAATGAATGAATAATGTTGCGAGATCTTTTACTTAGTATAGAAATTCAGTATGTATATTATTAACTTATTATAATGTTTGGGCTGTTTAGGAATGACGCTATTGAAGAAGAGAAACATTTATATATAATATAAAATTATTTTAATGAGAAAGTGTCATGGAAGATGGAAGAACTCCAGAAAGACAGCCAAGTTGAATAGGCAGACTAATGGAATGTAAAAATTAATTAGTAACAGATGAATAAAGAAGTAGTAAGCTGAGTTACTCTAAGACTTCCTAAGCATATTCATTAAATTTATTATTGCCATTAAGTCAGGTAGAATGATGAATACAGAGAGAGATTTTCTTGAGAAGAGAGATTAAAAAACTGCAACTATTTCATTTGGTCAGTAGATGAATAAAAATGTTCTCTGGAGAAGTGTTAAAAAATAATGATTGTTACACAGAAGGTAATGGAATTGTGCTGGTTGCTGCCTCTGGAAACACAAGAGGGAAGATAACTGTGAGAAATTCAAAAGCCACAAAATTCTGAACTCCATAATTAATTAATTAAGTTTGTCTTTTCACATGTGTTTTTAACTTCTGGAATACAGGGCATCACTAATACTGAGGAGAATTACTCAGATATAAAATACTGTCTTTATTTGCTTATTCTTCTCCTCTATGCCTTCTGTTACAGGACAAATTCTGTCAAGTGCAGATATACTGGCAACTGTAAATAAGTGGCCTTTAGCAGACATGTTATGCCTGTGTGGCTCCCTGGTCAATTGGAAGCTGTGTCTGAGTCTGTGTGTGCTTAACCATACATAGGAGGAATTGATAAATATACATTTAATACAGCATAAATGCCATTCCTTAAAGGAAAGCAAGAACAAATAAAATGTATACTAGGTGGTAAATATGGGGGTGTTTAGCACGTGCTGCTTATTAATATAACTACTTAGCAAGAGCTTTTCTTTAAAAGAGTGATTTAAAAGAAAAGATTTTGATCTGATTGGCTAGAAATTCAATTAATTTGCCTTGTTATACAAAAGGTAATAATTTGATTTAATGGTAAGAGTAGTGTTTATGTAGTCATTCTGCACTAAAGTAGTCATTTTGTGAATATAAATAAATTAAACACATGCTAAAGATGCAGAGGGATAATTAAGACCCATTCCCAAGATAAAAAACAAGTATTACCATATTTTTATGTCATTTTGATAATAGTAGACTCCAGGGTTTTTGAAGTTTTCCTAAACCTCTGTTGTCTTCTGTAGCCATTGCATGTCACTTTATCAGAACAAGAGAGAAAATATTGAGGGAGATTTATAAAACACTGCTGGGCTTGAGACTCATTCTTTTTTAAGTAACACCTTCTTCTGGATTAGTTAATTTTAATTGATAGTCTGAAATATTTTAATGAAATGTCTTCTTAATTTTTTAATGTGCCTGTGTTACTTAGCTTGCATATTGATAGCTAAACTGATACTACTGACTTCATACTTTGTGGAGTTAAATTTCAGTGAAATAGTTTTCAAAGGCTAATTCCATTTTTGTAGCATCCTTGTAGGTGGTATACAATGTAAGGCTTTTTGAGGCATCAATTTCAGGCTAGTAATTAAAGCAGTTATTACTGTAAGCCATGTTACTAACCTTTTCAAACTCTGTAATCTAAAAAAAATCTCTATTCTGCAATGTAATTACAGTTACTTGATTTCTAATATGGCCATTTTTACCTTTTCTGCTCTTTGTGTCTTGCTTGTAGAAAAATCTTCTGACATGCTATGATATTAATATCTTGGGGAAAGGAAAAGGTGTTTCATGGCAGCTTAACTGGCTGTAAATATAAAAGCCATTATTATTTCAGTGCTAATATTGAATGTAGCGATCCATGTGGAATAAGTATTTGCATATTGCCCAAAATGCTTTTCCAAGCTGCATATGGTTCATAAGACACTTTGAGCCAAAGTGCATCAGTTTTTTGGTGTATGTGAAATACATCATTTCCTGATTTTTAGGAATAAGAAATTTATTTGGTAAGGTTTTCCATCAATAATGCTGCTTGTGCATTTACGTACTCAGAATCTTTTGAACACTTGACTATTTCATGTTGAATATAGTGGTGCTTGATTTCTACTCTGAATAGAAGTTGATGGAGCAAATGATACAGCCACCACAGCACTCCAGTTCTGAGTTTATAGGCACTTACATGCCTAAGTATGTGCTAAACTTTATTCTAGTATCGTCTTAAAGTCAGTGATTGCTAGATTTAAAAAGTGTGAACATGTCCTTAGATATATTAACCTTATGAGCATAATTTAAATCCTGATCTTGTTGATTTTGTTGTTTTAAATGAGGGAATCAAAGTTGTAACTCCTATTTGTAGTAGTTACAGTTACTTGTTACTGTAAGTAACAATAATGTATGATACAGGAAATATGCATCTGTGATTTTTCATATGTAATAAGTACGGAAGAGATTGTGGATGACTCGTTCTCCTATGAAATGGTAGGAATCAATCCTTTGGCTTTAAATAAAAGGAAGAAAACAAGTATGAGCTAACTAGTAGCTCATAAAAATTGAGAGAACTGTTCAGTGTAACATCTTGAGGCAATTAAAAAATGGCATATCTAGTACACAAAATTTGAATAAGCAGTAGAAAATATGGATCTCTTTCTCCTGTTTTTAACTAGATACACTATATTGTGTTGCACACAAGGGAAAAATATCCATCTACTTTATAAAGCAGTAATTCATGCTGAGTGGATATGAGCAGTCATTCAGTGAGCAATTGATTTTACAGAAACTGAGTTGGAAACTTGAGCATTCATTGCAGTATACGCAATTAAGATTTGTATATAAAGTTCACATTAAAGTGGCTGTTTTATTAGGAAAATATTTTGAAAGTGACACTGGACCATCTTAACTGGGAAAGAGGTTCTTTTAACAGTATCTACAAGTCAGTTGAAATGTGAAATCAGTGTAAGAGTGAAGTATATAGAAAAATAGTTTTTAAAAATTACCAAATATTTTTACTTCCTGTGTTCAAATAATTTGTTAAGAACGATGAAAAATCTTTAAAAGCTTTGATATTTCCTAGAGTAATGTGAAACATTTAATAAGTGCTCTTTATAGTTATTTTTTTGACTATAATATCTCAAGCTTTCATAGAGTTTAAAAAAAATTTTAGAAGAGTTTTGGTTCGAAGGGAGAATTAAAGGACATTTAGTTTAACCCCTCTGCAATGAGCAGGGACATCTTCAACTAGATTAAGCTGCTCAGAGCTGTGAAATTACATTAAATAAGTTGAGCTTACTGTTCTGACTAGTATGGACCAGGAAGAACCTAAATCTGCAAGAGAATGGAGATTTCCTTGTCACTTACCTATCTGATACTTTATTGTGGAATTAAAAAGTAGATTCTGTGGAGGAGACTACACAAGTCAAAGGTTTTGAATAAACATGGAGTTAAATATTACAAGTTCTTCCATCATTAGCAATTTCTCAAAAGGAAGGAATTATTGTTGCTGTAGCATGATTCATTTGTTAGTTTGAGGAACAAGGAATAATGGAGACCTATATGACTCAAGATTTTAAGAAACAGATGCTCTAAATATAATTAAGTCATTGCCTCTCATATTTTCCACTCAGTTTCTGAGGGAAGCTAAGAAAATACCAGGAGTAGGGATGAAGGTAGAACTTAGACTGTCTGTAACTTTAAAATTTGGCAAGTGCTTTAGGAGAGGATGTCAAGATCACGGGTGTCAGCTGTATATGTTGGCTACAGAAGTAGCGAAACAAACTTACTAAATTGGCTTTTTGTGAGAGGAGGATACCAAACTGAAGTCAGTGTGTTTAATTAGTTTCAAATGAAAGAGCATATTAATATCAGAAGGTAAAATGAAAATAGCTGCTATTTAAAAAAGCTAATTAAGGTGTGGCTCTCCTGAATTGGTTTCTTAGGACATTTTGACCCTGGGTGGTGCTGTCAATTTGAATGATTATTAGAATCTCAAAGGTAGAAGCACAGGTTGTTCACTTTAATAATAGGCAGTTCTTTTGTCTGTGGTCAAAAAGCAAATTATTTCAGTGGTTTAGTGCGTTTGAAGTCCTAGAGAAAACTAGTCAAAGTGTTTGTCAGCATACATCAGATCCAATAAGCTTGCCCCTGATCAATTCTTATTGCCTGTGGTTGTGATGTTGTGGTGAGAGTTTATTTTGTGCTGTACACAGGAAAAAATGTGAATAAGTTTGGGAAAGTTCTCTAATGAACTATTTTTAACTAGAAGCTATTTTTAAACTAGAAAAGCACTTATTTACATATCTAGTGATTGTTGGATTAAAGCAGTCATCACCTCAGATATTGCTACTTATAATGCTTTTATTCACAGGCTAACCTTAGAAATTGTGTTAGAGATGCTGGATCCCATGAACTTCATGTTGCTGGCAGGATTTTTTTGTCTTTAGTCTGCTTGTACCAACTTTGGTGCACTGTAGTTCTCCGGGAGGCTCCTGTCCTGATGCCATAAATGAGAAGTTGATGTGGTTCTGTCTCCCAGGGTCCAGCCAGTGGCTGAGGCTAAGCACACATCCTACACAGGCAGAAGCACACACCATGCAGTACACACACTTAACTGGCCACACAAATAACACAGAGAGAAAACAGTTTCTGTATCAGCACCAGCATAAGCACAGAAACATGAACAGCATGGATAACCAGCTGATGAGGGCTAGAGTTTGTTACTGCTCACATTCAGACTCATTCACAACATATGGCTTTTATACAAATTATTCTACCCAGAATTGTGTCTCGATTTCTTACAGTTACTGGAAAGAGATATGGGTCCCCTACACCTGCAGTCCTTCTGGAATGTCTCATCCAACAGAGGCTTCAGTTCAGCCTGCTGTTCTGCAGTAGACTTTGCACACACACATACAGATTAGACAGCATACTTACACAGAAAATAATTGAGACTAAAGTTTAGTAAAACAGACAGATTGTGGTGGTCAGGTACAACATTTTGCCAGGCAAATGTACTAACCAGCCACTGGCTTACATGCGAGTGGCCCCTCTTTTCCTTATGTTTTCCTTACTTAGAATCATAAAATGTTTGAAGTCAGAAGGGATATTTAATGGTCTCCTAGTTCAATCCCTGTGGGCAGGGTTTGACTAGATTAGGCTGCCCAAAGCACTATCCAACTTCACCTCATTTGCTTCCAAAGATGGAGAATACAGAACTTGTCCAGGCAACATGTTCCACATAACTTTTTGAGCCAGGTAAGAGACAGCTTAGCAGAGGGAATGTGTTCCTGGATCTGATGGTCATCAACATACACAAGCTAAGCAGGGCATGAAGGTTGGAGGCAGCCTGAGTGGCAGTGATCATGCATTGATGTAGTAATCAAATTGTAGTCCTGAGGGATATGGGTCAGGTATACAGTACAGTTAGGCCCCTGAACTTTAGGAAAGCAAACTTCCAGCTCTTCATGAAGATAGTCAATAGGATCCCCTGGGAGACCGACGTCTGGGACAAGGGAGCAGATCAGAGCTGGCAGGTCTTTAAGAAAGTCTTCCACAGAGCACAAGAGGTAGAAACACCCAGGAGCATGAAATAGGGCAAGGAAAGCAAAACACTGGCATGGCTGGGTAGGGACCTGCTGGTCAAACTAAAGGCAAAGAAGCAAATCCACAGGCAGTGGAAACAAGGACAGGCAACCCAAGAAGAGCACAGAGGATGCTCACAGATCATGCAAGGATGGGGTAAGGAAGGCCAAGGAGAAGCTGGAACAGAACAAGGTACACAAAGAATAACAGGAAGGGTTCCTACAGGTATGTTAACCAGAAAAGGAAGGTCAAAGAAGGTGTAAGCCCCTGATAAACAATGCTGATAAACTGGTGACAACAGAGCAAGAGAAGGCTGAGGTACTCAACAACTTTTTTGCCTCAGTCTTCAATAACAGCCTCTCTTCCCATGCTTCTGGAGTGGATGGACAGTGGGACGGGGACTGGGGAAGAAAAGTCTCTCCTCTGTAAGTAAAGATCAGTTCCATGACCACCTGAAGAACCTGAATGTACATAAGTCTATAGGACCTTATGAGATGGATCCCAGAGTCTTGAGGAAATTGGCTGATGTAGTTGCAAAGCGACAAAGGATTCTATGATGGTATGAAACAGAACCATACCCCAAAGAAATGAAATTTCATAATAATTGGCAGTACACAAGGAAAGATTTTTTGGTTTGTAAGTTTCATGCTTTTTTGAAAGAGAGATTAGATTGGTTGGTTAGAGCATGGTCCTAGGAATGGTAAGGTCATGGGTTCAATTCCTGCACGCAACATTCATTTGAGTTGGACTTGGTGATCCTTGTGGGTTTTTTGGCTTTGTGAATTTGAATCTTTTTCTCATGTTCATGGATTTATTCAAAATTTTTTACATTTCAGAAAAATATATGCTAGTTTTAGCTGGTTACTCATGTCTGTGTTGGTAAAAAAAGAAGGAAAAACTTATATATTCAGTTTCACTGTCTGCTACTCTCCATTTATGCAAAATCATGCCATTTAGATGTGTCAAAGAGCATCATGAAAATGGTAGCGTATGAGAAAAGACATGTAAGAAGTTCCTAAGGATTTTGTTCAAAAAAGTAGAGAAAATATATTTGAAATAAAGTATGGCCACATGTTGAAAGAGTATGGAAATAGCTGTCTGCATTAGGAATATATTTTAAAATCCGGACATTTAAGAGGCCTAAAAACCTACTGAAATTTTAGCATCTCTTCAAGAACTCTTGGAATAATTTAAAAAAAAAGTGAGAGGATATTCCTGTGCAAATTTTGGAGTAATTTCAGCTAAATTTTTTTTTGCTTCTCTGAACAGGTTACATTGCATGTAACTTTTTCTGGGGATAAACTTTCTAGGCAGAATGATCCAGGTTGGATGATAAGTCATCTATTCAACCTCATGCTCAAAACAGGGTCAATTATGAATCAGATAATTTTGCTTATAATTGTGTATCATATCTCTGCAACCTGTTCCCAAGATTTTTTTTCCCTCATAATTAATTATTTTTCCTATATCTAGTTAAATCCCATTCCCCCTAACTTCTATTTTAGGTGGTTGTCACTCATTTTCCAGCTGTGCAGCTCAGTAATGAGCCTGATTCTGTCTTCTCAGTAGCCACCTCTTAGCTATGGAAAGGTTACTACTTGTTCATCTCAAATATTCTTTTTTTCCAGGCTGAACAAGCCCAGCTTTTTCAGAATTTCTTCTTGGGAGTAGAGCTCTGGCTTTTGAAATTTTGGGAACCTCCTGCTAAACTTGCCACAGTTGATCAATGTCTCATATGAGGCTCTGCAATTAGGGGTCCAAAATCAGACACAGTATTACAGAGGTAGTCTAACAAGTGCTGAATGAAGGGCTATTCTTTTCCTCAGTCTTCTATTAGTTTCATATTAATACAGCCTAGTATCCTGTTAGCCAGCTGTGCTTAGGAGCCACAGGTGATTTTCAGCAGAGCTGCTATCCAGTGGGGCAATGACAGGTTGGTACTCGTTCAGGTGTTAGTCCACTCTAGGTGCAGGACTTTACAAGTGTCCTTCCTGAATTTCACCTCAGCCTGTTGGCCTAAATCTCCAGCATTTTTTGATTCCTCTAAACAGCAGCCCTAGGCTGCCACCAGCAGTGGTTAAATGTATTGACTACCTTCTCCAAATTAGTATTTTCAGATTGATAGGGATTTTGTCTCCTCCTTTAGGTCACTAATAAGCAAGTTAAATCCCAGAGTAAAACCCTGAGGAATTCCACTTGCAACTGGTCTCAAACCAGTACAAATCATTGACCTCTACCCCTTGAGTGTGATGTTGTCCAGACTACCATGGCTAGTACTGTGTATTTTAGCACTTTTGTGTATACAGTCTATGTGGGAGTGATATTAGTGTGCCTTTCTGTCAAACTAATAATTCCTAATGCACTTGGAGCTGAACTAGAAAACCCTTGAAGGGTTTCACGGCACTGTATGGGCTTCATGATTCAGATCTCTCCAAATTGCACCGGAGAAGCAGCTTTACTTGTAAATATATTGTCAGAGATTCAGCAGAGCAGCTCTGTTATAGATACAGACACCTAGTTGGTTTATTCAGTCTCTCTTCCACAATTTCACTGATTTTTCAGTTAGTTTGCTAAGAGTTTTAAAAGGGGTCTTAAAAATTCTTTTTAAAAATCTAGGTTCTGTTACTGTATTCTGACTGTCTCTTTTGCCTCAGTCATTATATTAGTGTGTAACTTAAATATATTACCTTGACTTTTATAACTTAATTTTAAACAGGATTATTCTTGTCTTCCCTCTTTTCTCCTCTTAATTTAATTGACTTTGTTTTCTTTGTTTTCCCCCCTGCCCTTGGTCTTCCCTTTTCTTTTTCTTCAAGCTTTATTCTATGTAACAATGATTGGCTTCTTTTTGGTGGAATACACTTGCTTTCAACATCGTTTAAAACAAACTCAACCTTCTAGTGTCTTTCATTGTTGCCTTTAAATGGATTTTGTAGTTAATCCTTCAGAATTAATTATTTTTAAAGAATTTTGAGGCTTCTTAAAAACAATATTTGATATTGCTCTGGCTCTGGTAATATTTAGAAGAATCACAAACCTTAATTGGTTATTAGTGACATTATAATTGATACTGTTAAGCAGCTCCTGGACCTTGAGCTCCCTGTTTAATTAGACACTGTAGTGTCTCCTTCCCTATGAGATTTCCTTATGAAAGTATTTTGCTTAATAACACAGGATTATCATCTTTCAGTTGTCTTCTGAATGAAACCTCCCAAATGAGACTACCTGTCGCTGCCTTCTGCGTATGTCAGAATTCCCCAACATGCTCTTTGTCATTGCTTAAACACTTTTTTTCACTTTCTAATAAATATTTTTGCTCTTGTTTTACAATTAGTATTGTAAATTTTCCCTTGACACATGATCATAAGGTGTGGAAATTATAGTTTGTCTCCTTAGCATTATTTCAGAATAATGTGAAATATTTTTGAAAATAAAGCAACAACAACAACAAAGAAATTTAAAAAAAGGTAAATCTTCTTTACAGCTTTTTGCTGTACTAAATATTTTTGGCCAAATCAAAAGCGCATAGGGCTGCTGTCTTCCTTTTCTTCCCCATTTTGTCAAGTCTTGTCTTAATTTGAAACTTTTATATATATATATTTTATGGTATCTTCAAGCTCACTCGTTTTCCTTCAGTCTTTCTTTATGTCTTTATTATTAATTTTTCTTAATTTCTGATAATACTGTCTGATAATTCTTCTTGTTTAAAATTTTTTTGACTACTGACAAGTCTATTGCTACATTTAATTATTGTGTTTCCAGGATGGGCTGTTAGACACAGTGCCTTCACTTGTTCCTTTTGTTCCTTTATACCTTTGTTCCTTTATACCTATTCATCCTATTACCTATGTTCCTTTATACCTATTGTTCATCCTATTTTTCTCCTTCACTGTCTTTAAACCTACTTGTAGCACCTCTTTGTTCATTCAGCTTATTTTTTCTCTTAATTATTGATTTGATCATGTTGAAAACTTGTACTTTTAGTAATTTTGGCCCCTCCGCCATATTTTTACAGCTCTTTTCTGGTCTATTCTAAGGTATTTGGTCCATCTTATGTTACAAATGGTTTTAACCATTCACTTATCTCCCTTTGAGTTCACTTATGTCCCTCTGAGAAGTTTTCATGTGTTTGTTCAAGGCAAACACCTACTAACCATGAAGCCATCACATTATACATAAAGTTTGTCATTTTAATGTAAGTGTTCTAGCAAGAAGCATTTAGATTATTTATGCACAACCAGGGTGGTGGAATATAAATTTTGGAAAGAGAAAAATAGAGTTCTTTGCTAGAATGATAAAAAAGAAATGCTGATAGTGGGATCACAATGTTGCACAACATACAAGAACAGAGAATTTTCATGTGTAAGATAATTGAAACAAAAAAAAAATCAAATGAAGGAGACAAAAGGTAGAAGAAGACAAGTTGAAGCTGAAGAAATTCTGTAGGATGAAAATTTATAGTTAGAGATGAATAGCAGGAGCAGACTCTTGAAAGCCTTTTAGGTCAGGAGGATTAAGGATCTGAGGTAAACCTATATTGTTTGTGATATCTTAAAATATAGTCATTTAGAATCTATTGTATGGTATATTATTTTGTTTGTAGCTAGATAATATCTGAACATATAGAGAATTTCTTTGCTGGTGTTTAATTCTCTTCATTCTCAAGAATTTCTTTGATGGATATTTAATTATTTAATCCTAAAACAGATGCTCTCCACAAAATATTCTATTCTAAGCATTTTAAATAAATAATATTGTTCTTTTCCCATTTTGTCTTAATTAAAGATATATGTAATGTTTTCAATTAAATGAATGATGTAGATTGCATTTATACTGTCTTTAGTAGAACTGTGCAGATGAAAATTCTTGATGGCTCTCAGTCAGATGGGTAGGTTCATATGGCCAGGCTTTTGGTCATCCAGAGGCATACTTTGTAATGTCCAAACTACCTTAACAGGTTGGAGACTAGTGTCTGTTAAATTCAGTGGAAATTACACACCTAAATGCTCTCACTGTATGAGGAAGTACTGGTGGGTAGTTGTCTACCTCTCAGCATGGTAGAGAAAAGATTTACAACCCTTTGACTATATTTCTATTTCTTTTCTTCTAAGCCTTTAATTAATTGCAGAGGTGTTTAATCCTTGGTGTATGTGCTTTGGTGTGATGTGTTTATTGGTATATACTTAGAAATTGTTGTGTGCTTTTGAAAGGCTGGATGAATAATAAAATTATTCTCTTTCTGTTTTCTTTTTTTAATAATCCAGATATGGCAAAAGCTACAAATAACTTCAAATTACTCTACCTGTAGTGGACATCCTCCATTTTAGTCAGCTTTCCTAAGACCAAGGGGAAGAAAGGGAGCTTTAGTTAGCATAATACTATTAAAGCAGATTTGACCTCTGAAGTAGGTTGGAGAATAGACTGCAGAGTTTTCAGGGTTGCAATTTTCCTCTGGCTACAGTTGAAATTTGCCTTCAAATCCATAGAGCAATTCAGCTGTTTTTATTGTTGTTTTTTGTGGTTTTTTTCTCCCGTGTCATTGATAATTACAAAATTATAACAAATACCATAGAGAAGAATACTCTAGAAGTAGTGTAGGAAGTAGGACACTCTGGAAGTAGTGCAGTCCATAGAAGGCTGGGAAAAAGATGAAGTATTAATGAAGCAGAAAATAGTTAAAAAGGAGGGCTGCTGCTGATGTAATTTTGTTTAAGCAAACAGTAGGTGATTGCTGAGTGAAGAAATGAAATATGAAGGGTACAAGAGAGGTTGAATTTCTTGGAAGATAAAAAAGGAAGTAATTTTTTATTGGACTTCAACAGCCTGAAAGGCTGAATTGGACATGATACATTCATAAGTGTTGTGACATTTGTCTGTACTGTTCTGAACTTGTCAAACAAAAAGTCTGGAGGTCCTGGGGATACAGTTCATCCTAGCTTGAGCAAAGAAATCCTTTTACATTCTTGTAGAATAAATGGAATTGGGATAGTGGTGTGCATGCGCAATATATTTTAGGTATTGATAATTTAAATTGTGCAAGCAGGTATTTTAGGAGGAAGCATTATTTCATATTTTGGAATACATTGTATAATGCATGAATTTTCAGAGTAGCACTTAGTTGGCTAAAAATGGGCATGCACTTATCATGAATACCTTCAAAGCATTTATGAAATAAATTATGTAACAATTTAACTTCCCATTTTATATTGATTGTTAAGGTAAGATTAATCTAAGAGACTATAATTAATAGTAACAATTTAACTTAATCCTTTTATTACCTGGTACATAAAGAAAAACACAGCTGATTACTTCTAATTTAATGATGTTTGTTGCTTTACTATAATAAGACTAACTCTAAATTGTTGAGTTTTTTTATTTGGCATGGTTATTGGGCACTTTGCATTTAATTAAAAGTGGTAATTCTGACTCTACTTGTAGCCCCTTTATATTCAATTTATATGTTGGAAATTTAGGAGTAGATGATTTTCATAATCTGTTTCTGTTTCCTATGAAATTATTCCACCATTATGTCAAAAGCATGTTTTAGCTGTCTTTAGTAGACTTCAGACAGTAACGCACTTTCTCTGGTGTTATAAAGGATTCAACTGTATGTTTTTAAGTTTAGCTGACATTCACACTAGAGACAAAAACAAAAAGAAGTTATAAATGTTAACAGCACAGTAAAATTTCATACAAAAAAATAAGAATGTATGACAAGATTCTGCCCTCAAAAGTTATTCCCAACAGCCGTCTCTCAGAATCTGACTTGTGCTCACATGCTAAGTGACAAAACGGTAAACTCTTTGACCTGTAAAGTGTAGTATATGAATGCTGAAAGGCTTTCTTTATAGAATCTAGGTCTGGTCTGTAAGAAATGTGTATAGATGAAGATACCAGCACTGAATTTGATGTACTTTTGTGATTCACAAAAGCATTATGGCTATTTGGAGCACAGTGTGAAATTGTCATTAATGTGGATAACAAACAATAGCTACGTAAGGGTGAGGCAGATGGAGTTGTTTTCCGCTTATCTAAACTGTAATATCAAAAAGAACATCAGCTATTTTAGGATCAGGGATAGGCCATCTGCCCAAATTGTGTGCCCATCCAGCTTTATCTAACCCCCATATTATTATTTTCATGGGAATGTTGTTACATTATTTCTGCTTTGTTTCCTTGAGAGACGCTTCATCTCTTACCTGATCAGATTTATAACTAGGTTTTTCTCTAAGAATGCCAGGTCTGTCTTTAATAATTGTATTTCTCTATTCAAATATTTTGCCTCCAAATATTATGTTTCATTGATAATTTTTTTAGCAAGTCAGACAACACTGTCCTTACTGGGAAGTGTTGGAAATGATGTGACAGTCTGGCAACAACAGTAGCAGGAAGTAAGCAAAGAACCCACAGGGAGCATGGAAGAGAACAGAGAATTTGCATCAAGGCAAAGAAAAGGGCTTTGCGAAAAAGCGTCTAAAAATAATTGAAGCTGAGAGACAGAAAGATAAGTGAGAGACATTTGTAAAAAGCATTTTTTAGCTGAAAGAGGAGTTTAATTTGTAGTTTTCAGCTTTTTCTGAAGGACGGAAGGAGTGACTTAAAAGATTCAGTTGCTTTGAAGGTACTTCAGTATATCTGCAGCTTTATATCTCTCTGAGAATATTGTAGTTGAGTAGGTAGATGTACAACGCATTTATTTAAAGTTTTTCTTGATTGTTCGACAGAACAAGTCTTTTAAACATGATGTCCAATTGACTTAACCTTCTATCTCTTTTTGATCACCCCAGCTGTAGAAATGAAACACTACTTAACGTAGCCAAAAAAATAACATAACCACAGTCAGTTGCACACCATAGGGTCTGTTTTCATTATTCATTACTAGTTTTACTGTATGCCTATGCTATTTACAAAGGTTGCTTGTACATTTGTCTCAGAATACAGAAGTGCAGCTAATCATGGACAGAATATAGTCTGGTACTTTGTTTTCACACTGCCCTATAATGGAAACATTGAAGAGGATGCAACTCCTTTAAAATTTTTATTGAAAGTGAAGTGAATAGCTCAAGTCTCAGTTTCAAAGCACAGTTCTGTCTAGACAGGTTATGATTGTGTATTTTAACATTCCAGTCATGCAAGGCTTGCCAAGTTTCAGTAATATATTGAATTTATCCATATAAATGAGTAACTGTAATTCTCTTGTTAAATATCTAACTTATATAGCTGTCATATGCGGAAATGAAGTGTAGTGGTTTTTTTCCTTTAATTTTCACAAACTTTGTCATCTAGCTTAATTTTTGTTCTCTGTCTTGATTTTATGTTTACTAAATGTTTAGATTATCTTTCTCTTGTTTTGATAATCTTTCTCTTTTTTGTTGTTGTTGTTTAGCATTTTCCCTGAGCATACATAGAGTCTTTTCCTGAGAAAATTTGTTCCAATTATTTCCAATGGTATTAAAGGAAAAGCTATTCAAATTACACATTTGGTACATCAGTCAACTGACCTACCAAAACACTAGGTTTGGAAGGTCAACCTGTATTCCAGAAAGATGTGGGGTTTCTTTTTTTTTCCTACCTAGCAGTCAATATCAGGATTTTTTTTACTCTGGATATATTTTTAGTCATTTAGTTTCTGACTTCTACAAAAGCTGCATGCAATTGTTATTATTTTTTCAAGTATGTTTTCTAATCTTTAGCATGAGATGAATTTTCAGCCTCTTTATGATTCTTTTGGGTTGTATTCAATGACTGTCTCCTCTATTCCATTTAGCTATTTCCTTCAAAATGTCTTCTGAATTTTAATAATGAACTTTTCATACTTACTGTATACTTTCTTCCATGTAAAATTTCTTGTTTTGTCAATGCCACACATCCACTCTATTCAGTTCAATAATAATAATTTTCTTTCTTATGTCTGACAGTGTTGCTTTTCACTTTTTTTCTCGCAGCTCTTCTAGAATTGTCTGGTATGTGAACTTATTTTCTGTACTATATAGCAACCTTTTTCAGAAATGTCTCTTCTGGCTTC
This sequence comes from Ploceus nigricollis, assembly GCA_013399945.1. NCBI lineage: Eukaryota > Metazoa > Chordata > Aves > Passeriformes > Ploceidae > Ploceus > Ploceus nigricollis. Next base: position 591,778 of record VXBC01002945.1, read on the forward strand.
AGATAAAAAAAGATCTTTTATAAGACTATTGTTGATCATTGTGTCTTACTGGTCAGCACAACATTATGGGAAGAATCCAAATTTCTATTTTAAGTTATCTTGAGGTCATTACTTCAGGCTACACAAGCAGAATAAGTTTTATTAGAGAATTTTGGAAATGGAAATTTCCTTTTAGGATATAAATCAACATATTTTCCTCCAATCTCTTGTCTAGATTTTATGAGTACTTTTTTCAGTTATGATTTCACAGCATTTTAGCTAAACTAGAAATTGAAATGTTCCTATATAAGATAGCATTTGACTGTCAGCTGATTAAATATTGCAGCTTGTTTTTTTTAAATGGCAGCAATTTTTTTACCAAAAAGTAAATGCTTAATCTTTTTATGAATAAAACATTATCTTTCAGTCTAGTAGCTGATAGAAAAAAGTAATATAAATTAATGATTTTTTTTTTCAGTATTGTATTTTTCAGTGTTGCATCCAGCCAGATATTTCAAATACTTATGTTTGCCTTCTCTCTTTCATTAGTGGTACATTTCAGAATGAGGTTTGCTGTCAAATGCCAAAGAAAAGTTAATATATTTCTACTCTTCTGGTTTGAATAACCAGTAAGTACTGCTTTTAATGCACTAATGCATTAAAGCATTTTAATGCATTCCTGAGAGAAAACTATGAAATAAATGGAAACACAAGTGTGTAACAATACTTTTCTGTTTCTGAGGAAATTAAATATTGTTCCTTATCAGTTTCTTCCTCCATTAAAGAGAGTAAACATACCAATTAATGAAATACATAAAAATTTTAGCCCTATACCTTGTGTAGAAAAAAACAACCTTCATATAAATGAGATTATGAAAAAGCATACTTCAGCACAACTAAGTTATTTCTGTGGTTTTTAAGAGATTCTACTTTGCTGAAAAAACTGCTATTACTTTTTTTTTTGCATGTTTGTGCAAAAATGCAAGTTAATATGCATTATGCTATTAAAGCTACAAGGCAGATTTATTACTTCCTAAGGACTTCAGGCTTGTGTAAGATATCTGAAGAAGGAATAGCTGTCCATTTTTATATACAGCTACACAAGAATTCCACTACTCACCTGTTGCTCCTGTGGGGATTTCAACATAAAAAATGTCTTTGGTTATGGAAAATGGCTAATACCATGGAGATGTTTCTTTGTAGAGATTAAAGATGTTATGTTTATATGGATGGTGGTTCACAGTACTGCCATGGAAAGCATTGCCATGTATTCTAGAAGAGACTACTTTTGTCTAGTAATAAAATTATGTAATACAGATATAATGAAATAAAGATCTGCAGGCTCACATGTTGCTAAGAGAACGGAAGTATTTCACACAGATACATAAAAGTGTATAAAATAAAAGGATCAAAGAACTATTCATTAACCAACATCCATGCTGAAATCTAATTTAAGTGGGTTTAAGTGGCCTCATCTCCAACATCCCTTTTGCCTTTATAATGTTCTTAGAGTAAATAAAATTTTATCAAAAACTATCACTAAACTTATGTTTCTGTTAGAAACATTATACAACCTAAAATCAGGAAAAATATCCTTTGTGCTCAGAATAGCATTTTCATAGGAGGATATGTAAAGAGATATTTTATCAGACTTTGGATTGTGTTTGTTTATTGTCAGACAAGAACTCCCAGAAATGTGGGGTGTTTTCTTTAGAAACAAACAAGACAAAAAGTATTTTGATTTTAATCAAAAATGTATTTTCTCATTAAAAAAAATTCACATACTCACTGTGTCTACTCTACAGAATTTGTCCATTTCATTACACCATATGTCAGTCCTAGTATATCTGTTCACTGCAAAAACTCGTGGCTATTTTGTGTAATACAGAACAGGAGGAGGTATTGCTCAGTTCCACTACTTTTATATAATAATTTAAAAAAAAATACAGAAAATGTTCTTGGCTACTTCCACTGTATTCCAGACTTAAAAGTCCCATGAAAGTTCTAGAATATGAAGTTAATTTTATTTGGTTGGTAGAATACCCTTAGAAGCCAGTTAATTTAAGTTCTTCTGAGTCATATATATTCCATTTGTTGGCAGCAACAAAGTCCAGGCATCTAGTTCCTAAGAGAAATATTTTTTTCTTGTTGTCTTTTTATTCAGCACAAATACAGTCATGTGCTTTTTATTTCAGAATGTAAGTGATATACTGACATATTTATGACATATTTGTTGGTACTCCTATTACAGTTGCTTTTACTTCCATTGCTGTGCTTTTTTCTTTGCCCATGTCCCAAAGAGTGATTAGAGGAGGATAAAGCTCATTGAGGGAAAAGGATTGTTTCTTCAGGTAATTCCTTAGATAGCTGTGTCCAATGCCATAGTTCATATCTTGAGAGATGCAGCTGTAGAGATATATCACAGATATGATTCCCAAAAGAGCACCAAGGCCGGCAAGAAATCCTATTATGTTGTTCTTTTCATAGCCTTTCACTTCCAAGTCCAGTCCTTTTGTGGTTACATTGACACATTGTTTCCTATTCTGAGAATAGATAGTGGGAATGTCTATACAAATTTTGTATTCAGTTGATGGATTTAGATGTGTGAGATTATATACCTTTATATCAGATGGTATTCGAGCACTCTGTGCAGCCCGAGAGTCTTCAGCTTTCGGAAAGGCTGTCCATCTAACACTAGACTTCAGAATTTTAGAACTTGCTTTCCATGAAACCAAAACAGAATTAGATTTTATGTCTTTTATTTTAATATTTAAAGATCCATTGTGTTCCTGAGGGAAAGAGCCATCCACTTTAATCATGACTGACTTTAGGTCTGCCCCAACTAAATTTGTTGCTATACATGTGTATAAGCCACTTTCTCTTTGTGTTACATCACTTATGTCTAACGTTCCTTCAGAATGAATGTAGTACTTATCAGAGATAGTATTAGGCAAAAGTTTGTGTCCTGATGGTGTTATCCAGTAGATTTCAGGTTCTGGTTCTGCTGTTGCTCTGCAGTGCAAAGAAATATGGCTGCCAGCTTTTAAATCCAATGTAGATGGAAAACTTTCAGGAGCTATCAGAGGAAGACAGATTTCCATCATTTCCCGAAAGTGTACTTGTCTCACATTCTGACCTTGGAATTCAGGAGGGTCTACACAAAACAGGGAGTCCGGCTCCATGAACCGAATATTTGTTTTATTCATGTTAATCCAGCGGATGACACAGTCACACCTAATGGGATTGCTGTGTATGCTGACTTCTTTGAGGTTAGGCAGGGATTCCACTGTGCTGCGGTACAGCGCACTCAGCGCGTTGCTGTTGAGCATGAGCGATTCCAACTTGGGAAGTCTGTAGAATGCATTGGGGTGAATGTATGATAATCTGGGGTTATTGGTTGCTTCTATTTTTCTTAAATCTGGCAAATTATCAACAGCAAGACTATCTATAGAAATCAGTTCAGGCATGTTATTAATTCCTAACTCTTTTAGGTGCAGCATATTGCTAAAATCTCCTCGTCGTATTCTGTTAATGGGATTCTTATTTAGATCCAGAAATTTAAGATTTGTAGCCTTTTGAAGAGCAATGTGGGGCACTCTAACAAATCTGTTGTCATAAAAGGAAATGCTTTCTAAGTTGTCAAGGCCAGCCAAAGCATTATCTGGTATTTCAGTGAGATTTATACCTGCTAAAACTAGGCTGCGCAGATTGCTAAGAGGCTTGAAGTTCATGTCTTCAATTCTGATTATTGGATTTTCTCCAATCATGAGAATTTCAAGATTAGGAGTAGCTTCAAACCACTTTCTGTTGATCACTTGCAGACCATTTGAATTGAGATGAAGTCTGAGAAGATTATTGAGGCCTATGAAAGCTCCTGGTGCAATCACAGAAAGCAGATTATGATTAATATAAAGCTCTTGTAAATTGTTGAGTCCAGAGAGACATTCTTCAGGGAGCTCAGTAAGTTTGTTTTCTTCAAGGTACACTGACAGTAACTGTGGTATCTTTCTAAGATTAATACTGGTCACTGAGGATAAATTGTTCTGAGATAAATCCAGACCAGTTAAATTCACTGGGAATTCTACTGAGTGTTCAATTTTTGCAATATTATTAGTTTGTAGAAGTAGAACTTGTGTGTCAGCAGGCAGCGTGGCTGGAAAATGAAAAAGGCCTAAATCATTACAGTCCACTGTTGGAGCTTCCATGTAGACAGACCTGGGGGTGAACCATGGTCTGATTTCACATATACATGACTCCGGGCAGTCTGCTTTTCTTCCTACAGCTTGTAGTAGAGCAGTGGTAACTAGACCAAGCAGTAAATTAATTTTGAGTTGCAGGTCCTTCATCTTAGCCTAAATGTTCAGGAAAGTAATAGACCCTTTAGTATTCCACAGTTATAGTCTTGGAATTCAGTATGACCTGGTCAATTAGTAAAGCACAATCTTGCATTTATCAAATGACGATCGTGAAGGACTTCCTTCCTGAGGATAAGTGATAAATTTGTAACCAACTTGTCCAGTAGTAAGAAGCATTTTGTGGAAATGAAGGTCACTTTGTCCTTGATGACATAAAATTGATGAGCTTTGTGAAGATGAAGTATGTATAGATGGTCATAGGAGATTAAACAACTCATTTATTTAGTAGTATTAACTCCAAATCCCATGATTGATTAGTGTTTGCAGGAACGACAAGATGACCTAAAACACAAGAAGAGGAAATAATTAGTATAAGAAACTATAAAGTTATAAATTAATTTATCCATCTTTTGCTCTCTGCTGTTAATTATTGCAAGTAAGAAAAGAAAATGACTGTGGTGTCTGGAGTATTATAGTGGTATCCAGATAGCATAAATTAAGTTAATATAGTAATATGTCTTTAGACTTTTAGCTTGTCATACATCCAGTGGAGCATTGTTCTACAGAAAGATGAAGATCCACAGAGTATAAAGTTAAATATATCAGTGAGATTTTTCTACATATTTTATCCTCCTTTAAAATATTTTTTTTTCTCTTTCAGTTATCTCTAGAAGCAGACTAATTTCTGTTGGCTTTGAAAATGTAAATACTGAGAAAAATCCTACAGAGCATGAATATTTAACTTTTTTACATAAAGTTTGTAACTATAAAGAATGTAATTTATCTGTAATGAAAGGGAAATGGAATGGTTGGATTAATACACATTCCTAATGACATTCTTAGGCAAGCCTGTGAGATATTTATACAGAAATATATGAAATTGAAAATTCACAGGTTTTATAATTTTTAATACTTTTTGTAGCTGCTGTCTAGAAAGAAAACTTTTTTTTCTTTTCTCTAAAGTCTTATTTAGAAGGAAATATGTACCTTATAATAAATAGCTTGTGATCTTGGCAAATTCAGGCTAATCACTGACTTTCTTACTTATTCTGACTTCAATAACCTCAATTGCAAGGAATATTAACAAGAAAATGTCTTCAGAGTGATAAAGAAAAAAAATTACACTAGCAGTTGCTTCTTTGCCCTGTAGCTCTGCAAGAACCTGAAGCCTGTAGACTACCTTCAGGTCCCAAATTATAGTAAAAACTGAAACCTTGTGGCATCAATACCACTTGTGGCATCAAATGTGTGCTTCCCAGATTTTTGGTATGTACTTTCTTTTTGTGGAGTAAAACAAATCTGACTTTGAGTGTACATTTTGTGCATGTAACACAAAAGCTTCTGTGTTATCTTATATAAAGTAGTACACATTCACTGCTTAATTTACTTCGGAATATAGACTTTACACTTAACTTCATCCAGACTTTGTTTCTGAAGACTGTTGTGCAATACATATTTGTGCCCTTTCTCCCCCTGCCTTTAGTGCTAAAATTCACATTGACATTGTTTACAAACCTTAAGATCAATGCTTAATTGACATTGATAAATAACTTTGACGGGGTTGCTGGTATAGATAGACAGAATTGCAAAAGTTAAGTGTCAAGCATTTGGATTTATGTGTCCTTTCCAGGCCCAGGAGGATTTGGCATAGTGACTGCCCATGCATTCCATAACACTGTAGAGGAAAGGTGTTGGACTGTGTAAAGTAATATAAACATTGGGCCAATTTGAAGTACATTTGGCAAGTCTTTGAGGCTGTTCTTTGTGTTATGTGCATTTAAGGACATTTAATATTTTATTTTAACATGTAAGTTTATTAATAGAGTGAACAGACAATGTGTGAGATAAACATACAGAAAACATTCTGCTGTTTGGAGGATCAATAGTATGTTTCTATGCACATAGCCCAGTTTATACTAAAATACTAAGACATACTGACTGAAATAGTAAAAATATAATCTGTTCCTTTGTTCTGGGAAATGAGATGAACTTGAGGCTTGCAGAAAAATAAAGGTTTGTTTTGAAAGCCTGCAACTTGCTCTTAATTTTGCCACCAGGAGGCAAGGTGATACCCCTAAGTGGAGTACTTCACATTTATTAAAGATCTTAGTCGAAATCCTTCTGTGCCAAATGCACAGATGTAATTTCCTGTGTAAGGGGAAAAGAGGATGGCGATGTGGCAGAGAATTTTTTGGTCATGTTCTTGTTACATACTCTTGAAGCGCATTTCGTGCTATTGTATTTTCAGTTGGATTGTATATTAAAAATGTGTTTTTAGCATGACAAATACAAAATGTATGTTTCAAATAATTGAAAGATCATTGAAAATCTTATCTGAATTTTAATTAATTGAGATTCAACATATTACTGCAGATGTCTTATCTCAGCCTTTTGATCCCACCTATGATGCTCAGGGACTTCTGCTCAGTAGAGGTACTTGTGAGAGCATTCTGGGGAAGCACAACAATACAGCTGACCTGATTTTCTGTCCCTCCCTGGAAATTTGCTATCGGCCACTGTGAAACATAAAATATGGACCAAGATGGAGTTTTCATGTGTGTCCCAGGCACCTGAGAGGCTGTACCATTTAAAGTACATGAACTACATTTTCGTATACTTTTGAGCCAACATAATCCTGTATTTGCATTTATACACCTCATTTTATATTCTAGTTTCAATGGGATTCTCAAACCAAAAGTAAGGGCACCAGTGGGTATTTCCATATCATATATATCAGATAGGCTTTCTGCAAAAGGCAGCAGGAAAAAGAAGAGCTGAGATCCAGGTTGAAATTCTGCTTCGTTATGATTTAATCTGATGTCCTTTCTCTTTCTGGTGAATGCTTTAGCTAATAAGTCACCAACTCAAGCTCATATGGTGTTCTAGCATAAATCTTTCTCATTTCTTAGGTTAAAGTGCTTCTGTCTTGTGTAAAATACGCACTGAGGTTGAGTGGCTTGAATAACAGATTGTAGAATAATTTTGACACTTCCAGCCTGCAGCCATCATTACAAAATACACTGTTTCAAACGAGAGAGATTTTTTGTTTAAATAGTGGCATATCTATGTATTGTTTTATATAAAAATTATTTGTTTTTAACTGCCATTCAAGGTGTGGAATAAAATAATGTTTCTGGAGTAGACTGGACATCCATGGTGGCTTATGAGATCATACAATCATAGAATAGAATATGTCAAGTTGGAAGGGATCCATCAGGATCACCTCCTTCTGGCAGGACAACCTAAAACTAAATCCTATGACAGTAGTACTCTTCACACAACAGAGTACATAAAAAAGTGATACATTACAACAGCAAAAATTGTATATAAGCTATGAGTAGCAAATTTTTTTTTTTAATAATGTGACTCTAATATGCATCTTGACTAAGAATATAAGAAAAAATGGATTGCTGATGTAAGTTTTCCAGTCCCACTTGAAGTGATCAAAGCCCAGAATCAAGTTAAGCAGTATAACTGCTTAATTGGTTGCATTGATTATGTGAGTGTGTCTGTGTGTATGAAACTAATTTCCAACCTCGAGATGTCTTCAAATAATTTTGAAGTGAAAAGTGAGCTGTCATTCACTGTAACAAAATAAACCTCATGTAAATTGCACTCAGCAGCATAAACTGTATCTGAAGTTCAGTTTCCTTGAAGAATGTGGTGTCACAGAGATAAGTGTTTGTATTGGAAAAAAAAGCATTTAACTTCATGTTACTTTCAACTTCTGGAATGCATTGATTCCTTCTCTTCATTCATGTATAGTAATAGTAAATACTGAATAAAATTGAATGTAAATGCTCTTATTAGCAGTGATTTTCAGAGTTTTTTAATGTGTTCTGGTGCTTTAAAGCTGAGTGCTTTGTACCATCTAGAGTTTTATGTGAAAGTTTTATATTTTGAATGTCCAGTTTTAAAGGTCCTAATATAAGAAGGACACAGAGAACCTGAAAGTTATTTGTTCTGTTTCTTTGAGTAGTATTTAAAGTAACTGTGGTTTACATACATAAAAGTTTCTGTTCCAAGAAACCATTTTCTTTCTTGTTTTAAAAAAGTTTTTTCAAATAATGCAAGTATGTCAGCATTAACTCTTTGTTAGTGGATTTTGGTGGCCTCTTAAGATTATTGATGTGATGTTCTAAGCAGTTCTTAGAACTTGTACTATTCTTGGAACTTTCTCACAGTAGACAAGCTTGTACAGGTAAGGCTCCACAGCAGATTACCATCAGTAAGCTGAGGTGCAGGATAGATGTTTCCACACAAGCAGCAGGAAGAGCTGTGCATCATAGTTTTGGAGTCTTTGATGTAATTCTTTACCCAGCTGCACTTATAAATCTTTGTGGGTACTCTGATTGTACTTATATTTCCTCATCCAAATGAAATAGTATGGTTTGCTTCCTAATGTCTGCAAATAAAAAAGCTAAATATTTTGTATCTAATAAATTAGTATTCCTTATTAGTTCTTCAGGATTTTTGTTATTGTTTCGTGCACTAGAACATATGTACTAAAACTGCTTAAATCTTTGTGCACAGATTATCTGTTTTTTTCTGGAGGTCCGTCCCTGTTTCCACCCATACTTGGTGTCTTACTAAACATGGTGTGTCTCTTCCTTTTAAGGTATTATCTCTTGTTTTTATAAAAATGTACCCTAATGTGTGTGACTTTTTGCAGCCTAATTATTTCTTGCGTAAACAATGATTGTTATGTCTTTATGAGGTTTCTTTGATTTACTGCTATTGATAGCTGGAGACTACAAGAGGGTATCACCATTATTTGAGCTGGAAAAGACATTCAGTGAATGAATAAACTGAGCAACATTTGTCATCACTGGAGCAACAGACAGCTAAGAACCAAGTCAGAGTGGGCAGAAAGGAAAAGAAACACGTCAGATTTTGGCAATCATTCTTTTCCACTTCAGCAGTTAGAGAGACAGTGATAAAAACTAAAAATGCAGCAGTTACAGTGCAATGTGCCCTGCTGGCAATAAGGCAAACAGTGCACTTCACAAGGACCAATTTAGAGGTGGCAAGCATTTTGAAAACACAGCTGTTCATACAAAGCTACCTTTCAAACATATCAACTGAGAGAGCACTTCTCAGTTCTTGTCATTATAACCACTTTGAGCACTTCTGTGGACAGAAATCTGGAAATATCACTAACCAAAAACTGGGCATGAGACATTCCATAACTTATGTGCTTTTAGTTACGGCACACAGGGATTTTTTGGGTTTTCTAGATAACATACAGACTGAAGTTTGAACATTTAATATCTGATAATTTTATGAGGCATTTTTTCATTGTTTGTTTCATGGTCAAAACAAACAAAAAATGCTTCCTTGGGGCATTTTTTATTACACTACAATTAATAAAAAGATGCAACATCTTACATATTTGACATATTTCATTAAAGCACAAAAAGTTAGTATAATAGATATAACTGATTTTCATAACAGAATTGGTCTTGAAATAATGTTTATAGAAGTAAGCTATACTAGCTGGTCTGAGAGGATTCCTGAAAATTATATGGGCACTGTAAAAATGGAAGGCATTTCTGCTACCTATGCAGTCTTGCTTTCATTCCACTCTCTGGAGAAAGGTGTTTCATTCTGTTTCTCTGTACAGAAGAGAATATGCTCACTGTAATATGCTCTTAATATTTTATATTCCTACATGTAGCTAAGATATAGCCTCACACTGAAAGATGAATGAGGATTTTCTAGAAATTTTGTGTTTCTGAGGTGTTCAGCTTGGGCAGCTGAGAGCGTCAAATGTCTTTGGTTGAAAAATCTCAAAAGTGAGTACCTGAAATATCTGGACATTTGTGAAAAAATTGAGTAGAGCTCTTACCTTGACTAATTTTGGAAATCCACTTTACTTTTTTTCTAATGTTTGATTTTTAGACCTTCAGACTGGCCCTGAATAGCATTACATGCAAGATGCAAAAGAAATGGCAAAGCTGGTATTCAGCCCTAGAAGCAAGTGGAACTATCTGAATAACTATTTCAGCATGTGTGTTTATATTTATTTTGTGAACTTGTTACAACTCCTTTTAATTTTTCTCCTTAAGTGCAATAAATTTGCCTCAGGGAAAGCCACAATCTTGGAATGTTTAATATGCCCATAAAACAGGACATGTTCTCATACCTTAGACCACTGCAAGAATGACAAGGTTTTATAAACCTTGAATCATTTTTTGTATCAATGGACATTTTGTGATTTGAGGTTACTTTAATCTACAAATACAGATAGAGTCAGAAAAACATTATGATCAGCTACATTTACATGAGATTTAACCTTTGTCTGTCACTAATTGAGTCTGGCTTACTATTCTGTTCTTGTTTATGGCCTCTTAATGGAGTTTAGCCGATATAAGAGGAATTATCACCACATACAATTAATTAAGATTTTACTAGTTCTCATTCCTGTATCAATCAAAAATTACATTCCAGTATTTTGAAAAACATTGCAATATATTTAAGATCCAGAGGATTCCACATATATTAAATCTTACGGCTTAGAAAATACAGTATTCAAAGTAGATTTGATGAAAGCAAAAGGTTAAATGGAATCCAAAGGAATATGTATAAATATTAATTTATTGTATATGCTATTCTAGATTAACTTTTCAATGGCTATAAATGAACATTTAGTAAAACATTTTTAAAAAAATGGAGGATAGAAAAATATTAGTATGTTTACTAGCCTGTTTTAAATGGGAATACCATCATTGACCATGGGATGGCAGACAACTTTGGGAGTACCTGTATGTGCAGTAAGATGTTTGTCAATCAAAATCAAAAAGCTTAATAGAAACAGTATTTTTGTTAACATTATTAATATGGTGTAAGCAGCATCATTGTGCATTGGAGCTAAGGCAGTGGATCTGGACTATCACCTTGTGTGTCCACTTGCTGCTGAAGAAAACCCTGATCTTTACTCCATGGAGCTTAAAAATTAAATGCAAGGAAAGGAGCAAGTAATAATACAGATGGGTAAGAGAAAAAAGTCACTGTGGCAATTTCTGAATATCCATGAGTTTATTCTCCTTTAGCTGTAGTCTACTAGTTTACTATCATGATCCTGCATTACTTTTCTAGCCTTTAATTTTAGATTTTCCTTCTATTGTTCTGTCTCTCTAGTGATTTTAACTTTTAATCATACACTACCTAGCTATTGAATACATCTCTCCTTTTCACAAATGTCACAGCAAAAGGTGATGAAAAGTTACTTTGATCTCACAAAGGAATTAATCATTTCAGTAAGTACAGTTACCACCTATTTTTTTTACTTCTCTTGATATAAAGTGCACAAAATAATTTTTATTTTTTTTTAGTGAGCAGAGATTTTAGAAAATTATATTTTTATGACAAGATAATGAATGTCAATGGAAACCACACATTTCTTTACCATTTGTATTTTAACTTGTCATTTATGTTCTAATTTGTAATGTGGCTTTCCAAATCTTCTTACAATATATTCAATGCTTTTCCATTAAACTACATATAATTTTATGTACTTGGATGAAGAAAAATAAACTTTAAAAAAAACCTGAACTGATTTTTTATTTTATTTCTTCTTCCTGAATCAGATATTGCATGTATAATTCTGATGTTTTTATATAGAGATGTAACACATTGCGAGTATTACATATATATTTTCTAGTTGTCAGAGAAAACAGACTAAAATGTTACCAATAACTCTTCAAAATACTTAGATCCTTGGTATCCTTGCTGTAGTCCTTAACCTTAGACAGATTTCACTGTGTGACTTATTTATCATTGCCATTATCGAGCAATTATGTACAAAAATGATGGCTGTTACTTAGGAAAGTAATATGTTAGTTTAATTTAGATTTATTCGTACATGTTCAGCTTCTTTTTGACAGTTGTCATGTTAGCAGTGGAGAAGCACATATTGGCAGTTACCTAGGCACATAGTTGGCAAGAGAGCAGTCACGTTCTGGATGTGGGTGCATGTACCCAGCTACCAGATGCTTCTAGCAGATGGCCAAAACTAAAGATTTCAGACCAGTTTTGGCTTGATTTTCTAGAAAGCTACCATAGAGATTCCGCAAGTCTGTAGTACATTTGACTAGTAAAAAAGCCTAGCCAAAATCCAGCAAAGCTACTGGCAAAATTTGCATATGTTTTTCCTTTGGGGCTTTTAAAATGTAAATATTAAATATGCCTAAACCATAGAAATAGGTGTGTTCAGATATCTGTAATAAAGACAGAAACAGGTAGTGGCTGTACTTAGCATATTATATTTTCCTTGAGAATTGATTTGTCTTTTTTTTCCTTTTTTTTCTCTTTTTTTTTTTAATCATGGGAAAAAGGTTCTTGTAATAAATTAGCATAATAATAAACATGATAACTTTAGGAGTTACAATTTGTATTCTATAATTTGTCAGTAACAGAAATTTAGGCTTGGAAGACCTAAATTACTTTGATTTGTTCCTCTTTAATGGCAGCCCCTGAATATTTAGTGAATTCACCTTTTAGTTTATTGGTATGTTTATGGTTTGTTTGGGACATAGTGACATCAACATAAATGCTCTTATAATAATAATAAAAAATATCCACTGTGCAGTGTATTGAATATCAACTGTAATAATCCAAAAATTTAAATGGGTTTAATGAATGCACCTGTATCAGCAACATTCTGCTGGAATCACAGCCAGTAATTGATGTATATTTAGAACATATTACATGAAATTTGATTTGGGATACATAAAGAAAAAGCATTTATTGCTTATCATTATAGTAAACAGAAACTAAAAACCAAAAAATGGTTTATTTTTGAGCTGCCAGTAGTGCATGAGATATTTATTATATCATGAATATTCCTACCAAATTAGGCTGACTTGCTTTTTTTAATTGTTACTACATTGGGTGATTAGTTTCATTCAGAGCCACGTGGGGAACCAGGTTCACAATGTATTTTTCAATAAAAATTGATTTTTTTGGATAAGGTTTTTGTAATTTTTTTGATTTTTTTTGTAATTTTTTTGCTTGAGGCAGTGTAGAGAAATGGATTGATAAGAAATAATACTTCAGGATGCAAGAACTGTCAATGCATAAGCCAGAATATTATTGTAAAGATCAGGAAATAAAAGTTCTCTTTTCTGCTGTGTTTTATAGCAGTTGGAGTAATTTCGGCATACTCATAACTCATAGAGATACTGTCATATATTGTTTTGATTGCAGAAAGTATTTGGGTTTTTATTTAGTTTTAATTACAGTTTTTGCTCAGCTGAGCATGTAATTAATAATATTACTTGTTAAGGGTTTTTTTCATGTGATTTTCAAAACTAGTGTTATATTTAGACCTAAAATTATGGGGTTTTTTGGCTTTTTTAACCCTTTTAACCCATTTGATTGCTCTAAGCGACACGATATGTTTACCATGGTTCACTTTTTATTTCCCCAGAAATACAAGATTCTCAAGATTTTCTTTTTAAAATAAGACTGGAAGAAAGATGATAAATACAATATAGATAAACAGCAATACTTACAGTTAAGTATCATATTCCTTCTACAGTGCATGTCAGTACAGCAAAATAATCTTATAGTTCCTGGAACATTAATGTGTTTTTGATTTCCTTTCAAAATTGAAAGTTTATTTAAACATTTCCAGCCTGTGTAGATACAATACCCACCGATCTCATGCCATTATTTCCCAATGTATAACTCTTCTAATGTTTTACTGTTATTTTAAAATATTCTTTTAAATTTTCTCTGAAGTGAAAGATTGACTCAATTCCTTAATGTTAGATGATGTGGCTCATTAGCATTGAACAGGATTACTTCAATTATGAAACTTACATGATATAGCCACATCTTGATTTTGTATTTCTTTCTTAGCTTTCCAGAATATATCTTTGCATCACCTTTCTGAATTTTGGATGCCAAATCTGACATCAGCATAAAATCTGACATTCTGATCTTCCAAAGAATTTTGACCAGTATTTATTGTTCAAGAATTCATACCAATCAACCAGATTGCAATCATTGTAGTCAAAAGTTTGTATTTGATTTTCCTTCATATGCATAATTTCTCTTGCATTTTTTTGTGATTCCTACTTATGATTCCAAGACTTTGGATAGACATATCTGCTGTAGGTGCTTATATAGAGACATATATATGTAGGAACACTATATCACACATTATGATCAGAATGATGGAGGTGCACAGATATATTTGTGCAATTAAATGCCTCTTGCAATGGAAAAATTGCTCTTCAGGCTGAAGAAAAGGCAAGTTTGAATTAAGACACTGAAAAGATGCTATTAGTGGTGATTATGGAACAGCTTTTTTTATCACACGTATTAAAGTGGGACAGATAAACCTTTTCAAACTGTCCTTCCAACTTTTACTTCCAAAGATGGATTGGGCATAATTTTGTAATGATGTTACATCAAAGCAACCTGCATCTTTATTCTAAGGCATTTTTTTTAAGCCTGACTTCAGCCTTCATGCTTTCAGATAATGGCATGGTTGTCCTTTTCAGCAGTAAAACAGCTTGAATAAGTAAAGATGGATCTTGCAATAGTGTGATATTTCAACAATGTAAAATGACAAGTTATGCTTTCAGGGTCTAGTAGTAATTTCTGATTCATAGCTGGAAGTCATCAGAGTAATTATCAGAAGTAAGGAGAAAGACATGGTATACTTCCTTTCTCACAGGGGGACCACTGGCACCAGAATGCCTGTGAAACAAAAATTACGAACCCAGCAGATGCCAAAAATCATGTTAGCGTATTGGGTACAGGTAAGAACCCTCATGAAATGCTGTATATGGTGCTGATCATGGAGGTTCAATACAACAAATTGGAATTAGGGCAGAATCAGTTGGTATGAGGAAAATTATAATAAATTTTCTGGAAGAGGATGAAGGTTGCTTCCTCTGTAAAAGAGTTTTTAGATTTGTTGACAACAGAGGAGAAAGAGTTGTTAGTTCTTTATACAAATATTTAGTACAGTGACAAAGCATTTACAGCTAGATAGGGAGTAGTTATATTTATTGAATTAACATGGAGTCGTTTTTCTCCCTGTATGTGCATTATAATTCTAGAAAAATATGTCAACTACAAGGGACCATATGAAGATTAATTGCTGGTGGTCTTTGTTGAATTAATAAATGGTTCTCCCCAGTTAACTAGGAGTATGTATGGAAACTAACTGGAACTAATTGAAAATACATACTGCCATGTATGGAAAATAATTAAGAGTATATATAGAGAAAACATTGTGGGCAAACGTAATGGAAGAGTACTTAGTGTCCTAGGTAAATTGTTTAGAAGCATAGAAGATACACAGCAAATCTCTAGATGCATGCTGAAGGTGATGACTTAGGTTTTTTTTTTTGAATCCTACATGCAATCTGCAGTATTTAAAACTGCATATGCTGCTATAGTTGAGAACAAAAACGGGCATATACCATGGAAGAGTTTAAAGCAGTGGACACATATTTGGAAGAGTGTATTGACTTCTTAACTCATTCTTCCTCTGCTAGTATGTTAAAACCAGGCAGACAGCATCCCTGTCTAGCATTTGATTGACCATCTAATAAAAGAGATTAAGATGCGAAGGTGTTTCTCTAAAAATATTAATAGCTCTTCTATGTTGCAGCAGTGCATAACAGGTAGTGCAGATACTTTGAAAATTATTCACTTGATGGAGTTAGTTGATGCAGTACACAAGGCAACACCAGTAAAAAGGAATTGAGGGTTAATATGGTTAATCATAATATAAACAGGTAAATGAGAATAATTCAGCTTTGGTGTGTGGCTTTGTTCTGCCAGTTCTTATACATGTGAACTAAATATATAGATTAAGTTCTCTTGTAGTGTAATTATCCTTCCTTCAGGCAATAGTTGTCACCTTGTTTGATATTATAATGATGGAAGTTATAAACCACCTGTCTGTCTCCTTGAAAATGACTTTGTGTCCTCTGTTAATGAGCTAGGAAATGTCACCTCAAGTTGCTTTAACATTCCTAATACAAAGAAAATAAAACATGGAAAGGATCTGAAGATCAAAATCCATAGCGGTCCTTAGGTTTGTTTAAGTATGCTTTAAACTGTCCTTGTCATCCTATCCTGTTGTATGTGGGAAATGCAAATTTTGAAAGTAAATCCAGATTTGGAAAATGGAGTGTGGAACACTGGCTTTTCTAATTCCTATATTTTCAAACTTTGACCAATCAGGTTCACTTTCCACTACTGGTTGTGGAGAATGATCCTGATGTATATTTGAAATTTCAGTTCTGAATCTCGGGTAATCCAGTAATCTGCAGTTGGTTAAAGGTTGAGATTATTCTGTGATTAAATGAATAGGCAAAACATCACATCTGAATGGCTGAGAACTTGAAAAGTCCTGAAAACATTCTCTTGAAGGTGAAGAATGTTTTTTTCCGTCTCTTGGTATTCATGAGCAATAATGTGAGCAACATCCAGGGAAGATGAAATAGCATTTGAAACTTATAGAAGTAATGAGTAGAAAGTTGAGTAGTTATGATGTGGAATAGCTTTGTTTGGCAGTCCTTCAGGAGCAGGCTTTTAGGACTTGCATTTCAAGCAGTAAAGAAAATACCCTAAATGCCATAAAAATGTTTGGCTTGAAAATTGGGTTTTAGTTTCCTTCTAATTCCCAAGTTACTGTTAAAAATTAGAATTGAATGTAAATTGATAAGATACAAAGAATTTTGCTGTTTAGTTGCCTTTTTTCTACAAATACTTATTTTTCAAGGGTCAATTTTAAAAGCATTTTTAACATTTTTTTGTATTAATAGAAGCCTATCTTGGAACAAAATACTGAAGATTTTTTGAGATATGTTCTCTCCAAAGTCAGGATGTCTCAATCCTTTTTAATGTCCTTGTAGTTTATAGTCATCTGGACACAGAAAACTGATTTTCACTAGCCTGTTTTAATGAATGATGGCATTTCTACTGCAGGTGGAGACATAGATACTTAGTAACAAACCTCCATAATTAGCTTAAAAGAAATAAAAATGGAAGACTACAATTACGTGTTGACAAAGATAAGGCAAGGCTTGGTATTCCTTTGAACATTGTCATGTAGTGATCTGCCCCAGTCCAAAAATTTTAAACAGGTTATGTTCTTAGTATCTTGATCTATTACGAAACCCTTTTTTATCAAGGGAACTCATGCTTTGAAGTAAATTTTTGTTTTATTGACAGTTAGCAAAACATCCAAATGTTTTTCCAGAAGGATTAGATATCCTTTTCCTTATCATGACTGCCCAGGATGATAGCCTAATAAATAAGATGGTACCCTGAATGTTTTGGTTATAGCTAATGCTCAATATTTGTGAGTCAAAAGGCTAACTATTAGCTATGCTTAATTGATAAGCATTCATAGTTGTTTTTTTCTTAGGCTGAATAATCTCATTTTAATGCTGTGTAGCTACCAAACTAATAACTAAGGAAATGGTAAAATGAAGAAGTCTTGATAAGCTTCATTTTTTTTCTTTCTGGTCTTTCTGGTTTTCCAAGCTATTTTCAGGGTTTTAATTCTTTCAGGAATTGCTATTAGACTTCCCATATGTCAGAGAAGTAAGAATTCTATTCTGTTAAAGCAGAAATGCTGCTATTAATGTCCCAAAATACTTCCCTATATATAAACTCAATTTCTAGAGCTGTTAAGGGGAAGGAGGCAACATTTCTCTCCACTGAATTTGTAATAGAATGTAAAAGAAACTTACAACAAACTATTTTTGATGAATGGGAAGGTTTGTTTTGATTTATTTTGTTTTACTCTATAAATAAAGTAGTAGATTGTAATCAAATGTGATCCTTGAAATCCAATGGAATGATAAATCAGGACATTCTAGTGAAAAAAGATCTTTCGGATTAATTTGCTTAATTGTGAAATAGCATATTTTTCAAGTTGTTATTAAGGTTTGAAATGATTAGCCTTCATTAGTTTGGTAATTAGTTTAGGCAGATTGTTTTGGAACAGGCTCATTCCTGTCTTACTGTTATTGAGGCTGTAATACTTCTATTATGAAAGTCGCTCTTGATGAATATTTCACCATGGTTTTAATTGCTTTCTCTTTTAAAAATAATAATAGCTAAGCAGCATGAAACAGAATTTGTTTCACTGGAAGAAAAATCCTTAGTTCCAGAGGCTACCCATGCTAGTTTGATATTTTAACGTTTACGAGTGTTAGGCTTCCATTCTGCACGTTAGAGAAAGAAATTTCCAGGGTTACAAAGCAATACCAGACAAATACAGGTAATTCTTTGGGTCTGTCAGGCAACATACTTCTAATGCAACAGTTCCAATAGTCTTTATTATATATCCTTTTTTTATTTTAATATTCAAAATTATTAGCATCAGATTTCGGTGACTTCTGTCTGATGTGACAATATTCATGGGGCACTGACACTCGCTGCAAAACTGCATCTATTTCTTCATGGAGTAGACATTGTCAGTAGAGTTAAAAATAAAATTTCAGTGTCTGGCTGCAGGAAAGGAGGATACAGACAGAGCATTCTGCAGTATGGGCATGTGTCAGAATCCAGCTGAGGTTAATTGTGGTCTCATTTAATTTTATGCCTGCAAAATATTCGGAATACTTATTGACTGGAAATCAACTTAAAGTAGCTCCATGCCTTTCACATTCTGATTTGTGGGATGCTGCAATGTACCATTTATTATATTCATAGTCTTCCTGCCAGCCAGGTTCAGAGTTTAAAAGAAATATATTTGGTAAAAAAAATTGTCAAAGTATTCAGAATTACTATGATTTTCTTTAATATATTTTTTTAAATTTGGTCATCTCGGTTGTACCTTATGTTTGTAAATTATTACATTTAATTGTTGATTTATGTTGAAAGGATTAGATACAAACAGGTTTTGTCTGCTAGAGGCAGATAGGAGAGTAATATGAAGGCAATGAGAAGGGTTGGGTTTTTTTCCTACTTTCCATTCTCTTGGTCACCATCTTTGGAAGTTAACTGAATTGGAAGTAAAACCAAATTGATTTTAATTCTAATTCTGCTCTATGCACTGATTTCTAGCGCTTCTCATAAAAAGAAAAAAATTTAAACATTAGTTGCTTTGTCCTTTGAAGGCTTTTTTTCCACTCAGACTAAGGTTCTCTTCCTAATGGCTGTTTGGGGACCCATGTGGTAAGAATTAGACTTCTCAATCCTTTAGGCCTAAAAGAGATGAGTGAAACCAGCATTCACAATGCTATCAACTTGTTACAAGAGCTCAGTGTTTATCACGCATAATCTGAAAAGTCTCAAATTCTAGGCCAAGCTTCATGTCGCTTTGGG
Organism: Ploceus nigricollis; assembly: GCA_013399945.1. Classification (NCBI taxonomy): domain Eukaryota; kingdom Metazoa; phylum Chordata; class Aves; order Passeriformes; family Ploceidae; genus Ploceus; species Ploceus nigricollis. The sequence continues at coordinate 611,421 of VXBC01002945.1, forward strand.
TTATCAATGTTTCCTACTTTCTGCAGGGTGCTGTCATGTGTACTAGATTTCATTTACCAGTTCTTGATTACAGTAGTTAACTGTATGTTTTTTTCAACATTCTTTCTTTTTTACATTTAACCAGTCCAAAAAAGACACAATAATTCATATGTGTTATTTGATATTCTGAGTTTACTGTTACTTCTGTGTAATACTTTATGTTAGAGGTACTTTCAAAGCAAATGACTCACTTTTCATAAACTGTTGCTTATGAACTTTTTTGAATCCAAGCCAGAATATGCTTTACAGCTGAAAAATTTCAAGTAATAACTCAGAATTCATTTTGCACAGCTTTTTGTGTGAACACAGATTTATTCCTGCAAACAAATTTGAAAAACAGGGGGAAAAAAAAGCAAATATGATTCAGAATGTCTGGATTCTGAATGCAATGCAACTCTTGCAAAAACCCTTTGCAATTTTTCAGATGTTTGTATTTCTGTGTTATAGACATAAGTTCAAAATGTACCAGGAATACTTCCAGAATAACTTGTAAACTATTTATTGAATTCTTAAATGCAAGGAATTTGAACAGAATGATCCAGTGCACAGTGTTTTCTTTCTGCTGAGAGGTGCTTTTTATGCCACTTAGGAAAGTCCATTAATTCCTGAGGGCTCAATTGTGTCTGGTTAGGCATAGATTGTAGAATTGTGTGGTGATGAGCTTCATTTTCTAAGATAACCACATGGACATAGAGTGCCTCTGGGACTTAGGCTTGTACAGTCACAAAAACCTTATCTTTCTGAGATAACCACATTGACCTACAATGCCTCTGGCTGTGGAAATGGTGGCTTTGAGGACGGGAACTTCAAAAAGGAGGTCTCAAACCTCATTAATGGTATGAAAAGCAAAAATGATCACAAGCCACTCTTTTCCATATATGCCATAAGATTTCTGACTGCTCTTTCCTCTCTGCCTTCTGTCAGAGATCTAGTCAATAATCAGGTCAAATTTACATCAGATTGTTTCTAGTGTTAAAAATAAAAATGAATTTCTATTAAACCAAAGCATATCATAATAAAGAACCTACACTGTGATGTTTCATTGATAAGAAAAGTATTGCCCAGACAAATCATCAGGAGGGCTCATTATAGGCACAAAATTGTTGCTCTATCATCTTGAAACAACAGGCCTGTGGCCCTGACATTTAATCAGAGCAAGAATGGCATTTATTGAATCTCACATTCACTGAGTCTCTGACTTAAGGTGACTTACTTATTAAGGCCAATAAACTGCAAAATACCAATTTTTTTTGCATATTTTTCTTTTATTAGTATCTGTGCTTGTGCTTTCACTTGAAGGTGTGCTTTGGGACTTTAACCATAGAGTGACTTTAAAAAAAACTTTTTCTGTCCCTTTATCACATATATTTAATATACTTATTTTATCTGTTTTCCTACCTAGACCAATACAAGACAAACCAAATACAGGATTTTGTTTAAAAATAAAGAGAATTATTTTTAGACTTATACCATTAATAACTTAGTATTTGTTTCTCTTGAAAGTGTCCTTAGAGCAGGTATTGTTTATATAAGATCTAAAGTAAGTAACAGATGGAGAGCTAGCACTGACTCAAATGGTTACGTACAGATAGATTGTACAACATGAAACCTCTGTGATGTTAAGTGGCTTTGCATATCTGTATCCAGTGTGCCTAAATGTAATGAAATGGTTATAAATTCTCAAAAGTTGATGGAAGATTTGTTGCACTCAAATAACTAATCTGAATATTTCTTGGTAGAATTTAAATTTTATCTAGTATTTTGACTCTACTTTTACTTGTAATAGAGATATAAATTACAGTTTATTGGTATTTACATCCTTGATAATTGTTTTGCATCTCACTATAAAAAACAAGGTTGAATACATGCATAAAATATTAGAATTGCCATTAAGCAAATTATTCCGAATTAATGTTTTGCCTCTCTATGCTATGCAAAACAAATTTTCTCCAATTAATTTACAATTGATTACTCTATAGTATCTCCCAAGGGAGTGCAAAAAAGGTCTGTTGATATGTTCCCTGCTATTGTGTTTCTGTAGTTTGATTAAGCCAAGCATCACAAGAATCCAAAGGGAAGCATATGCTCATAGCAGTAATGTCTGAGGCACTTTTAGTTTGAATGTTTCCCAAAGCCTAAATACAGAATTAGCCTCTATTAGTTTGCCCTTCCAATCCAAGAGGATGCTACCAGATGTGTTCAAAACTTCTAACCTGTCCAGGAGTTATACATGTGCTCTTCTTTTGCTTGTCAATCTAAGGCTATAATTTGCAATTTTAGCTACATGCCAAAATCCTCATCCCTGATAACCATAGGAAAAATGTATGGGGCTTGTGTATCTGGGCTTATTTTCTTCTGCTAAGATGTTCCTTAGCTTTTGTATTCTTTTCAGGTATGTGATGGTATAGAAATCAGCGGAGATAAGTAAAACAGGCAGAGCAGCATTTACTGGTTAGAGCTTGTGAAAATAGCTAACAGGAAGAATATTCAAACATACAAATGCTTATTTAAATCCAAAGACTTTTTAATTTTTGATTATTCTGTTTCAAGTACAAATTTAGAAATATTTTTATTATCTTAATGCGCAAAGTTGTGTATTTGGAATGAGGAGTGAGGATGTAACAAAGTATTTTCCTCTATTCTATTAAAAATATTTTCGTGTGGAAACCAGAAAAAAAATTACTGGAAGATGGGAAAAAAATGCTTAATGTTGACCTATAAACTAAATTATGAGTCGTGGCTTGGTTCTGGTGCAGACTGCTTGGATGTCTAGCCTGTCTCTAGGACCAGGGGCTGTGGGTCTCTGGTGGACACAGAGGCTCCTTTCCAGGCTTCAGAAGTGAAAGAATGAGTTTTCCTTAAGATATGTTCATTAATGGCTAACTTCAGTTGACTCCCTTTTTATCATTCTGGTTATTTTGTAAGTACATTGTAAGACATCTCCTCATAAATTGTATAGGGCCTAGACATGTAACAAAGAGTTCTGCATTTTGGGGAGAGAGGGCATATAATTAAAGAGCAACTGCAAAATCCTTTAATTCATACTTTGAACTAAATCTTAACCTTTAACAGATGATGAGAATTTGAGATCTTCTAATGATTATCATAGAATTATCACAGAATCATAGAATAATTTGGGTTTAAAGGGACATTAAAAATCATCCTATTTCCAACCCCTCCCACCCTGGGCAGAGACACCTTCCACTCTACTAGTTTGCTCAGGTCCCTATTACGCTTTGGAAGATGATATCCTATAAATCATTAAAGAAGTTTTGAAGTCTTTACTTATTTGTTATAGACATCTACTAGAACTGTACTAAAAAATAATGCAGAAAACAACTATCAGGTTGGACAAAGTATACATTTTTCTCCATACATCTCCTAATCTTTGTTTTTAATTTGCACATAAACCATAAAGAAAATGAGTTTACAAAATACATACAATACTCTTTCTTTAATATGCTTTCTTAAAACTTTCAGAAAATGCATGGACATGCTGGCACATGAAGTTCTGAATTCTCTGTGGTGCTGAGAGATCCTAATAGAAGTGCACAATATTATTCTTTTATAGTCTGCTCTGTACCTCAGAAATAAACTGAGTAACATGTGGCAGTTGCTAGGGTAACCAGTTTTTGCATTTTGCAGAAAAAATCCAAGAATAAAACACATGTAAATTGGCAGCGTGGAAAGCAGTATCATATACAGTCTCATATTCTCAATTTGTTCTTTATGGTTTTCCTCTATACTATTTACATAACAATGAATTAGATCTACTTCATCTTTTACTTTGAATCTCCCATACACTTATATTTTCCATGGCTATGAAAGGCATTTAAGCTTTCAACTGCTAAGCTTAAACTGGTTTTTGCCCTGTCAAACTATCTAGATTTACTGTCAATAAGATACAGCTGTGGTTGCTGTACGTGCTGATCATGTTTGCTGTGTGTGATTATCAGGGCATGTAAACAGAAATTAAATTGAATTTTAAAAGTTGTCCTTTGCACTTAAATATGATTTCCTGTAATTGTTCAAATTATTCAAATTCCATTAAGCATTTATTTTGACTATGAGAGTCTGAGTTAAAAGCCAGCAGTCATTTAGAAATACAAGATTTTCTTGTTCTCACAAGAGTCTTGTTTAGGACTGAACTGGAATTCCTTTTAAAGCAAACCTTTCTGTGCTTGTTTTGGAAAATGTTTGTTAATAAATTCTGCAAATTACTGCATAATGAGAAATGCATCCTTGTTAGAAGACAAAATAGTTTTATAATGAATCATTAACATTTTGATTTGAGTTACATTCAAATAGTTAACCCCAGTGAATGCCAATAAGCAGACTTTGTCTGGCAGATGTAACAGTCATAGATAAACACAGACTATATATACTATTATTTTGTTGAAATTCTTCTTCTAAAACTTCTTTATTCTTCATATTTTTGAATTTAGAGTGTTCCAGTGCTAGAATATTTGCTTAGGGAGTTGATACAATACCAGTGATAAATATCAGCAATATAATTTACTTTTTTCTGAAACCTTTTACTTTAAAAACATTATCAAATTATAGCTTTTGCCCATGCTAAAGAATAGAAATGCAATCTGGCTGCACGAGATGGTTCTAATATGAGAAAAATGCTTTAAAGGCCTTCCCTACCCTCCCTTTAAACTTAGTACTAAGTAAATCTCATGACAATGATTTTATGCACATGCAGAAGAACAGAAAGGGCTGTCTTATGTTATCCACTGATAAGATTAGAGCAAAAGGTGGAATTTAGTGCTGCAGCTTATTTCTGTCCTGCTTTACACTCCATGGCTTCAGTGAGGTTACAGGTATTATTGTGTGGTTCTGGTTCGTTGTCCTTTCCACATTGCTTTTTTCAAAATTAGGACTTTATGGTGTCCATTTAATCATCTATAAAAGGGTACTCTAAATTTTAGGCAAATTTAATTGACCAATTTGTGTTTCTTAAAATACACTGGTAGAGTATCTTGATAATCTTGATATTGGAGTGAGTAATCTTGATATTGGCGATAACTATGGAAACTCAGCATAAATAATACCTTCAAACGGACAGGTTTTCTCAGCAGAACCACTTCTAATGAAACTCATTGCAGGTTTATAACATGTAAAGAGTGAAACAGTTTAAGTATATTCACTACATGAGGTAAAATACCACTCTAGGAAGTTAAAGTTTAGCACTTAATATGAAGTGGTTGTTATGCTAACTCTAATTCATGATTACTAAAGCTGTATTTTTGAAGCTGTGTATAAAACTATAGTGTATTCAGTCCCAGATCTGTGGAAAACACTGAACACCTGTCTGAGCAGAAATACAGAGATTACAAATTAAGATGGTAAGGTTTCAGGGAATCATGCTTCTCTCTTCCTAGAAAATAGTTGCTTTCTGTTAACTGAATAAATATAGTGTGTTATTTTAAAATTTTTAAACAAGCTAGTAGGACATTTAAACCATTTTTAGTATCCTGCTGAGATTTCATTGAATTACTCTTCTTTGCTGTTACCTACTCTTGCAGGTAACAGCAGAGCAAATATTGCCTCGTGACCAAATGGAGTTTTATTTCCTTTAGCAGTCCAGCAGACTGTCTGCCTTTTCAGAATTTTCAACTCCATACAACTAGCTCAGAGACAGATTGAACAGTGCCCTTCACCTCTAGTAACATCCAAATTGCTCTCATCTGATGCAGTCATACCAAGACATCTGAGCAGGCTCTGATGACAGTGGTGCTGTGTATCGTTACCCAAGGCAGTGTTGGCAGAGGAATCAGGCCTTTCTATTGAGAGGATCATCATGGGAGAGTCGAGTGGAAGGGACCTCAGGAGCTCTTTAGTCGAACCTCCAAAGCAAAGTCTGCTTTTATGCCAGACCAGCTCATGGAAGGTAAAAATCAAACTAGAGTTTCTTACTACTTGAAAATCTTGTTCTTTAACCATTCCATTGCAAACGGATCACGGTGGATTCAATATTGTACTTCCACAAGCCAAACAAAATTTATTTCAAAGCAATGCTAATGCAAATTTAATTTTTATGGAATTAAACATTTTCCTCAGCCCTGAGCATTGATTACTCTTTATTGAAAAAATAAATATCTACATTGTAATTAATGATGGAGTAGATGGCTTTAACAGAATTTACTCAGACTTTCTGAAAGTTTGGCTAACCTCTACGTGAGAGATTAAATAGTAGTATAGTGGATTTATGCCACAACTTTTAATGTGCTTAGAGTAACATTGAATCAATTTACTACTACTATAGTAATTTTAAGTGGGTAGTCTACAATCTCAACATAACTATTATAGTTTCCCTGACATATTTGTGGCAGGCACCGATATTGTGTGTTTATTTAAACTTTTTATAATTTTTTCTTCATTTTTAATGTTTTCTGTACTTGTTTGTTGTTGCTAGGATTGACATAATGGCATACCAACACAAGATGCTTTTTGAGGAACTGATATGTAAACCAAATTTAAAACAAAGTAAAGATTACAAATACTTAATCCACATTCATCTAAGATAAATGGAGATTTTTTTGTTCCTTTTTGTGAATTTTTGGTAAACCTCAGAGTCTTTCAGAGCAGTAATGAGCATAATTTTTTCAAATGATATTTGAAAGCCATCAAGTTTATGGATTTTCCGACCCTTTAGAGAGCAAAGGGCATGTCAGTATGGAGCAGAAGGCCAGGACCTCTAAGTATGCAAATTCCAGATATGTAGATCTATATACTTTGCTTGAACTGAAATGACCAGAGATGCTAAATGTACTTAATAATTTGGACAATACATGGGTAATTTAAGATTTCAGCATTTAAATCTTTGAAATTGTATATAATTTTAGTTATCTATTCTAGTTACAGTTTACTGTTAAATGATACCTGCTGAAGGCAATATTTAAACGCCTAATAAAGGCACTTGGATGTGCATTGTCTTGAGTAGCCTCATTAAAATGACTTCAAAGTGATTTCTTCCTATCAGATGGAGTGTGGGGTTTGTATAATGTGTGTCCAAACATGCATATTATCCTTGGGTGGAAGCAAGAAATGCAGGAATGTTTCTGGGCAGGTCCTCAGATTGGCTGGCTCTTCTTTCTGCCTAGGAAAGAGCTCAGTAGTTTGGCTGCTGCTGTTGGAAGACAAGAGTACTTTTCCTTATTTTCTGGAGCTTAGAGTTTGGAGTCTAACCCTGGAATAGTATGCTGAATATCTTTTTTGTCTCTTATTTTGCAATAAAAATAAAATGACTGAAAGTGTGTTTGTCTGACAAAATATTGATGACTGGATAATCTATATCAAAGCAACATTCAGAAGAATATGTTACGTGAATTATACATGCTGGGTGAAATTGCTATTCAGACAAACATTTCTAGCTTAGCAGATCATTATATTTGCAATTACCTCATTTTGTCTTCTCTCACCTCATAAGGATACCTCTATAAACTGGTATAATCATTATTAATCATTCCATTTCTCTCAAGTGCTGTTGAGTTTTAGCCTCGTATTGGGCTTACCAGCAAGTAACTGGCCAAAATGAAAAAGTGATATTACTGTACTGTGAGAATGTGATGAAATAATGGCTCTACAGTCTCAGCTGTCATTTCAGAAAGTTAACGTGGTGCATCTTGTGTAAAAAAGAAGTATATGTTCAAAAGGGTGTAATACACGCGATATATCTAGAATGATCTTTTAGTGTTATACTTAGGAGGATAACCTAAGTAACTATGTTTTGTTATAAAATGATATGAAATAGGAGTTGTGCAGATAATGTCCCTCAAGCTACAGTGGTGATGAAGCACCACTTGGCTGTAATTATAGTTTTCATACTGAAAGGCTTTTTTTTATTTGTTTAGAATTTGACAAGAGAAAATACTGTAGTTCAAAAATTGATTGAACTGTTTCAGAACACCCTTTTGCAGTGCAGAGACAGGAAGAATTTTTACAGCACTGCCTGATTTCTGTATGGAAAACACAAAAGAGAGCAGTGTAGTATTATGCAGTGGGTTTGGAGCTGTTGTTACACAGAAAAGAGTTTTTTCCTCGAAGACTCAGCTCCCATATGAGCCTTGACCAGTGCGGGCTCTTCTGTCTCTCAGCTCCTTCCATGGCATGCAACGTGGAGACAGCTGGGGTGGGGAGCTCAGCAGGTAATTCTGCACTTTGGTGGAAACGCTGCACTGCACTGTACTGCACTGGGGTGAATTAGCTCACTGTTAAGTGTCATCTGCAAAAATTGCTGATGCTTGACATGACCTCTAGAGAAAGCTGCTTTCCAGAGGGGAGAGGAAGTTCAGTGACTTGAGAGAACTTGGCAACAGGAATGAGCTTGGGGTGAAGAAACAAATGTCTCTCTCTAGTCTTTCTATTTATAGCTACCATGACACTAGCTAAAATCTTTGAGAAAAGTTTCTGTTTTCTCATAAAAATTATTCCTGTCAAGATGAAAAATTTTATTAGGTTTTTAGGTACTGAATAAATCACATAAATATGATATAAATAACGACTCATATATATCTAGTTTCAGCAGAGATATGATACTGTTGTAAAGTAGGAGACAATTGTATTTATCCTTATTCAGGGAACGAGTCCCATAATTGTACTTATTTCAATGCCTCCCAAATCTGGTATACATTTCTCATTCTATTCAAATAAGAATGACCTTTTGTTTTAGCACCATGACAAAACTAACCAACCCAGTTTCCTTTAACCTCTCAACACCGCATTAGAAGAGCCCTAGTAATGTCTGACCATCATGTTGCCTTTTTAGAGACAATTTGAGAGTCATCTTTTCTTATCCAGGATGATGATATAATAGCATAGAGTACTATGGCGCTTTAAAAAAATGTCTCAATGCACAACTTTGCTCTTCACTGTGTGTTGTATTACACCACAGTTTTTTTTGGTTTATTGTTCCATAATTTATTAAATAAATAATTTCTGAAATATTCTGATCCCTAGACATTATAATTGTATAAAAAATATTTTTTCTTCTTTTTTTCATACTAGTAGCTGGATGCCCAGGGATTTTTGGTACAGCTAAACTTATGACTTGTACCTTTTCTGTGCCAAATGTTATAGAGAATTTAAAGTATTTCCTGGCAGACTGGTTGCTATTTGCATAACAAGAAATGTCTATTAAAAGACTCTTGGGGTAATACCAATAATCAGTAGACATTTTGAAAAAATATTCCCTGTAGCATTTTATTCTGCTTTGCAGTGTTTACCTCTAAATACAGATGCTTATTCAGGAAAGAGAAAAGCTAAATTATTTCTTTTGTGCCAGTGTTGTCAAAAAGCATTTCCCAGTTTGACTGAGACTGTGGGAGCTGGGAGAACAAAAGAGGCAAAATTTCTTTTCTACTCTAATACAGAGGTCAGTAGAGTTAAACTACCATTAAATTTGGGGCAGATATTTTTATTAATTCCAGAAATACAACAACTGAATAGAAATAATGTGAGTACAGAGATCTTATTTCTTATTTCCTTTCAATTAGACCACTGCTGCTTGTGGCCAAGGTGAAAGAGAGTTGAGATAAATCTTTTGTGAAAAAGAAGTATTTCTAAATGAAGGATAATAGTTTCAAGGATATGCTGTATAAATTTGTGTTTATAAAATGAAACTTCCTCTTTGTTTTAATGTCTGCATTTGTTTTTGCTTTGAAGAAAAGTAAGCAATTTGGTAAATGCTAGGGGTGAGAGCATGCCTGTAGTTTGTATTATGGTTGATGTTCCATGTATAAAGAATATGAAATCCTGTTGGGAGAGGGTAATTGGATCAAGCAAAATTGTGAAAGTAGTTTGTATTTGGCCCTCATGAAAATGCTCTTTTTTACAAGGTGTCACATTCAGCAACTCCATGAAGAACCCAATGTGAAATAATCTTATTGACATCCATATTGGATCTTTCTCTGGTGCAGATGAGTATAGCTCCATGTCAGTTCAGTTGAGGATATGACTTTATTGAGAAAAAATTGATGAAATCATTTATAGAATTTGTATATAATACTGAAGGTCATATTGTTTATTTAAATAAGTTCTTTATGAACTACACCATTTCACAATAACAGCTTTTAACAGTTTGTGGACTGGTCAGTTGAATAAGTAAAAGGCACAGTAATTCCTTTTTACAGTTACATTACAGTTTTAATGAGAAGCATTGATTTTTCTCTTAATACTAATGTGTTTAATGACCTTTCTAATGACATCTGTCACTACTGTTTCTTCTCAAATTCTAGTGGCATTTTCTTTCAGTGAAGCAAAGGATTTTAATTGCTTGTTGTGTTGTTAGAATGAGAATCAGTATTCTTTTAAAGTAGTATGAAGGCTTGTAGAAGTCATATTCTGTTAAAAAAATAATTAGAAGCTGTCTGATTTTTGGTATTCAGAAAAATTTTAGAAACTCTCCATTCCTTTGTCTTCAGAAAATAGTTCCTTGAGTGCTACATGTGAAATTGGTTTTTTCATTGTCAGTTTTTGCTTCTTGATATTAAGTTGAGTTTGTGGAATTTGACATGGTAGTTTCTGACAATGTCTCTCTCAAGACTTTTGTTTTTCTTCAGCTTTTTATGGTACTATCTGAAGAAAGGACATATGAATTAACTAAAACAGTAATGTACCATGAAACACTAAAACTATCTTTCAGATAGTTCAAAAAAGGTATAATTTTTTCTCTGTGGTGACTTTTCTTTCAATTGAAGATAGAGCTTGTCTTGAAAAAGTCTTTTGTTTTCTACTACTTATCTTCTTCTATTGTTTTAATACTCTAAAACTTGGCTATTAAATACCAGTCTAACTTTAATTGAGTGGTTGTCAGCAAGCAACAAAGCTTTTCGTTAGCTTTTAATTATTTATATAATAAAGGTTATGGGTGAGAGTCAAAGAAAGTGGCTCCAACACTCTTAAATGGTTTGCTCTCCTTGCAAATACTTAGTTTTGTTTTCTAGTGACAAGGGACAAGTGACTACAAGTGAAAAGCAGGACGTGAGTATTTTCATAAGCTGCTCAATCTTGATCATTTAACAAAGATTATACATTATATTTTTGATCTGCATTACAGGTAGCAACGTTGCTTAGTTGATCTGGTCTAATTCAGGTGCAAAAATGAAGTACTCGCCCACTTCAGGGTACTCCAAGCAGGCATGCTCTGGTGTCATGCTCAGAGCTGCCACCCTAAAAGACGGGACTTCGGGGTTACCATAACAACATCAGCCAGTCGCTGGCTGACACTACAACATTATTGCAGGAGCTTTGAGGGAGTATTAACCCAAATACAGGCACCATACATTTTGCCTGCTTTGCTGGTTAAGAATGTCTATGCTGTGTAGAGAAGCTTCATCTACAGCATATGTTCTCTGTACATGTATGATTGAAATGGCCACATTTTTCTGAAGCTCTTTGGCATATCTATATAATATTTTGAAGTAGCACATTAGAGTATACGTGGCAAAACCCAAGATGCATTTCTGTAAAGTTACTCATACTTACTTATTTTCTGCATTAAAAATGAATGAGAATAAACATTCAGAAGAGCTGAGAAGCTACTGAGGCATGTAGAAAAAGTTTCCTCTGAGTAGTCCTTTGCAGATAGCATGAAGAGATCCGAATCAGGTTTTCTCTACTTATTTTATAGCACATTTTGTAAAAATGCAAACCAGGAGCTGGAGATGCTTGTTGTGCACATGCAGTGTGGATGAAAATAGGATATTTAATTAATTAGACCAGAGATTGTGTTTCATATAATAAAGTAAGTCAGCTTGCTTTAAACAGGTTTCACAGACCACCTAAAATAGAGGAAGCAAGCTTGCCAATAGCAGGAGCTAATGCTTCAGTACCTTTCATTTTGTACTCTGAAAAGAAAACCTCTTCTTAAGCTCATTCATTTTCCAGAGGGAATGTCGAATGCTGTGGCATATTGTCAGAGCTGCTTTATTGTCACCATTTACAAAGGTCACCTGAATTAATTGACTTCTTACCATACGTATTGTTAAGCTACCCATTTCCTGACATTTTTGGAAAGGTGACAGACTTAAAGCCAGTGGCTATCTGTTGATGGTTCTTTCACAGTTTGTTTCTCAGAACACAGTAGCTCTAAAATTGCAAGCAAATAATTACATTGGTGCAAAGGAACAGAATCTTTATGGTGTTCTCCAGAGTTCACAGGAGTGAGGGGGCTGAAGGGAGAAAAAGGGGTAGGAGAAATAATCAAAATACTCAGATGTTTTTAATACAGATGTAGTACTCTAAAAAGCAAACAAAAGCTTATAGGAAGATGCAGATTGTATTTTTTTCACTTTGAAGCATGCATTAGAGGGCTAACCTGTCTTTTTCATGGTGTAAAGTAAAATCTATCTCTGTCTTTCACTGATGCATGAATCACACATCCATGCTGATGCACTTTACCAAATGTGTTTTCATCTAAAGGATACTGAGGTACTCTGATATACTGCATGGAAGAAATGACATACACATGCATAAGCACAAGTACATTAGACAGCTGTAGTGCTAGCCTGGAATTTTAAGTTGATTAAATTGGTTAAATAGAAAATCACGGATATTCTTCTAGCCCCCTGCATTTGCTGCCTTCTCCTTCCCCCTGTGTTGGGTTCTCTTTCTCATCAGCAGTGCTGGGCAAAAACTCCAGCTAGACATGTGAAAACAAAGACATGGAAAGCAAAGACAAACAGTTCTGAGCCTTGCTATACTAAAACAGGCAAAGCTTTTATAGTGATGGATTTAAACCCTCTCCTTCCACGTAAATAGAGGCACCCTGCTGAGATCCTGTTAATTACCAAAGAAGATTAGAACTCCTCTGCTTAATGTGATCCTTTTTACCTAATGTCAGTTCCAGCTGCATCAGTAATCAGACATTCACACTGTCCCTTCTGACTGGAAAGGGGATGTTTTTAAGCAAAGTCATTTGCCACAATCCTTAAGATGTAGCCTGGCAGAAATTCAATAATTGTTTGTGATATGCTCATTCAGCCTCATTGCTCAGTGGTTTTTAGGTCTTGACATAAACAGCATTTCCCTTAATCCTAGCACTGGAGAGAAGAAAGGAGACTGTCCTGTATTTTGTTTTATTGGTTTCAAAACACAGAACAAGTATTTAATTTGATGTTGCCTCTGAAACATAGTGGAAACATTCTCCTTTTATATTTTTTTATCCTTTGATGTTCTTTCAAGCTAACAAATGCACAAATCTGATACTATTGCAAGCATATTTAGATTATCTCTGGCATAAAAAGCATATTGCATTTGCATTTCTGTTCAGAAAGTAATATGTGAAAATACACTAATAAAATAACTTTACAAAAAGAAGAAAGGGAAAGAGTCTAGAAGTTAGATAAAAGTCAGGGTAAAATTAAAAATAAAGAGGAACTTACCCTGTAATAAAAGTAGTTTCAGAGCTGGAGGAGTTCTTGCATCTCAGTAATTTTGAATCCTTAGTTCAGGTAGCGACATACTTGTACTGAAGGCAGAGTCTGTATAGATGAGCACACATGTACGTATGGGTGTGAGTCCGTGTGCATGCGTGTGTCTAACAGTCTATAATACAAAGATGTATCTATTGATATCCTACAACATGAGAGACTCTCCGTGCTGCCAGCTGAGATCCCTTGCGTTTGCCAGGCGCTGTTGCTGCCTGGCTGTCTGAGGCTCGCAATCCAGCGGAGAGAGAAAGGCGGGGGAGAGAGCAGCTCGCTAGCTGCTCTTATTTCTCCTTGTTTCCATGGTGGTTAGCGGTGCATCGCTCAGGCGCTCGGCTGTCACACTGACATGGTGCTGCTGTTCAGCGGTCATTAATAGCGGAGCCCCTGGGCTCCCCGGAGAGGAGCCGGTGGCTCGGCGCGCCCAGATGCGCGCAGAACGCGCGGCTGCGCCGGCTGCGTGGCCGTGGGAAGATGTCTGGTACGTGACACTGCTGCTGCTCGGGGACGGGAACACGAAACCAGCCTGTGAACGCGCCCAGATATCTCTTCCGATCTGTGGGAGCTACGGGGCATGCTTTCTGTCTGTACAGAACAGACTGGGAGGTCCACATTTTCTACCCCCACCCCCCTTTTTTATTTAATTTTTTTTTCCTTTAAGGGCTGTTATCTCTACTCAGAACAACTTATTAGAGATCACTGAAGTTCTGCAAAGGCTGCTGTAGTTCAGAGGATACTGTATGATGAAACCATTCAGGAAAAATGTGTTGTGCCTTGCCCCCAGTTTTGGTGTCT
>VXBC01002945.1:625745-699625 GCA_013399945.1 Ploceus nigricollis
ATTTTGTCAAATATTACATTTTACTACCTGTGCTTATCAGGTAAGAGCAGTAATACATTTTCCTGAGAAATAAAATTTCAAAATGAATTCTGAAAGGGGCTGGTTAAATAAGAAGTCAGTTTCTCTCAATCTCTTTCTTCTTGAGTCTGTCTTTTATGGCCATCCAATTATATAAACAATAGGATGTCCAGATTTTTCCTTCCCTTTCTTTCTTCTTTCTCCCTTTATGCCATGCTCTTTGGTGAATGATTTCTTTTTTCCCTGTTTATTCTGTGTCCATGACCAAAGGGCATACAAACTATGGAGGTTTTAAAAACTGTAGAATAATTTGTGATTATCATCACCCCTTCTCCTAGATATACAGAACAATAAATGAGATAGATGTTGTTAGGAAATGTTTTTTTATCATATATGCTGTTTATATAAAAGAAATTGCTTTATAATAGGAGATGATTAATAATGAAGCACAAAGAATTGGTTATCAACAGGTCAAAAAGAAGAAAATGTTGGATGTCTTGCGTGAATTCAGTCCCACAGCCCTGAGCACGTCAGGCCACCCTCTAGTGGACTGAAGTGAGATGTGGCTCTCATTTCACACTCATCTGCTTTGAAGAAAGGCTCACGATCTTGTCTAATAAGAGTATGAAAATTTTCTGAAGATTAGCAAATGGTGTGAATTAGTGTACTTTTTGTAACAGTAATAGCACCAAAATTTTACAATAAAATGGTTGCTATTTTTTGAATACTGAGTCTCAACTCAATTCACTTTGGATCAGATCTTGGACTGCATTATTTTTGTTTTTATTTGGTAAGAAAATAATTTTATTCTTCATAAAATCACTTAGTATGAAAAGTGAATTAAATTAATGCCACCATTCTGAATAAATTTCAGGTTGTTATAATTGGTTAGGGCAAATTTTACAAAACTACTCCTGTTAGACTCACTGGTACTTACACTGTGAAAGCAGTCTTTTCCTTCTGTCTCAAATTTTTGAATACTGCACTTAAGCTAACCACAGCGAACAAAGATTTAAATTTTTTTGAAGATGTCTGCTGTTAATTTTTCACTCATCCAACTGAGTGGGACTGTTTCATAGATGAAATGGCATGTATGTGACTGATTAGCTGCAAATAGGTGAGATACTCTAGGCCAGGGAAAGGCCAAGTGGTCTTTTTATTTTCTCTCATTCTTTGTTACGGATATTCAAATTTTTTCTAATGTGAGTTAAAGAGTTATAACTAACTTTAGTTACCTTTCAAGTCTTCTTGCCTGAGGTTGAGACGGGGAAAATGAAGATCAGAAAGATGTCACATCATCTTTCTGTAGCCTCAGGGCTGATTGGTGAAACCATGTTTCTCCTTTGCCCCCACGAGGTGGCTCTTGGAGCCTCTGATGTATGTAATGTCCACCACCATGAGCTGCAAATGCAAGCCATTTTAAACTTCCAAGTCAACCTATAAGCTTTCCCCGCTGCACAACATAATGTACTGTGTTGGATGGGATAATGCTCAGGATGTTTTAAGTAAGCACAACCCAAAGCCAGAAGAGTAAGACTTCTTGCCATTGTAGCTCCAGCAAGAAAAATGGAAATCCTTCCTGATCTCAGCCCTCTCCTACCTCGTCCCCGCAAAAGATATTAACCTCTGCTACAGGGGTGGGATTGTGGGCAGAGTAAGAGACAAGAATATTTCAAAAAGTTTGGACAAAGTTGAAAATGTTCTTTTAAAGACAGCTAAAAACTGCTAGATCACATATCTCATCCACTGGAGAAACAGATGATCTGGAGAAAGGTAAATAGATAGGGACTAGCATTGCCCTGTGTGAAATCTTTCTTGGGTTTTGCCCCTAGCCTTCTCATGAACTCACTGTCATTCATTCAAAATCTGGCTTTCTAATTAACATGAGAATCATGCAAAAACATATTCAGTGATTTGACATGTGAAATTAAGATTACAGAAGTGCTTCATTTTGGTTGATTGGTAGTATGGACTGTGTAATTAGAGGGCTAGATAATTAAATCAACTAAAGTATACTTGCATAAAGAAAGTGAGTTCTTATGATAGACTATATGCAATTAAAGTACTTCCTTGATAGGCATACATTTACATATTAGTTGAAAGGTTATTAAATCATACTAAAATTCTGTTTTGTAAAAGAAAATGAAGTAATTGAATTTTATGATTTAGGTAATGCTAAAGAATATTTTTTAAAACTATCTGCAGGAGAAAAGTATCTTTTATAACCAAAACAATTATGATTATTAAAGTTCATTAAGTTATTTTTCTGCTGATTTCACTATGATGCTTGGTGGTTTTAAAATAGCTATGTAATCAATTATATGAAAATCATATATATAGCTTAATAGGTTACAGGATAGAAAAAAATTCTCTCAGACTGATAGAGAGACAATGAAATTAATGCAGAATAACTCCAGCAATTTATTTAACATACATTTTATCTGATTACTGAGTGCACATTAAATAAACTAAGTAATTATTTGTTTGTAATGGACAATAAACACAATCCATAAACCCCTTAGTTATTAAAATGCAATGATTCTGTGTCTGCATTTTTCTCAAAATTGGAAGATGATTTCAAAACTTTTCCCCCTTTTTCATTATGTAGAAAGGCAGAGCATCCTTGGGCCTCCATATCCTTTTTTGTGGTTCAGGATTAATCATTACCATTTCTAGGGTTTTCAGTCTGTACGAACACAGCTCTGTTTAGAATGCCACAAGTGTAGTTAAAAACTGTAATAAATACTACACAGTTACAGTAAAAATACCACAACTATTTGATTTAAATTCTAAGATGACGCACTTTATATCAGAAATTGGAAATTAAATTTTTTTTAAAGTGTTTATTCATACAGATTATGTCCATGTGTAAAAGAGACAACACTTTTGGAACACCTTTATCGGTTATGACATGTGTTCCTATCCTGGTTTCTGAGGCACCATGACTACAAGGAGGGGACTCCATTGTGGCTCTTTTCACTTTCTTCTTGTAGCCCATAGAGTAAAAAAAGAGGTAAGCTGGGTTTTTTTTTGACAGATTAATTCTCACCAGTTCTGCAAAGCACACCTTTTTATATCTTCCATGTAGGTTGTGGCGAGGTATTTCTTTTTGAGTGAAGGTCCGTTTTAAAGAAATCTGTGTTGTGGTGTCATCAGTTAATTTATTAATTGACTTATTAATTATAGCTGGTTGTCATTGTGTGATTTGCCTGGAAGAGAGAAAAAAGAGCTACCACTTCATGTAACCCTGTTCTGCCAGCATTTTCAGTGCAATGTCATCAACCGAACATTGTCATGTGCATTTTTAGATATTCTGGCAAGACTATTGATGTTTTCCTAAAAAGACTATGCTCCTGTACAGACTAATTTTTATTAATATGTATCTTTCCAAAATTGAATTTTTTTTTTTTTGGTGATAAACAAAAGCAACATTTCTGGCTCTTGTTCTTTGTCTTTTTTGAAGATGAAAGGCTTGTTGCCAACAATGAATTCAAATTTCTAGAGTTGCACTTCGTAATGGAAAATGCTGTATCAGATTACTTAACCTGCTATGAAATTTCTTTTGTCAGATCTGAGAGTTAGTGTTGATACAATAGAACAAAAGCAGATGGAAACAAATCTGTAAAGAATTTCACATAAGGAAAAATTCACATATACACAAAGCCCCAGTTACTTCTTTAAATGCTATGTAGGTAGTAGGTGCTATATGACTTGGCAAAATCTGGAATTGCATAGTGAAGAGCCTTATAGTACAGGCAAATTCAGTCATGTGTGATGGGGTTGAATGAAAGCGGGGTGAGAAGCTGATCTTGGTGATCAAGGAGATATTTCCTATTCTAGAAAACTTGCCTATTCATGTAGCAACTGTATTCTGTGAAACAAAAAGCGTGAGATCCCAGGCAAAAGCTATAGTCTCTTTCCTCATTATAGGTCCCAGAGCCATAGTCAGCCAGGACTGGCTTGAGGAGTGCTTGCAGGAGTGGCTTGAGGTCTGAAAAATCTTAACAAGTTTTATCCCTACTGGGTCCAACACAGGGGGATATCTGAGTTCTCCTAATTTTCATCCTTGACCCTATTTTAATAGGCAAGGATCCCTGGCATACCAGTATCTGCAGAAGGCTGGAAGTGAGTCACGCATAGCAACCACAACCTTGCTGTGTCACATGGGGTTCTTAATGAAGACAGAATAGTGAAAAGCAGCTAGAGAATCTTTATATGCAGCTGGATAAGGCAGATGAAATATCTGTAAAGCAATTTTCAAGCTCAGTGTATATGTTTAAAAATTGATTTCACCTCAGTAAGTTTATGTCTTAGTTGTGGTGACATCTCAGGTTTTGTAGTCTTTGTTAATTGGATATAACTTGTTGGGATCTTCTCTGTGGTGGGTCTTTAAGACTGAGATACCCTTGTTGATTTCTTAAGGATCTGCTTGTTTGTGATCCTTGTTTGTGGGACCCAGAATGTGCATGGAATGTAGCAGTCAGTGTCATAGCTCTTGGAGCTAATCTGTATCTAAGGCTGATGAAGAAAATAGTGGCAGTAATGATTTGAATGTAAGGCCTAGAATTTCCATCCTGGTGTCAATTTGTTGTAACTGGATGGTGATAGGTCTTAAAATGTCTGTCCTTATAGAGAAGCTATTTTCCTTTTCTTTGCTCATATCTTTTTTCCTTTCTATGGAACATTAACTGATATTCTATCTGAAACAGGTTTGTACTTTTTCTGTTGACACTGTGTGGTGTGGCAAATAGTATGCGGTCAGTGAAAGGGGACCTCCTTCTCCCAGTAAAAATTTTATTTTAAATTTAACCATCTTCCCTGATAATGCCACATTTGTGGCAATAAATGTGATATATATAGTATGTGTTTCTCAAGGGCAGATTTCAGACTTGATTTTGTTAACTTTTTTTGATGAAACAAAACAAACTATTCTTGTTGCATTTTATAGTGTTTTAATATTAAAATGGGTGGATAACAATAGAAATTCTAAATTATCTGCTTTTCATAACTATTTGCACAAGAGCTGTATTGGTGATTTAGAAAACTTTAGAGTCACTAAGCTAAATATTAGAACTAGAATGTCATTTTCCTTTTAGTTACTTTTACTCTGAGACTGAGAGAGGTATCAGTTATTTTCCCATGCCATCAACAGCATAAATTTGTCGTGATGATGACAAGAAACAGCATGGATAAGTGCAGTGTGTGCTCAGGACATGGTTACCTAATGTTAGTTTGAATAAAGTACACTAAACTATGGGAGTGTAATGGGTACCTAAGTGAAGTCTGTAATAGTTTAGCTATACAATTTCATTTTTTTCAACTTGCAGATCTAGAAAATTAATTAAAAGGTGACTGGAACATACAGCATCTATACTGGCTAAAACTCAAACAATGTCACTAGGAATGCAGTAAATGTCTTCCCTCTCATCTCTAGTTTCACTTCCAAAAATTGTACACCTTAAATATTTTTATTTAAATAGAAAGCTATCTTTAAATCAATAAGCTGGGGGTAGAAAGAGTCATGTACACCATGACTTACTGGAGGAGGAGTTGTTTCAGAGGCTTTCACATAGTTTCCATTACTAAGGAAACCACTTATTTTGTCTGTGCGTGTTTTGAATAGATCTCTCATTTGAAGTCTGGTGCTCAGACACAGGATTCCATTATAGCACTGAGAAAGAGGTAAAGGAAACAAAAGAGGTATAAAACCATTCCATCTTTAAAGAATATAGCATACTGTATTACATGCTGATGAAAGTGTACATATCTATATATATTTGAGAGATCTGTCTATATATGTACGCATTTTGATTATTTTGTTCCTACAAAAAGCAATGTGAAAATATTAATAAATTAGGCAGGGAAAGCAGATCTTGTTACTTCCTGTACTTTGCATGCCTCTATTGTAAGGACATTTGAAAAGTCTGGTGTACCAGTTAGGTAGCAACAAATATGAGTCCTGATTTTCATTTTCCGAAACAAAACATAGTGTAAGATTGAAGTAGAAAGAAATCCCTATCCATGGTTTTGGATAAAAAAAGGCTTCAAGGATGGCTCTGCAATCAAAAGCTGATCAAACCTTTGCTTGGAAAGTGAGTCTGTTTTGGCAAAATTCTTGATGAAATTTAAGACCTGACTGCAAATACACACCCAACCATACTTATAGATATGTTATAGTTGGGTCAACACATTTTCCCCACATGAATAGCACATATATTCTGTGCTGACTAAACACTTGTATTAACAAACAATTGAATTAATTACCCCTCTATTACAAATTATATATGCTCAGCTGATATGCTCAGAAACAAAAAGGTTGCCTTAGTACAGCCAGATGAATCTGGTTTGATAATGTTTAAATTATAAGTATTTAAATAACTTGGAACTGATTTCAAAGTATCCTCAAAGTTGAGAATTGTTCACAAATAAGTTCAAAGTGTCAGAGAAATGTAGAAATCCAGAAGATTACCAGAGATCTGTAGGGAAATGAAGTTTCTGGCTAATAAATGTTCTTATTCAGCATGTTCTACTATATGAATTAGTTTATCAGTTAATTTTTTTGCCAAACAGGATAGAAAATTGTAGACAAAGATAAAAATTCCCATTTTTAAGGGCTACAAAGCCCTGGGCTCTGTAGGGTCATGTGATAACAAAACTTGTACTATAGAAAATTAATTTGCCCTTTGTTTTGTGTGTGTCTTAATGCCATATTGTGAAATTAAGGAACTCAAGTAATCAGTTATTGCTATCTGATATGTTTGATGAATAATTATTTGTAAAATATGTTGCATATTTCATGAGCTATTTTGGGCGACAAAAGTTTACTTTTAAAACTAATATGCCTCAAAGGGATTTATGTGTGTGTGTATTGTGTGCACAATTAAAAAGCAGCCTGTCCCTATAGATTTTTTGCTGTAACTCCTTGACTGTTAAAAGCATGGGAAAATGACAGCTATGGTAAAGCTGACATGTCCTTGTCTTGACTTAGTTGAATACTTTTGGGTGAAGCAAAATAACTTAGATTACATAGAGATATCAGAACTCATTTGCCTTGGCTAAGAAATATAAATTTTTAATATTTCAGAATATTTGTGTTATTTCAATACTGTAGTGGCTATGTTTTTTTTTCTAGTGTTGAATTGTAAGAATTCACAACACATCTCAAGGGACACTAAAAGCATTGCTATTCATTATCCTTTAGTTTATGTCTGCAGCAAGGAATAAAATCCTCAGTGTTTGGTAATACTGACCATTTCCTTTATGGTGTAACTGGTGTGTTTCCAAGAGAGTGCATTCAGCCTCTAACTCCCATCAGTGCTATCATAAAGGAGATGAAATAAATATTTTTAAATAAAATAACAGGGATAGGTACTTTCAGAGAAAGTTAACATCTGTTTTCTTACAAGATTATTACCTGGTATGGACCAAGGCCATTTGATACTGAGAAATAATTAAGAGTTAATAATTTAATTGGGAATTCTAATTACCAGAGAAGAGGAAGTAACATTTTGTAGAAATTTAACTATTTGGTAATTGTGTAAAAGTATCATATAAAATGCAGTAGATTATATGTCTTATTGTTTAGTGCCAAGTAAATCCTTTGATGACATCACTGTGACGAGAAGGCAAAGGACAGGTTGAATGGGAGAAGGAGGGTGGTTTTCCCACAATAAGCAGCCCAGAGGGACATAGGAATATCATTCAGAAAGGCTGCTTGGACTTTAATAATAGAAATGGGATTACACTCTAAGTAGTTGCTGATGGAAGGTCATTTGGAGCCAATAAAATGTAATTCTGCTTTAAATTGTGAGCTTATTAGAAATAACTGAGAGGGAGAACATATCTCTATATTACTGGTTGACCAAGAGGTAAGAGCTCACAGCCGTGAGCACAGCTGTGAAAAAAAGCAAATATGTCTGAGGATGCGCCAGGATTGTTCAGAGTTGTTCCAGGAGCAGTAAGTAACTGGCCACTTCACTTAGAATAATTAATTCAGTTATGAGTTTTTTGTGCTTGAAAATCATATGAAGTCAAAGTGGAACACATGCAATTAAATACTATTCAGGTGGCAGCAGAGCCCACATTACAGAGGGGTTTATAAAACCTTGTCTTGTGTAGTGTAGGAGAGTCAGGGGGAAAATAAGATTCCTGCTGATAAATACATCCTGCTGGTACATAATGGGGAAAAGGTAGCAGAAGAACAAAATTTGTGTGTGACTGTGATTGAATTTAAGTCTAAGGGTTTTTTTTTTTTTTCCCTGTGAGTCATCACATCCTGGGATAAATTTCCAGTGGAAATAGTTTGGGTAGAAAATCAAAGCAGAGCAATCCAAACCAATGACGACTCAGGTGAAATAAATCACTAGCAAAAAAACTCCTCTTCAAAGATACTGATTGGCATATTTATAAAAGAGATGTGTTTACAAATAGCTGACTTGATGCCCACAGAAGAAGCAGCTAAATTTAACATTTTCAGAAGATCTTTCCAGTTCTTTTTTGCTTATCAAAGATTAAGCCTACTTATCAGAATTCTATATAAATCCAGTCCTATCTCTGTGTTCTAAAATCTATTAAACTGTCTCTGATAATTTTGATTTTTGTGACAATGGGAATTTCTAACTCCTCAACTGGTGGGAATACTCATTTGTCAATGTTAAAACAGCTTTTCTCAATATTTGCCCAGGTAAGTATAAATAAAGCAAATATGAATTTAGTATTTTACATTTACTTGCAATTATATAGTAGTGGTTTACCTATCTCTGCATGAAAACAGTTCAGTGGCACTACAGAAAGTTCAGAAGAAAAGAAAGGAAACTAATATCCATATTTGAGTCTTTTATTTCCACTTTTCTAGATCTGGAAACAATAATCCTTCTGATAATACTCTCTAAAACAAATTGTCAGGCCTTAGATTTTATCTAAAATTTTGTTCCTATCTGCCACTTTGATTGCTAAATAGAAGCCTCACTCAGCTGGTCAAGTACTCTCATCTGTTTCTTCCTTTGGTTGTTGGTTTTTGGTGGTTTGTTTTTGGGTTTTTTTGCTTGTTTGTTTGGGGTTTGTTAGTTTGTTTGTTTGGGGTTTTTTATTGTGGCAGATAATGTGAGTTCAGCTACAAGAAAGTAGCAAAAAAGCCTTAAATGCACAAAAAAATTCATATAAGCCTGACTATTTTGTATGCAAAATCCTATAGCCCCAAAATTGTCTAACTTTTTTTAGTGTGATCTTTTAGCACTCCTAATTTTGCTGACATCTACTTTTTCTTTGAGTACTGTAAGAAATAGCTGCAATAAATCCACTTTTTAGATACAGCTGTATTTCTTCCTTGGGCCTTAGGTTGAATTTTTCTTTAGCTAATAGGCCATTCATACGTTCAGCCATCTCCTGAAGTGGCTTTAATAGGCAGGTACATTAACTCATTTCATATTTTTCTACAGAGAGATATTCATCAAGGTAACAAACTTGATGATGGAAGAGCGTATTCCTCTCATTACTGCTAATTCGCATGTAATGCCAAATAGGCTTTCAGGAACCAGCACACAGATAGTTATGGCCTTAATGAAATAGTAATAACATTCAAACTGGAAACCCAAGAAGTTAAAATGCATGGGTCAAAGAGGGAGAAATCAAACTGCTGATACATATTTCCTAACTGTACTCTCAGGACACATATTTTTGTCATGGCTTCTGTTATGTCACATGGAGAATATTGAACTAAACATAAAGGAGACTCAATATTGCTGTTTAAAAATGTGCCTCAGGAGTAACCTAAATGGGGAATAGTTTGGTACATCAGGCAGGAGCACTAACTTCTGACCAGGAGAGGAAATTCTAGTAATTCCATTAATTTCACTAATCTCTCCTGAGGCTGTCCTGGTTCTGGGTATGAGTGCAACTACTTTTGGAGAGAAGCCAAACTTCATTGCTGCCTACACTGCATTTAAAAGCCTTTAATTGAATATTCCTAACTGAGCTAATTATAAACTACCTTAGGCTTTGAATTTCACTTTCCACCGATTCATCTTTCCCGTGCCCAGTTTTTTCCTCCTCTTTGTGGTTATGCAAAGAACATGCAATTCCTTTCTCACACTCTGCCCCTAATTTTTAGAAAAAGCAGTTCACCCTTCTTTTCTCTGCAGTCTTCTCTACTGACTCTTCTGGTCTTTGTCTTTGCTAGCTTCTGTCCAGAGGGATGCAGATTTCAGTCCTCTGTTTCCTCTTTCAAGGTTTCTTATGCATCACACACTGTCAAGGATGTCAGAGGCAGATCTGTGTGTAATCTATTGCTTCCTTTGGCTGTGGCAGAAAGACTCTGTAATCTTGGCTTAAACACTGGTCTGATGTGGTCTGCCTTAGTAGGGCTCAACACATGGCCAGTCTGACCCTAGGACATTGCTGCCAGCCTAAGACCTGCTTAATAGGCTCTGTTTCTGTGGATTTCCCTTTTTTGAAACAAAGTATGTGCATGGGACAGGCATGAGAAGCACTTATGGATAAGTGCTGCCTAAGCAACAGCTGCCCCTCACTCTCCTGGAGTCAGCTGCTCCAAGCCCATTTCTCAGTTTAAATCTTTTCCCATTTGGAAAGGTAAAATCATGGATGCAGTCCATTCTTCTTCTTTTTGGTGGAAAATAGATGAAGCAAGGTATATAAATTTTTAATGGGTAAATGGTTTGGAAGCTTGTAAGGCAAATAAATTGAAATGTCTGTATTCTGGTTTAGATGAAGAGAAGAACTTTTACTTGGCATATACCAGTATGGCTTTTTCTTTGCCCGTGATAAGCACAACTGTACTCCAAGGGTTCTAGGGTGCTGATGGCACCAAATATCCACTGCCTCTCTAGAGAAGCCTTGACTAAGTCTCTGTCTTGACTAAATTTTGTTTCTACAAAGCTTGAAGGCCTGTGTTCATAATTTACTAAAAGCCATTTTAAGAATTATTTAAAATTGGTCTGACATCTTCAGTATATTTATGATCAACACCTATTTCTGTGCTTTAAATAAATGTTCTGCAGCTTTCTTTTTTAAAAAAGGTGAATCTAAAGGTGAATCTTTATGATCTTGACTAAGGAGGAATATGAATTATTATCTCTATTCTTTAGTTATTATGGTTCTTCTGTGTCAACCTTAGTGGCAAAAGATTTTTAAAGCAAACCAAATAACAACAAATTAGGCTTTCCCCCCCCGCGGCCTTCATATCTTAACATAGGAGAGTTAAGATACACCAATTAAGTGAGTTCAATACCAGAAATGGGCAGGGTCCAAAAGGATCCAGAATTTAAAATCAAGTGTCCCAACACATAAGCTGTCTCTTGAACAGGTTTGTAACTGTGAATTACTAGCTTTGCCTGCATTAGTTTGGGCATAAATGTGTCACAACCTTTAAATAGTATGATTAATCAACCCTTTCAGAAGAGCTCTAGTGTTCAAGAGCTCTACAATACATGTAGAGTATTAGTCTTTTAGTAATAGTCTTTTATTCCTATTCCATACTTCTATTATTTTACCTATGTGTAAATCCTGTGAATATTAAAATTTTCACAGACTTTTAAAAGGGTTTAAAGAAAGAGAGAAACTGGTTTTAAACAATGAAATACTATAGGTCTTTATTTTTGAAAGCATTCAGTAGGCTCTATTAACATGTACCTCACCTTTAATAACATGTAATTCTGTATTTCAGTAGTTCAGTGGGATAATGCACTGCCTCTCTGAAGAGCTTGTGGAAATGAAACATTTAGCATCAGCATTGTGGAGCTTAATTGGAAGTTCATTTGCAGTTATTTATTGATAGCATCTCAAGGAATCATAGAATCATTCTCACTTTCATTGACAAATCATTTCCAAACGTACTTGTAGGGAATGAGATAGACCTTGTAGTAAAATGTTTTACATGATTGGGTTCAGAACTAAAATTGTAGAAAGAGAAATTTACTACTGGTTTACTTGAAGCCATGAAAGATCTGAAATGGAGGCTTTCAGGGTACCAGTTACTGCATATGCTGTGGTCACTTTTCCAAGGCCTATTATAAACTCTATTTATATGCTTGGAAACCAAATTACCCATAAGATAAAAAAAAAAAAAGTATAGTGAGGTGCTTATAAAACTGGGGGACATATATAAGTAAAAACTGTTGGTTTGTGAATTACTGATTATAGTGCGATCAGAAATTCACCTATAGGTTTAAGAATATTAGTACAAACATATTTTAGAAAGAGGAATAGAAGTAATAAGTTATTTTGAGATCTACAACTCATTAACACTTAATTTTCTGTATATCATCCTGAATGGAATTTACTGTAATCCTGTTTCTGTCCTGCCATTTTTTTGTATGCGTGCATCCATGTGTGATATTAATTTCTACTGAACTTTGTTTTAGGTAACATAAGTGTATCTGCAGATGAGATGATCCCAGTACTTAGCTAGAGTGTTAAATTAGCAAAATCTCTGGAAATTATATTTTTAATTGCAATAGAAGAACAGCAACATTTTGATTGGTAAAACTGCCCTTGATTGCTATTTGTACAATTACTTGCAACAGCAATAATAGGGTGCATGCCATTAAAATAGAAATAAAAAAAGATATTTTTATAAGGATAAATGGTGGCTCAGGAAGAGATAAATTTGTTAAGTCTTAATCCTGGAATCCATTTCACACATTCACAACAGTACTTTTACATGTAACAGGAGACTTTATTTAGAGCACAATAAATTTATCTGCCAGATACTGTTACCTTATTATGCTTAGAAGTTGTGTCCTTTACCTTCCCCTTTATTACTGTTTCATTTGTTGTCTGTTTCCTATGTTAGCATTTGGCATGTATTGCCTGTTTTTTCATTTGTTCCAAACAAAGAAAATTGACATCCAGACTAAGAATATTTTCTGGTACCTCTATTACTTCTTTTGAAAACAGAAGTTAATTGTAACTGCTCCTTGTGTGTTTATCAGTTTTGAAGTAGTGCTGAGTTTGTGTGGGTTTGCGAGTTGTACAAATTTTGGCCTTCAAGAAAACACCACTTAATCTTTTTAATAACTTTTCTGTGTTGCCAAAAGGTTAATTGTGTCAGAACCTGTTTTCCATTCTCAAGTCATGTAATAACTATGGGACGTTTTCTTAGCTGCTATCTTGGAGATGGAGTTTGTTTCACAAGTCTCACTCTACTGCCTTCTGTCCTCATTAAAATTTCATGATTTTTTAAAGCAGAAGTTTGTCTTTATACGAGTAAGTAATTAAGTCATAAATATTTGGACAAGAGACCTTATTGAATGATATATTTCTAAATCAGCAAGTATGTCTGCACTCTACTGTGACAAGATGGTCAATGCCTATTTCAGTGCTGCAGAGTGGTGTTGGAGTATATTTCTTCTCTTCTTCTGAAGGAAAGACATATTTTTTTCCTGAACTTTCCTAATTGACACACTGGGCAATCACAATTACCATAACCTCATATTATGGAGTCTGGCTGAGTGAATAATTTAAATCATCCCAACTCCTAAGTACCTTTTGGACAATTAAATTGGTATATTGTTTTTAACACTGAGTAGCAGTGACTTGGTATATGAAAAGCAACTCAAATGTGTTGCTTAGTTTTTCATTATTGATACTACTTATTCTTAGTTTGTATTACAATCCATTGATAAAACAACTGAAAGGAGAAGAGATGGAAAAGAGCTGCATGGTTCTGCCTCCGTATCTCTCTCCCTGCCAAGTGTTCCTGTTGGACTGCATATGTGCATGCAGTCACTCCCAGAGTCTCAGGCAGTCCTTGGCTCTGAGGTGGGTGCAGGTGGCAGTTCACAAAGGGACTGAGCAATGCCCAGAGCAGGAATGCATTGCTGGAAGCAGGGAAGAGGAGCAGTAATAACACAGAAAGTAAAAAGGTGAAAATGATCCGGTCTTTTGAGAGCAGCGAGCTCTTACCAGTCTGGTACTGAGCTGTAAAACAACCTTTGCAGATTAACTTCCTGGTTGCAGTTTTTCCAACCTTCTGCCATCAGCAGCTGCGTTCCCACCCCCTTCACAGGCTCTTCTTTCTGACCCTTTGCTTAGCCCTGTCAGGATCGTGGCAACAGGTGAATGATGATCTACGTTCTTAGCATCCTGAAGCAGTGCAAAGTATGATGGATCGAACGGGTGCTGCAGCCGGGAGAAGATAAAGGCTAATAGCAAAGAGAAGATTATGGCAGGCAGCTGTTAGACAGGCTGAGGCTAGTGGAGGACTACTGGGTAATGCCTCTGGAGCAGGCTGATGTGTCTGTGTATTGAAAGGAGCACATAGTCCCTTCTGGGCTTGTTTTTGCCCTCATGGTGACCGTTGGCAGAACTTGTATGATAACCTGGATAGCGGAGCCAATATGGAGCCACACTTTTTTCCACTCTTAGATTAGTTTAATTCAGATCCGTGCTACTGAAATTCACATTGAACTGTGGCCTAATTTGAAGGCAATAAGAAATATTTCTCTGAGTGCAAAAATAAAGGCTGGAAAACTGGCTGATAGAAAAAGATGTGAAAGTCAGATTAAAAAGTCAGAGAAGGAAGGGTGAGTGAAACAGAAAGTGTGTAGTACAAAGTCTAATTAGGAACTAATATGATTTTTCTGTTGTAAGCTGGGAGTTATAATTGAAAGTGTCAGAGGAAGAGAGAAATCTGGCTTTATAAGTCTCAGGGTGACTAAAGCCATAAGTGTGACATGGCAATGAAAAAAGGCAAGTGTAAAGACATATCAGGATGTATTACAGCATTTTTAGAAGTAATAGAAGTAGAAGTACGTTTAAAGGCAACGTACATGGTACTGGTGGGATTTCATCTGAAATTCTGTTTGTAGTTCTGGTCACATATGATTGAAACAAATTCTAAAAGGAAGAAGTGCAAGATGGGTAGCTAGAGTTGAGGAAATAGAGATTCTGTCTTAGGTATTATTAGGAATTATTATGTCTCCTTGTAGAATAAAGAAATGCACTCTCTTTTTATTCTACTCAAAGAGAAATGCACTGGCAAAGCGAGAATTTGTTTAAGCTGTAGAACAATGTTAGCAGAAGAGCAAATTTGTGTTTTCTGGCAATGATGTCTTGTTTCGTAGAAATGAGGGACAATAACCATCTGGGAATAAAATTCTAGATTGATCAGTGTGCTGGGTAGCTTCTTTCTCTTTCTATTCGGAGAAAGAAAATCACACTTAGGTGGAACAGCTTGATATTTTTGTCACATGGACTATATAAAATACACAATTCTTAAAGCTGGAAATTAGACAGAAAATAAAGGCTCTTTCTGACTTAAAAAATTTTAATCTCCCCCCACCCTTTACTAGAAGTGTTAGAGGGTAGAGGTGAATTAGGAGGAACTAGGAACATGCCTCTTTCATGGAGGAAAGAAATTGGATATAATTACTACTATTTAGTGAGGCTGAGGTTTATTTCCTAAGACAAAAAGGACAGATTTTTCTGAGTGAAAGTTGTGTATTCCAGTAATTCCTCCCTGAAGCCTTCAAAGCCCCAAAAGTCAGGTTGAGAGGATATCTATAATGAGAAATGCAGTTAGCTTTAAGGGCTGTAAAATAAAAAGATTCAATTTGTTCAGTAGTTCACAGCATTTATACAACTTATAACACAAACAATACATGTGTTTTCTTTAATAATTAATAGCACTAAGTAATAAATTACACTAAAAATAGATGGAAGAGCATATTCCTTTGGATATCTTCTGCTTTTTTAATTTGGTTACACCTCTATACACAAAAAAAAGTATTTTCTACAGCTATTTTTCTATAAATATTTTTTACCATTGTTGATAGAGATATTGGCATTTTTCTTTTAGAAGGGAGGTGCAATAGTAGTATTCACTAAATGGCTTCCTCACATCGGTATGTGGACTGTTGCTTTCAGAGAAATTACCAGCTTAAAGAATATATATATCTGAAACACATAAACTCCTCTAAAAATTTTCTTAAAAAATAAAGATGCTTTGCATGCTTTTCTAAATTTCAAAGTTTCAGCCAAAGCATACATGCTCTAATGTTTTCTTTATAATAAAAATGTGCTTCTTGCACTCATTTTTGTAACTGTACAATCATTCCAATAAACCTCATTGTGTCTTTATCACTCCAGCTTTGCAGAGAAAAGTGTATAAAATAGGTTTATAGTCAACTTCAGATATGACTGTCAATACACATGAAAATTGTATATTTCCATAGTTGTTAATCACATCCTATTTTGTTTCTGTCAAATAGTAGGGGAGTTGAATGCATCAGTTCTCTGAGCACTCTGTATTTGAATAGTTTTGTGCATAAGAAAGGAATAATGCATGTTTTTATCTGGCCCTAACTCCACAAGGCCCTTAGACTCAATTCAAGAAGGTATTCTAGCCAAGAGAGCCCTTTAGCACCATCCTTAAACGCTTTGTTGAAGCATGGCCAGTTAGAGCAGCTTGTTAACATTTCCTGTCATGGGCAATAGCCCACTCTTACACTCATCTGCTTTCTCTGCAGCTGATGGGTTTGCTTAATGCAGTTACTGCTACAAATCTAGATGCATTTAGGAGTCTTTTGCAAAGCACATCCTTTATCTCATAGCCTTTCATGCTTTCTTTACTTGGTTCAGGGGCCCCAGTTTTCATTCTGGACCTCAGTGGTTACAGAGTAATAAACATCCATTACTAGGTAGTAATTCAAAGTAAGAGTGTGTAGGTATAATGGGGCTGGGTGACCAAGGCTGTTTTAATTTTTTTCCTCTTGCTTATTTAATGCATTTAAATTTGTAAAACCAGTATTTCAGTAAAGCTGTTTTTCTGTATTCAAAATATATCTTGGCAGCACAGTGAAGTTAGTTTTTGATGAGCGTTAGTTTATGTTAAATATTCAAAACCTTTGAGCAAGTTGTTTAATTAAACATCAATGCTGGCCAATATTGAGTCTCTGGAGGTTAGACAGAGAGGTGGGTCCTTTCCAGAGTGAGGTCCTAACTCTCAATTCTCTAGTGAGGATAAAAAATAATAGTGGTTATAATGTTTGTGTATGGTGTAATAAACCCTTTGTATGCATTTTAAGGGGTTTCTTATAAGCAAAGAAGTGATAATATAACTCTCTGTGGACAGAGACTTGAGGCCTGGTCTTGGGAAAAATTTAACCTGAATAATATTTGTGTAGTGTTGAGCCTTTGTTTTGTAAGTGTTGTCAGTACTGTGCCTGTCACTATTGATTGTAAAGAAATTTTGGTTCATTCGATTAAAAAGGTAAAATTATGTTATGCCACAAATGCAATTAAAAGTTTGTTAATAACATTTTGTTTTAATCCTGTTTTTCACTTGTGAACATTCTCTTGCCTGTTTCTCTTATAAAGAGTATTATGCTAAAATAGGTGAGAAAGTGAGTGTTCACAGTGGTTTTCTTACCTTTTAAATTATCTGTCTGTGGTCACAAATGTTGTATGATGTGTAAGTGGCTTTTAACTGGAACTGTAGTATTTTCATTAAAGTTCAGTAAGGAATAAAGATAATTATATGGATTTCAATACAGTGGAAGAGATATGGGCTTTATTAGAGCAAGTGGGTTCAGTCTCTTGATGATGGACTTTCCTGCTGTGTTCTTTGTCCTTTTCCTTTCTGTCATCATCTGTTGCAACACTGTAGACATAGGTGTATTGACTGTGGCTGTAGCAATAAAATAATTCAATTTTGTCATTATTTTCTAATATAAGATCTTATAATTTTACTAATTTTTCCTCTTCTAGTATTTCTATTGCTCTTCAGATTGAGAAATTTTCATTCTCAGTCTCTGAAAGGCCCTTTTGGCCACCACATCAACCCATTTACTTTATTCCATAAATTCATGTGATGCTTTGAATATGGTACACTTTGGTAAAGTGTTCTGCTAGTACTGATCATCCCTATTAGAAAAAGTAAAGCCCCAATGATTTGGCTCATCCTTAAGTGTTACACTGTAAATTAATTTTGTTATGTGTTTGTGTCACTATAACCCCGGGGGGCAGCTCAGCCCTACACAACTGCTTGCTCACTTGCCTTGCAGTGGGATGAGGGAGAGAATCAGATGGGTAAAGGTGAGAAAACTCATGAGGTGAGATAAAAGCAGTTTTACAGGTAAAGGGAAAACTATGCATGCAAGCCAAAAAAACCCAAGGGATTACATCACCACTACTCATTGGTGGGCAGGTGTTCAGGCATCCACAGGAATGCAGAGCTCTATCATGCATGACAGTGACTGAGGAAGACAAAACACCATCACTCTGAATGTCCCCACCTTCCTTCTCCTTCCCCCAGCTCTATGTGCTGAGCACAACACCACATGGTCTGGGATATCTCTGTGGTCAGTTGGGGTCAGCTGTCCTGGCTGTGTCCCCTCCATGTGCACCCCCAGCCTCCTCACTGGTGGGGTGGGGTTGAGAGGCAGAAAAAGCCTTGACTCTGGGTAAGCTCTGCTCAGCAATAGCTGGAACATCCCTGTGTTATCAGCACTGTTTCCAACATAAATCCAGAACACAGCTCCACACCAGCCTCTGTGGAGAAAGTTAACTCTATCCCAGGCAAAACCAGCAGAGTATGTGAGAAAGCAATATTCTAATGGAAGGACAAGCTCTCAGCTTCTGTTACAATAACTGCTTATTTTATTGGAAGTGAAGTTGGATTTAGCTTCAGGAATGCTGGCCTATATATCTTTGCCCATTGCTATGGGAAAGAGGTCTCGAGTACTAAATTTTTTTGTAGAATGTCTGCACAACTTCCACATGTAAAATTTTACACTGGTGTTTTCATTAGTTGTGTTTCCTTTGATAGTTAAACTACTGAAAATTGCTTGTGACTGGGATGACATCATGAATTAGAAAGGACATGAATTTAATCTTTTGTAGAGACAGCTGTGTCTGGTATTTTAATATGGTTCTGAAGAGAAACAAAGGAAGGCTAATTAATGTGTTTATGTAAATTCTACAGATGACAGTGTTTAGCCACAGTCAGTTCTTTACCATGGAAGCAAACGATGTCCTGTCCATTTCTGTTGCAATGATTTAGGGCCTACCCAAACATATAATTAAAAAACTGAATGCTATGGTTGCTAAAGACAAAAGCAATTAAACAAGAGACTGATGAGAAGAAGCTTCTGACAAAATAATTTTATACTAAACAAAGAAAGAAAGATTTCTGATTAGATGGTGCTAAGTAATTGAATTGCAAAACACAGTGCCACATTATTATGACCATAAAACAATAAATTTTGTTCTATGGCAACTGAACAAAATTCTTAAGTATGGATTTCTTGACAGAATATTTATACCATAAAAATAATTATATAAAATATTAAGAGAAAGGCAATGATTTTAATATACATATGATAACATTCAAACCAATTAAATATTTTTTATGTTTTTCTAATGGCTAAATCTCATTGCAAAGCAGCTTGTCTTTGAAAATACCAAAGTGAGATCAGTGACCCTCCATGTCTCTTACAATAGAGGTAGAGATCAGTAGGTCTTATTTTGTTCCTAGATATACCCTTCCCTTAAGAAATCTTTCTAAGAATGCTCTTAACTACTTATATTTAGTTGTGGGATGTCTTTCATCTCAAGGCATCATGTCTGAATTTATTGAAGTTATTTGGTTTCTTTGCTGATACTCCAGACTTAATATCCTATTTTTATTTTCCTATCCTATTTTAAATTCCAAAATTCTTCAAAACGGATAGAATAATTCAATATTGTTTAAGACAAGAAGCAGCTTTTCCGTCCGGGTGAGTTATGATTTTTTCCTTGAAAATTGAAAAGTATTGGTGTTAAACTGGCGTGGGGAACCCCTGACTTAAAGATGTTTTACTGGAGGCCAGTGAAGCTATCCACTGTATATAATTAAATGTGCCTTTAGGCTGACTTTGTGTTGCTACAAGTAGGAGTTTTGCTGTTGGATTTTTCTTGTGACAGTGACGTGGCAGCTGCAATGCATTACTTTTTCTGGACAGAGGGTTCAGTGACATTGGGAAAGCCTTGGGTGTGAAGCATTTTGGTTGCCAGTTGAAATTAGGCCAAAGAAAGAAACAAATACGAAAACTTGCAAAGAAATGAAATTTTCTTTTGCAGAGCGTTACACTTTTATGAAGTGAAAAATCAATATGTAGAGGAACATTAATTTTATTGCATGCTAAAACTTTAAGGGAGTGAGAGAGCTTGGCTTAATGCAGCCTTTGTTGGAATAAAGACAGTTGGGATGAGTCTGCTCTAGTCCTCAGAGCTGCTTCTTTCCCAGGTGTGCCATATTTAGGTTTTGCCTATTACTGCAAATTACCACTTCATTGATTCTTGCTGATACTAAAGATCTATAGATGACATCTCATTTCACTCTAAAATTGAAATGCGTTTAGATCACTTTGCATCAGAAGCTGTAAAGATAAGTTTTGGGTACTAAATGTGACATTATAAATTAGAATTTAAGGGTTTTAAACGTATTTAGATTTTAATAATGTAATTATTCACTTTCCTTATTGCTTGAAATTCAAAATTCTTTAACTAGGTATAAGATCTGTCATATAGTGAATCAATGTATGGTAATTGTCATATTTGAGTAAACCATATGTTTTCTGTCTGCTAGACTGTGTTGCTTGGACCTGGCTTTGTAACAGATAATTTGCAATTTATCTGCTGTACAGGGTGTGTTCCACAGGTAATTGCTGTTGTGCATTTTACTTTCCTGTGTGCTATGAGAGACCTCTAGAACTCTGCACAAGATTAGAAATGTTTCTGATACTTTTAGCAGCTTGAGCTATTAAACAGAACAGTGAAATGGCAATTTTAAGACTTTAGTTGACAAGAAGATTGATAAAATATTTAAACGAAAAATATATGCTAATTTGGCCTTATGTGTCCAACAGTATATTCTTCTTTAAGAGAAAAAAATAGTAGTTAAATTATTAATTGTGTCTAAGAATTCTCACCTCCTTATTTTGTATGAATTCCCTTAATTTGAGTTTGCCCTAGATAAGTAGTAAAAGTATATAGAAACTGCATAAAAGGTTTGTCCTTGTGTTGTTTCCAAAGCAAATATTCCTGTGTAATATCAGATGTCCATTTGTATGTATAGATGAGAAATGTAGATCTTGATTTCTACAGTTGTATGTCTAGTAATTCTATATTTATTCTTTAAATTAGCATGTATATACTTGCTAATACATAACAAAACCAAGTCATCAACTTTTTAATGATTCCGGATTAATTGCTACAGTTGTTATAATTTCATTAAATGAACCGTAGAAAACAGGACTGCCTGATGCCTGAGTTGCTTCTAATATAGCTACCTCTCATCAATGAAGAATCAGCTTTATCTAAATTATATCTGACAATTTTCTGCCTAACCCAGACTTAATAGCTTTCAGTTACTGAGTACTTTAAGCTAGGACATATTTCCTGAATTAACTTCTGTGATAGCACAGGAGTCAGTAGCAAAAGTCCAATGTCATTAGGTTGTGGAAATTTTTTAAAATTTTTTTTTAACCATGCTATCTCTTTTCAAACTATGCTACTGACATTTAGGAGTGAGATTGCACTTTTTCTGTAATAAGACTTAAGGAAAAAAAAAAAACTTTTTTTACAAAATCTGTTATGATTACAGATTACTATATAAGGGAGATAGTTTATAATTTAGTATTTTGTAGATGCTTCATTGTTATATAGATCTATTTGACATAAATTTTCACTGTTGTGTGGTAGAAACAAAGACATTCCTTACCAGACTGTAGATGCAATACCATCCAAACATACGTAAATCAATATCCCAAAATGTTGTTGAAGATGATTCTATGTGAGTGAAATTGAGGATAATGGAAACTTTGCTTTAAGAGGGGAAACATGAAATACATGTTTATATTATACATATATATGCTTCTCTGTGTGTGTTTATGTATTGCATGTATATACATATATATAGTTCAAATTATGTGTTCAAATTATATAAGTATAGTCGTTATAGTTCATTGGGTTTTTTAAAAATAAATGTTTATATATAAACTAACAGATTAGAAGAGGATTAAAGAAATGTCTGTGAAGTAGTTTGTAGGTATTAAGACCAAAGACAAGAAGGAATATGTAGGTTGTCCCCACACAGGATATTGTATGATAAAGTTAAAAGAGAAAATATGGGTAGAATCTTCAAGAAAACATCTTTAGAAATATATATTGTGTGGAAATTATCTCCAAGGCGAATGATAAAAGTCCTGTTGTTTAGCACATTAAAAATTTCACCCATGGAATACTAGAAAATGTAGCATGGAGAACAATCTTGCTCTAGTGCATAGAGAGCATAGGTGGCCTACTAGGCAATTTTAGCTGTAATACATAGGATTCTATTTTTTTCTGTTCACATTTTAAGCATCTCTTTTCAAAAGTGCCTGTTCTGTAGGCACTATTCTGAAAGGCTATACTGTGAAAAGCAAGAGGTGTAGAAAAAGGACAGCATTAATTTCATGTGCATTAATCAAATATGCACCCAGTATGCTAGTACTTTCCCAACAATGAAAAACACTGTTGCCTCCCTACACAGAGGCAGAGGTTATAAAATTGGGAATAGGAAAAAAACTATTATGTACAGAATACATTGCTTTGCTTTAAATTGAGTGAGATCCTTAGGAAGAATTTTCCTGTAGGTTTTATACAGCTATTTTAATATGAGCTAATGGAAGCCACCAGGACTTCACATAAAAATAAAAGAGACTAAAGGGGTTGTATAAAGAATATCTTGTTTGAAATTTTGATTTCTTAAGAGATTAAACCAATTTATCTACCCTTAAGCACATGACCATTTAAATTGACTTCAGTAGGTCAATAAACTGTTGATGTAAGGCAAGTAATTGGTTATGCTGTGACCCACTGGCTATTGTTGAGATCAAGTAAGGTGTTTACCTAACAGCATAACACAGTACTGGTACCTTCTTTATATTTGGGAAAGATGCAAAAAAGTGTTTGCAGCAGGCATCTCATCTTCCTTGTCAGAAGACTGTCTTCAGAGTTCTTTGTAATAGGAGTAGTATTCCTCTTTGTTGCATTTACCCTGACAAATCAATTCAACCTTTGCCTTTCAGTTTTCTTTTTAGATCTTAAGTTCCCAGCTGTACTATCTGATACATTATAAGTGAGAGGAAACAATAAAGCTTGAAGTCAGAGTACAGGTAGTTTGAAAAAAAAAAGTATAGTCCACTTATGCTTGCCACATAATTTGATTGAGCCATTTGATCAAATAATTTTATCTCTGTAGAGAATGATTCCATGACGTATTTTACAATATCTGGTCAGTGAGAACTGCCTTAGAAAATGGAATACGAATCACACTGGGAAATTTTAGCTGTCTGTTACTTCTAATAGAATTCCATGAGAGTAACTATGTCAGGTTCAGCTTCTGAATCTCAGAGGGTGTTTCTTTAAGCTGGTCAACAGAGTTGATTCTGTGTCTACTGCAGAGTTTCAAGTAGAATAACACTTATTAAAATTGTTTGTTTGGCAGGTGGTCCACCTTAATTCAACAATATCATTTTCATTGAGAAATCACAAAGGCACTGTTAAAAGTGGATCTCTAAGAATTTATCTGGTTTTTAAAAAATTGTTTTATATTACCCAACAAACAACTATAGCTGAATGAACATAATTAGTAATCAGCTGTAGACTAGGAACTCAAAATAAAGGTTACCACTTTTCTTCTACATAAATAGAAAGACAGAGGAGATTAGCATATTCTTTTCTGTTTAGTGTCTGTTCTGTCACTGATGAGTTGCTTTTCTTTTTACATTGGGCTTATGTTATTCTTAAGCATAAGTGGTTTAACAAGTGAATAACACATCTGAGCCCTTGAATGTTAAGAATTGTAAATGCAGCTATCCTGATTCAAAAATTTATTTGATTAGCATCAATTCCACATTAGCACACATGACTATTCATGCCAGTGCTGCCTTTGGATTGTTCCCTAGGCTTACAGGGAAAACTTGCAGGAAAAACTTTACTGGAAATTGCATGTGTTTTTCTATAGCCAAGTGAAATGACTTGAAGAATTCCAGAGCATAGATCAAGATTAATTTCCGGGCATACATAGCAAGGTGATCTTGAGATCAAAACATTAAAAAATAAGAAAGTAGTGCTCCTGATAAGAGGGATTTTTTAAAGATAATGGATGAATTCTATTAAAAATATAATTTAAACTATGAAAAGTTCTTTCTATTATTTAGGTATTTATGAAGGAGTGGTTATTTCTACGTACAAATTAAAACTGGGCTAGAGTAGAAATTTCATTTAAAAATCTATGTGAAAACATTGGAAAAATATTACAAGACAGTGATATAGTAAATCACCACATAGAGAACTAAAAAGATGGAAGAGTATTTAGGGTGGCATTAAAATACATGTGGACTATTTTAAAGGAAGACATAAGCGTCTCTATAGACACATGCAGAAAAGCAGGAAACAGGAATTATTATTTCAAAGTTTGGTGTTATGTTTGAAGATAATAAAGATTTCAGACCAAGAGTATGCTAATAATGTGATCCAGATTAGCCACAATACTCTTTAAGTGTAGGTGGTGATTATATGTGGAATATAATGAGAATTGTTTATAATAATTCTTTCCTTGGGTGAAAAACTGATGATGTATAGTTCTTTATATCTTAAAGAACAATTGTGAAGTTGCATAAATATTATGTGACTGAAAAAATTTAAATATTGTTAGTCACAGATACTCAAGTCTATGGGAAATTTAATTAAAATCTAGACAGCTTTACCATTATTGCTAGTCTTGTGATTGAAACACAATAGCAGATCTACATACTGCAGTGTTATGCCTACACTGAAAGTTTTGAGCTGCCTCTTTGTTCTTCTTTACCATACTAATAGCAATGAATCAACTAAGTCTTGTATTCTCAGTATTTTATTTTTACTTTTCTCACTTGATAGTAACCATCTCTCAACTGTAAAATAAAGGTATTCCTTGTTCCATTAGTTGTGAGTACTTATGGTAACAGTAAAATGTATTTAACCTCATTCCTACAATCTGCTATTCTTACAGTAGGCAAATCTGTTCCTTAGTGAAGGTTTGGCACTGAGGGTGAGGTGTGAACGAATCTATGAGTAAAGATGAGGTTACTTGGATTCAGAATATTCTGTTCAGCTAACTCACTTTACTCAAAGTTGCAGAGGGTAAGTTTGAACTGACAGCTGCAACTTTACATTTCATTTCATGTTTATGTATTTTCCTGAAGGTATTTTTGGTAGCATGTAAATAAAAGTGTTATGCTGTTTCTTGCTAAGCACATTCAGAACTGTGAAGCTGCTGGTGTAAAGCATTGTGTCCCAGCACATATTCATGCATTAATAGATAATCTTTTGAGAGAGGTGTTGCACATACTTGGATAAGACCTTAAAATAAAAACAATAGAGTATGTTTTATGCATTGAGATTTTCATCAAAGTTTCCGTGAAGTGGAATATCCGTCTGAAATACCTGGGACCAGTATCCTAGGTCAGATTAATGGGGTTGTAGTTGGAGGGGGATGGAGCCTCACTGATCCTAAGCCTTTATATTACATTACATTACATTTCTGTCATTATCATAATATGACAAACTTGGGAGATTTTCCAAAAACCTTTGTATTGTCTTCAGGTGAATTATAAATTTACAGACAGGAACTTGAGAGTCTTAGCATAAAAGTGACTCAATTTCATTTTCCTTTAGTGTGAGTAAATATCATATCATCTACCCAATTTCATAAAAAGCTGTAGTCAGAATAAGAGTAACATCAACACACACTTCAGATTTTTTCTGAATGAAAGCTGGTTTAGTTGAACTTAGTATCTTTGAGTTCTTCAAGATCATTACATGTTTTAAACACTAAAGCATCTGTGCTTACCAAAACCCTCTTTGTGAATTACTTAGTGTGAGTTACATGTTAAGTTGAAGCTACTTGCCTGATTTTTGGAAACACTACTCTTCTGCAGGTACCCGGCTGTTTTTCTGTTGACAGTAGATCCTCTGAAGGCTGTAAGAAGTATAGATTCCTTTTTGAGTCATTTGCACTGTAATAGAAACACCCACCATTTTCCACTTTCTTGCTTTGAATTGCAAAAATACTTTGCTCTAGAAAAAAGCTTCCAAAAATAAGAAAAAATGTAGTGGGTTTATAGCAAACAATTTCAATTTTGGTCAAGAGCTTTGAACCCCTGAAACTATTACATCATCACAGCCCTTTAAAAAGTTAATTTCATAATTTGGGCAAAATTTAGCAGTGGCAGCAGATTTACCAGCAGTACAGTCTTCATATAAATATTTTGTAGCTAAGGAAAAGGAATTGAAGATTCATCGTAATTCCTGCAAATAAAAATAGCTCTGTAATTTCTAAATGCATTAAACAGAGGACATCAGAATATATTTATGCTGTTAATGCTATTTCACAGTTCAATCAGTTATCTTGCTGTGTAATAAAAGACCCTGAAATTAAAATGACCCCTCTTTTCAGAGTGTAACTGTAGGATTTTACCATAAGGCTGCTTTGATTTGATCTTACTCTTACTGAAACAGAAAATGATATCCAACTAATGCATCTGAAGTGGGTTGTTATACCATCCAAAGCTCTCTTGTGAAATTAATGGTTTCTGCTTCTTGCCTCGATTTCATCTTATAATTCTCCAATTTCTTATGGGTTCTCTTTCTTTTCTTTTCTTTTCTTTTCTTTTCTTTTCTTTTCTTTTCTTTTCTTTTCTCATTCAGTCATTAATGACTCTTAGTCAGTCTTACTCAGTCTACATGTGTACTTTTTCCTCTGCAAAACAGTGTCATACAAATAAAATTTAAAAATAGGTATTTCTTTCTGGCTGCAAACCCCACACTAGTATTTCTTATTAAAATGTAACTAATGTATAATGCAAACTGTTTGTTTATAGATGTTGTAAATTAATAATGAGTTTCTTTTTGACCTTTATTCTTTATAAAATTTATGAAAATATGTTCTATTTCTCCTAATGTAAAACTTGCTGCTTTTAATAATTAAAAAAATGAGGGCAATATTTATAATGTAATTTCATTCACTAAACAAACACAAAGTCTGCAGTTGCCAACATGGTAGATTTCTGATTATGATCTTGTAACAGAAAATCCTTTTATATTTAAGAATTCCCTGTAAATCTTGTGTGTGCAATGTTCATATTCACAGCTCCTTCCTGAGGAGACCAAGTTCTTGTCTTGAAGTTAGAGTATTTAGGCTTTATTGTTCTGTCATATTTCAGAGTCAGGTCTAAACTCTTGCGTTTAGTTGAATGTATTTACCTCTAAACTCTTTTCCCTCATATCTTCTTGCAGTGAAGAGTAAAAAGAATGGAGAATTAGACCGCTGTTAGAAGTACTGTTTATTCAAAGGATCACATGATCCCAGGTATCTTAAGATAGATTTCATTTTGTCTAGACTATGTCAGTTGTGTTGTAATGTATATATGGATATCCTGCGATAAAGAACCAGGAAGAAACAAGGAAAAGAAATCATGGTAAAAGTTGCATAGTGAAACTAAATAATTGTTCCATACAGAATTTTTCTGCTTACACTATTTGATTTGAGGTAGATAAATAATATTTTTTCTTTAATTATAGCATCTGCTGGCTTTTAGTGAGAAGAAACATAATCATTTTATTTCGATTATGAGTTAGATGAATCCGATTTAGCTCAATTGACAGCTTCTGTAGAAGAAAAAAAGTTTCATGTGAACTGCTGCTTGTCACTGAAGTTTTAGAATGGTTCAACTCTGCTTCAATGCCCTATTTTTGGTTTGGACACTGGTATTATTAATTGCTACATAAACCAAAAAATACTTCTCCCCAAGTACTCATCCTTGAATCCCAACTGCACTGTCCATTCAATGCTTTCTTTCAAATTTGATAATGGCTTTTACGTTCCTAACCATCCTTTCTTAGGCAGGTGATTGATTGCAAAGATT
The DNA here is from genome assembly GCA_013399945.1 of Ploceus nigricollis. Taxonomy (NCBI): domain Eukaryota; kingdom Metazoa; phylum Chordata; class Aves; order Passeriformes; family Ploceidae; genus Ploceus; species Ploceus nigricollis. The sequence goes on from VXBC01002945.1 coordinate 653,711, forward strand.
GGCATGACAGTCATGATTCTAGCCCATATCTTCAGATCAACTTAAACAGAGCTAAGAATTGAGCTCTCTGGTAGAAACCAGGTTGGCCATTTGCTTGCACATGAGTGGTTTGGTGAAAATTGGTGGAAAAGATTATTAAATCCTGCACTCTGTCAGTATTCTGGACTCTCTTTTGAATGGCAGGTAAATATTTGTTGTTCTCTCACTGCCAGTGTATTTATAAGGGTTTGTGTTCATATTAATCTTGTTCCTTTCTTATTTGTATTCCAGAATGTGTATTGGCTTTTCTTATTTTTCACTGTGTGTTTTTGTGCTTGTCATACTTTATGCTTGTTAAAGATCTGTGACATATCTGATTTTGTGCAATTCCCATCTTTGTCCCCATTAGAAAAAATTACTCTTTTAACTTATTTTTGCTGTCTTTTCACTGATTCATCCAAATTTGTTTGCCTTCTTGAAGTTAGTTGTTTTATGTTGCTGTTTATTTTTTCCTTTTTAAAGGAATATGAACTCTGTAAATTATTCATCAGTGCCACCCAAGCTGCCTTCCACCCACCACCATGTTCTTGATCAGCAAGTTCCTTGGGGTTAATATCCACCTCTAGAGCAGCCATTCCTCCATTTTTTCTTTGTAGCTCTTGTTTAGCTGTAAATATAAAATATAAGTGAAACTGTATAACCTTTAAAAAAACATACAGTATTTTTTAAAACTCATCAGGGTTTTTGAAGACTTTGCTGGCCATTATACCTTTTCCTGTATTTCTTTCCCAAGGTCTTTCCTTTTAGTCAGGATGCCATTTTTCCACCAAAGCTTGTGCTTTGCTTAGTTTGGCTAGTTGCTATCTGGCAAAAATATTCATAAACTTCATCCCACCATTGCTAATATTAATTTATTTTTTAAATGTTTATTATCATGACCTGTCAAAATTGTTCTGCTGTATATTGAGAGCAGGGCCATACATTTGCCTGTCAAGGATTCTCTTAATGAGGGATATAGTGCCATTGAACATTACAGCAGTTAAGAGTCAGTAGCGATGGTGGTAGCAACAGCTGTCAGGTGGTGCTGGATCATGAATCCTGTTTTATGAAACTCTGGCTAGTATAACTTGTTTAGAAACAGCCAGAAATGCTCTTTCAAGAATTTTGATAGTAGTGGAAAAGCTATTTTCTGTGGTATATATAATATATTTTATAGAGGTGCTTCTAGTACCTCTCAGGGGCACATTTTAGTGTCAAGATCAGTAGACAATTTTGCAAAAATTCTCATGTATGAAAATTATCTGCTTTCTCCTGTAATTTGAATGTGAAGGTTGTTGTCTGTAATCTCATCCAGTGACTGACATTGACACAGAGATATCACAACAGTGTTGTCTTTGGTGATGGTTCATGTGTCTATTCTATATTCCAGTAGAATCTCTCAACTCTTAGGTGCTGTGAGAAAAGCAGAATTTTTCATTCTTTTTGGCTCTACTGCCAAGGTCACTGATTTCCTTGGGTATTGCTTCTTATCATTCCTCTGGGAACCGGGGAAAAGTGAGTCAAGTGCTCATTTCACATGAGGCACCAGACAGCCATCAGATGGCCTGGGAGAATCTCCATTACTCATTTCAGCAGCTGTTTCATACCTGCTCGAACATTTATAGATGGTCCCTGTGCCGTTAGCTAGTGGTTGGTTTTTGAACATGATGGACACCATTTGGCCTGCGCTGTGATTGCCTGGCAATGCTGTGAGAAATGAAAGTGGTGAGTTTTATCACCAACGTCCCTCATGAGCCTTTAACCAACAACTCTGATGTCTGAGTATGCAAGCAGTGGATCATTGCATAAAAGAGGAATGATCTGAGCCTGGTGCCAGGCTCTGACCTAAAGCTGAAGAGCACAATATGCCATTATCTTCCCCTGGAGCTATGTAGTCCTGCTCAAGAATTTACTCTGACATTTGTCCTCTCTCTATAGATTAAGCAGTTTGCAGTTTGCTGCAGTCTCACTATCAGAGAGTAATGTGCTTTGGTTTTTTTTCCTTCTTCTTTGCTTTCAGCCTTTATTGCTATCTAGTAATGTAGCAATAATTTATTTACAATATATTTCCTCATGTGCTTTATATATCTCATAATATAAACACAATTGAAAATATACTTTAAATGATTGATGTTGCAGTACAAATAGAAAAATAAAATGGCTTTGGTCTCTAAAAGTAATGAAGTAGCTGATTTAATACAGTGTAAGCCTTCAGTGGGATTATATGGTATGGTAAGCCTTGTAGTATCAAAGAAAACAATAAAAACCATTATAAATATATAAACTCCACAACTATTGTAGGTGTTCAAGTGTTAAAAATAAAGACACTGCAATTTGGTTTATTTCCTTGATAAGTAATGTCTATGTGGGTGCAAAATGATAGCTTCAAAACAGTAGTCTCACCTGTGAATTAAGGTGTTTTCACAGTATGATTAAAACTTCTATTTTAGAATTGTAGTGCCCAAGCAGCTGGACGCATTATAGTTTGAATATTGATATTTACTATATCAGTGTTTTTTAAAACCATATATTCATTGCACATGGACTCTGTCTCACATCTTACTAAATTTAAAAAAAAAAAAAAATGGTCTAGACCATGGAATTCTCAGTTGTGATATGGTATCTCCATAACATCATACCCTGCTTTCTATTTTTAGCTGTTTCATTATCACCTGTTGAATACATTTACATATAATTCTTTCCTGGTAAAACATATACAGCAGAAACAGTCTGAAGATCCGTAGACTATATATATAATGGGGAAAAAAGGGAGACGAGTGTTTCTTCCTTTTGAGCAGGTTGCTATTTCAGTAGAACCTGAGAGTCTTCATGAAGGTCTTCATTATCTATCATAAGATTTTTTTAAGTGTCCCACATGTTCTTTCTCAGGTCAAGAGAAAAATACATGAAAAGCTTTGATTTTTCTCCCTCCTTCCCCACCTCAACCCAAAATTAGTTTTCACTGAGTCAGGCTATTGTCACTGACATCCCATTTTAGACCATTCTTTGTCTTTCATGTTGGACATTCCTTTTACAACCTTTGTATGCACAGCTTTTGCCGCAGTAGTGTGTCATATAACAGGTGCAGTTCAAAACTAAAGAAAAAGAAATATTTCTAAATTGAGAAAATGAAAGAATTATATTACTGATATATATAATTTTGCAATCTTTCCCTTAAAAGGGAAAAAACCTGAGGAAAATTTTCTAAGAGAATGAGGTGCATGTGGGAAATTTGAGATAATTATTTAATGCTGTTTTCCTTTTGGAAGAACCTCTGTCCAGTCAGTAGTTACAGCCATGCTTGCAGAATATGCTAGCTTCATATTGCAATGCTTCCTTTCTATGTGGATTTTATGGTTAATTTTTTGTGTTGGTTTGTGTATTCTTTAGAGGATAATTATTAAGCAGATTCAAAGGTGGTGACAGCTGCATTGCCTCTCTGATGATTGAAGCAGCTAGTTTGTGAAATTTGCAGACCAAATATGTCCCGAAAATATTGTTTGCTTGCTGCTATATGACTTGCTGCTAGTATTTGTTATTTGGAACTGTATGCAAAGTAGGGAGTGACTAGAAAGCAGCTATTATAATTGTAAAAATACCACATGTATTATAGCTGGCAAAGCATTTTTTAATGTGTATAAGATGTACTTCAGGAGTCATATTCAGAAATTTATTGTCCAAGAATAGTCAACATTATTTTTTTCCCTTTGTATTTGTCCAGTCATGAATGAAAGAAGATTATAGGAGATTAGAGAGTGGCTGAACAGAATACTTTGTCAGGTATTTGCTATTTCACACTAGTAGCTATTTGTTATTTGTCATATGATTTGTCAAAGTTTTAAAATTCCTGATCTTTCAAATTTTTCTCAATTTAAATTTCATTAGCTATTAAAGAAGATGTCTTTAAGCATTCCATTGACTGAAGAGCTCTCTGTACTTTCCCTATTTGTTACAGGTCTGCTATGGGAACTGACACAATGTAATCTAGATAAGCATTCTCAATGCTTTCGAAAAAGATTATCCATTTAATTCATTTCATATTGGGACAAAAAAAAAGGCTGATAAAATCAGAAGCTGCATTTGAAAATATTTTTGCAATTTTAATCTCTGAAATTACTATACTATATTTGGGGTTTTGTCATTTGGTAATAGTGCAAGTACTTACCAATCCTTTTATCTGACTAGGTATTTGAAGTTAGGGGAAGGAAAAAGAGCATAGATGTTCTGTTCATTGCTGTTTCTTTTGAATTTGCTTCTTGTACTTGGTCAGTGGAAGAATGCCTATGACCTTAGTCTTGCTGTAGTAATATAGCTCTGTAAAAGAAGTGCAAAATTGCCCTCTTTGTCTGGGAATCCCTGTTGGACACTTTTCTTACACTACCTTTTTGTGATTGAAAGTTTTGTATCTGTGGGACAACCTGGATGAAATTTTCCCTAAGAAGTCTGAGACTCAAGTGGTCTAATTAAAACCAGGATTTATTAAAAGCACAGAAGCTGCTCAAGATTAGAAGAAATGTTTTGCATAGCATATGTAGCCTGACACTCTGTGAAGCTCATCTTGATAGGCCTCCCTAGAGTTTAGTTACAATGAATAAAAATACTTTACATTTATAGGAAAACCTTTTTTTCTTTTTCTTCTCAGACTTCTTTTTGAGGCAGTTTAGGTGCAGAAATCTTTCCTTTCAAGGGACTCAGCCTTTCTTTTTCTTCCTTATATTCCACTCATTTGCATTTGTGACCTTTCCTGTTGTTATTATTTTTCAAATTGTTGTATCAAGTCACTATGAATGTATTCATTCCTTCCAAAAAGAGGTCACCCTCTTCCTAATGACAGAATTCAGCATCCTTTTGAGACTCTTTTTCAAAATAATTGAACAACAGCTATGAGCTGGCATGTGGTCATGTCTGAAGTTGGGATTGTCTCTGACAACACAGTGGTCTTGATCAGTGAGTGAGACAATCATGTAGCAGAGTCAGCTATGGATCAAACGCTTGTTGCCAAATGACAGCATTTTTGATCCCATTATTCACTATTGCCAGTAGGACTACTTTTCTTTGACAGCAGGAGGTCACTGAAAAAAACATGTCCATAAGAATTATTGCTGTTTTATGCATTCCAAAAGTGGTTAAAGGAATCCAGATATGGCAGGATGTTACAAGACCTTTATTTTCATTTTTTTTTCCTGTTTCAACCACAATGGCTTCAGGAAGGCTATGGAGTGAGGCTGTTTGACTAAAAGCTGTGGTACAATTACCAGCTGTATGAAACTGGAGAACAGGATATGGATTTTTTTTTAATCCAAATTCACTTGCTTTGAAAGCATTTTCTTCCTGGCTTTGTGAGGAAATGTTCAATCTGGTTGTTCATAGAACATATGCCCAAAATGCTTTTTCCTTGTCTCAGGACTATTTTTATAGGAAAGTATTTTTTCTTAAACCACAAATCTCAGAACTTAGTAGACAGAACAAAAACCACAATTTGTATCTTGAAAAATTAGTCCAGTTTTAATAAAATTAAACAAAAATATGCAAACAGCCATACCATAATGGCAGCATTAGTGTTTTATTTCTGATTGAGATGAGTATCATTGAATCATTTTTCATATGTAAAGCAAGGTGTCATGTCTTAGCCCTTTCTCACATAGCACTGTTAAATATATTTAGCATTTACATACAGCACATGTGAGCTCAGTAGTTCGTAATTGGTGGTGGGTTCATCTTAATGGCATGGAATAAATCCATAGAACAGTGTGGATTCCACAGATATAAATACTGCTGGATCTGTGCACTGTACTCCTTGTGCTGGGATCAACAGGAACCAAGGCAGCAGCAGGAACTGTCAAGAAAAGGAAATAAGCTGATCCTGGTGAGGTTCAGGTTATTGCCATCTTTCTCAAGAGAATATACAAAAAGTTAGGGACCACTGACTTAACTCATAGGTATCCAAGTGACTGAGCCCTGGGCTATAATTAAAGTACTCCTAGGCAGAAGGAGAGATGCAGTGTGTTCAACCTATGTTCTCAGTATTGTTCTCTATATGAGAATGATTGTCTGACATTAGAACTGAACTTTAAAAAAAAAAACAGTTGAATTGAAAGTCAGGTGTTCATGGTAGTGGAGCTCTGATTGTTGTAAGAATTATTTTTTTAAAAAATCCATGGTTCTTTCTCTTCACTTTTAGTGACTTTCTATCTGTCTTTTGTTTCTTACATGTATGGCTGTGGTAATCACTTTACTAAGCACTGAGCTGCACCTAATCTTCGTTTTACTGAACTAATTTTATGTCTTAAGGTAGATCTTATTTTGAAATTTCTTGGCTATTTTTAAAAAGTAAGTAACTTTTCTGTAATTTCCACTACAATAGTCTGTTTTCAGCCCTGTAATCTAGTCTAGGTTGCAACCTAGACTAGATTTTTTTTTTTACATGACCCAATCATAATGGCATTTGGGGGTAAACAGTTTGATACACCTGTCAACATTATTTTATAATTATAGATTAGGAAAGAAACTTTGTTTTGAGGACTAGACATAGGTATGTTTTAAAAGCATACAGTGTTAGACATTGCACAACAACTGTATCAGGAGCAGAAAATAAATTGTGCAAAGGTGAAAAAGAGGCGTTAAATAGTTTTCTTCAAATAGGCATGGGAAGAGGAAAGAAAGATAAGTGCAATTTATTTGAGCTGAGAGACCAAGAACAGGGAAGTGTACATCAGACAGATAAGTAACTTTGGAATGTAATATTTTATTTATGTAATATTTTTTTTATTTTAAATTTTAAATTTATTTATGTAATATTTTATTTAATTTTTAAAGGCATATCTTCCACCACAGAACTAATTCAGAGCTGTTCAGAGTCAGTGGACAGTTTCAACCACTTTGAATGGGTTAAGCAAAACCTAAGGTTATCTGTGCTGCTACCAACAGGAAAGTCATACGTTCCATCCAGAGAATTCCTATATTGAATGGAAAGAAATGCCTATTTAAGGTTCTTCCTGAAAAAGAAGTGACGCTGATCTAAATTACATTGATATTTAAATCAATTTTGTTAGATTGGTGCAAGTTTCTAGAGGAAATAAGTTTACAATGTGGTCACTTACCTATTTCATGTCATTTATTTATAGACACGACAATGTGATTTTGTATGTACAGTGAGGAAATGATAGACAAGTCTATTATATTCCTCTAGGAAGAGGGTGTAGGGGGCATGAAAAATAATTTTCAGAGGGTAGATTCAAGTTGTATTACTGGTCACGTCTAACAACTCTCACTTAGAAGTGTTAGTGGATTTGGTGCTTTTCAGCGTCCTAAGAGGAGGCAGTGTTGGATTGAGGGAGCAACCCTGAAAGCAGTCTGCAAAAATCAGGAGCAAAGAAGAGGCTGAGGTGGAGGGAGTGCAAGTCTTATTACGACTGAGGGAATTGGGATTGTTTAGCCTGGGGTAAAGTAGGAAACCTGATTGCTCTCTACAACTACCTGAAAGGAGGCTGCAGTGAAGTGGGGGTCAGTCTCTTCCCCCAGGTAGCAAGTGACAGGACAAGAGGAAACAGTCTCAAATTGCATCAGGGACCTTTAGATCAGATATTGGGAAAAATTTCCAGTTAGATATTGGAAAAAGATTTTCAAGCACTGGAACAGGCTGTTTAAAGAAGTGGTAGAGCCACCATCCCTGGAAGTGTTCAAAAACCATGTGGATAGGGTACTTGAGGACATGGTTTAATGTTGAAAGTGGTGGTGATACTACATTGATGGTTGGACTTGATGATTTCAGAGGTATTTTCCAACCTTAACTATTCTGTGATTCTATGTATATGCTATAACAGGGTGGAACTAGCATGTAATTCCTAATAGTGGAGCCTTAGTTACATTTTGAAATGTGGGATTGAATTGTTGAATTTTTCAGAGAATATTGAGAGTGTTGTTCAACAAAAAAGCATGGGAGAGAATGGGAAAGTTTTTGAAGAATGATTGCCTGAAGGTTGAATGGAAGGATGATAACAAGTGCCAGAGTATGTAGATTAATGTGTGTTGAGGTTAACCTATTATGAGCTTGTAACTTTGATATTGCATGTTTCCTTTGCATCCTGTTAAGACACAATACAGTTTCCTGTAGAGGTTAATTCAGAACTTCAAAGCTCGATATTGAAGAATCTGACAGTGAGTAATATCTCTGAAGGTCTAGATATCACATATCAAAAAGTGATACACAATGTCTCATTTGATGTTCATTGTCATTCATGCAATTTTGATGAACTCTTTCATGAACTCTTACATATTTTAGTGAATGTTCATGTAGTGTGGTCAGTGGAGAAGTGTGAAGTATTCATGAATATACATGCATATTTAATAACTACTCCCAAAGGTATCCTCCTCTTTTGGCAATTTGTACATTCTAGCTCCCATACTTGTGAAACAAATTGTGTAAGATTTGGCAGTCAGAGAGACTTGCACAGAAGACAGTTCTGGGAGCTGGATAGGATACTTTATGTTTGCAATGCACAAACATGCATGCCTCACTCTGAAATATGCACAGCAAAAATTTCTTTAGACTCATCCATGGGAAATTTTTCTAGTCTGTCATCAATCTGGTAATTACCTTCTGTCCTTTCTCCCACAGAACCTTTCTTAGCTAGATCCTGTGGAGTAACTGTTTTGTGCCAAACACCTGTACAGTGGGGCCCTAAAGCTAGTTAATCAGTCCAAAAAGATCTCTTTTAGGTCAAGAAGTGATTTTCCCATGGTATAAAGTCAAATCTGTTGCCCTGAAATTGTCACTATTTTTTCTTTAATAAGAAAGTAATGCCATGGAGAAGAGTCAAAAATGCTCTTTGACACTATTTTTCAAATTCAGATACTTTTGTTGTATAAAATAAATTAAAGCTGCATGAGCTGATGAAGAGAATGCAAAGCTAATTTTGTGCATTTCAGTTTTCTCACATTTTAGCTTACCTTTTCCATAAGAAATTAAATCAAAACTGAGCTTATATATAGGTTATTGTGGTATTATTGTTATAAGGATCTATCAAAATCACTTGTCTCAAAGATATGTCATTATAGCAGCAGCTCACATGCAACTATTTGCCAAAACAAACTTGAAAACATTATTCTGACTAGGAAAATTTGGTTCATTATAGCAGCAGTTGGAGGCATTTTCTGTAATTACTTCTCCTCCAATGATGTTTAGGTTCCAAAGGGAGACTTGCAATGCTTGATAAACCTTAAACTATACAACATGGTTTCAAATGGTACCTTGAAGTACCTGCTAGAACATGTCTTAGGAACATGGATCAGAAATCTTTTGTTTTCCTTCATCGTGTTGCTTAAGATGGCTAGAAAGTGAACAAACAAACCTTACAGGATGCTATTGATTGTGTTAAATGTTTGGGATGTTTAAGCATAAATATGTATTTTAAAATATCAGAAGCAGGATTCCACATGAAACACTTGATATTAAATGGTTTTGGTTTTTTCTGTCAAGTCTGTGCATGACAGAGAGAAATGGAACTAATATTTTTCATTTTGTATGATGTGCTCATTTACTAGGACAAATCCTCTTTTCTCTATAGATGCACATATGGCAGAAGGAAGCAAAATAAATCTGGTTCCTCTTTGTAGAACGGAACAGGATGTGGAAAGCTTATGGTAGAGTGTAAGAGGACTGAGCCTTTCATATTAGGGACATATGCTTGAAGGGGATCCATCTGTACTCCGTGCAGACGTGTTATCAGGGCTTTGTGCCTGCACTGGGCAGGAGCCAAGGCTGCTGCTGCTGCTGTCAGGGGCTCCAGACTCCTCCCAGTGGGGGTTTGGAGTGAGTGAGGCTTCTGCACCCCCTTGAGGGCTCCTTTGTCAGACTGACCTTCTTCAAATTGATGTTTTGTTCACCCCGTGTTTTCAGAAAATGATTTTTTAAAAATTTGTCCTCAGATACTTGCTGTGAAAAAAATCAAAATATCCATTCTTGACATGAGTTCAAATGCCTCCTAGGAATATATTTTCATGGGTGAATTTTGAACCTCTTCATAGTAGAGAATTTTAATGGAAAATAAGAACAGAACTGTTAGTTTAGTGTGAAGTTGTAATGTGTTTTCTGAGCTGAATAGCAGGCACAGTGCAGAGCTTTAAACTTAAGTGACAGGTAAATAGGAAAACAGGAACATTTCTTACTCTTGAACTTCTCTGTCCTTAAGCCTTTACTTAGCATGATGTTATTAACACTTTATTTTAATGGAGAATTGTTGGACTCTGGGTGAATAGAAAAGTGATTCAAATTCAAAAATACTAAATTGCATAAAATAGCTACGGTTCACTGAGTGTAAATGTCTTTGGTCAAGGGTCTTTTGAGGTAGTTTGAATCAAATTCAAAGCACACAGTTGCTGATTAAATATAATCTTTTCATTACAGGGAGAAGGAGGTTTATGTTTCTTGTTACTAGGTCATCTTGCTTTTATTTCATTTCCTTTCGTTTTGCTTGCCCATGTTGTCATTGTCAGACCCAAGCAATTGCTGTAGCAGAGCAGTTATAGTAACACAGGAAAAGAAATTCAATCATATTTGTATGTAAACTGCAGAACTGACACGGTTTATTTTGACTAGCTGCTTCCCTGCTGCTTTCCGGGCATTGATAATACACTTCTATGTATTATCAGAACTGCCACAGCTGAGGTCAGTATGGATTAAACTTCACTACAGTATAGTAATAGTATGAGATTTCTCTTTCAGTGCACTGAAATAAATGTTTTCATTACTTCCTTAAAATAAATGCATTTGGTACCTTGAAGGTAAGCAAACCCATAAAACTATCATTCAAAGTCTTCACTGCATGTAAATATTTTACTTTTCTTAGTGAAATATTTTTACTCTTTTATTTGCCACAGTTTCTGTCCTATGCTACTCTTAATGCCAATAAGCACAATTTTTCTCAGGGCCAAAATAATATTTCATATTCAATTTCTTGCTGTGGACTCAACAGCTCATTATTTGTGTAGTCACAATCTGTCCTACTTTCCATTTGCTGTGCTCCTAGTCCAGCCTTGTTCTTTGACTAGAGTTATGGGGACTGTCTCCCATTGTGGAACATAGACAGACACACTCCAGCCACATCCCCATTCTGTTCTAGTCCTAATTGCCCCAGAATGGAAACCTGAGTGCCTGTGCCAGAGAAGACATCTGCATGTCACCAACTGTAGATGGTCGGGAGAGCAGAACTTCAGGACCATTGCAGAGGCCACCCCTTGGCTGTTCTAGATGTGGTGATCAGGTTGTGTCAGTCTTAATCAGAATACGAGAAGGCCTAATGAGCACGCCAAATATGTCTCTGTGTCTAAACAAACCAGTTAATAATAAACTCTTCAAATACTGACTAGAAATAGAATACATATGGATCTACATCTGTAGTGTAGGCTGAGAAGGTTGTTTCCCTACCTGATCTTAGGAAAAAAGAAAACAAATTATTATACTCAAAGATACCCTCAATTCCCTTCTTCCAGCATTGTCTGGAATTCTGTATTGTAGCAGGCATAGCTACTCTACTTGAGGCAGAAAGCATTATTGCCAGTGGTTTCTTTAAAAAAAAAGCATCCTGTCCTTTTTCTGTGTTTCTGGCACAAAAAAATTTGGGTTTGCAGTATTCACAAGAAATGTTTGTGTCTGTATTGGTGTGGTGGTGGTGCTAATCATTGTTCAATTTTCTTTTTGTGTCTTGCACAGTCAAGTCACTCTAGTTAGAGACTATAAGCCCTTGAAAGAGGTAAAAGCCTTTGTTTTCTGTATTGACTGGTTTATGCAGTGTTGGCAAATATTGAAAATAAGGACTAACAGTACATTACAAAAAGCAAATGGATTTTTGTGGTAATTTAATTTTACATGGGCAATACAGAAGTGGCTAACTGGGTGTAAGTAAGTCATCCCAATAGAGAAAAGGTATAAAAGGTATGTCAGAATAAAAAGAGTGACGTTATTTTTTCTCTTTAGAATAATACTAAAGAAGATAAAATATATATGTAGTTTAAAGATAACAAAGTGATAAACCATAGAAATGGTAGAAAATAAATCTTAATAATTTATTTTCAAGTTCTTTGGTGAATAATATTTTGTCTATTTTAGTCCTATGAAGTCTTTAATATATCTTGGCAACTCTGCAATTATAGCTGAACAAAACATTCAGTCACTAACTGACTCTTATTATATATCATTACCAGGAATTTAATACCTAACTCTTATTCATAGTGATGATGAGAGGAATAATGCCCACCAGTTTTGGTCTTTTGATTTGAAAGGAATTGTAATTTGTTTGGCTGAACACTTCCATGAGCTGGCCTTCATGAATCATCAGCTTTTTAGTCTGTTTGCATGGCAGCAGCAACTTCCTGATTTTTGTTTTTACCTTTTTTTTCCTTGTTTCCTTTTTTTCTTCCTTGCCCTTGCCCTTACCCTTTCCTTGTCACATGAGACCACAAAGCATCTTTAAGCTTATTTTCTTTTACATGCAAACTATTCAGTTTAGCCTTAAATGTAATAGGAGCTTTATATGATCCTGAAAAGGTTCTACTTTCCTATACAAGTTTGCCATCTCAAAAGGAATTCAAACAGAAACTGAAATGCAATTGTCTTTATAGCTGTATCTATATATTTATTAAACTAATGTAATGTGTACATATATATGTATATGTAATGTGATATGGAACGCCAAGTATCATGGAACACTCCAATAGCTTAAGGGGTATGTCTCTCAGGTCACCCGGTGGTTTTGCACAATGCAGCCTAAATCTGCCCAAACAGAACAGCTCAGATTCTGCCTGGGTCAGGGATCTTTTCCAGAGAGATGAGGGCAGTATCATTATTCCCTTTCCCTTAGCAAAGGGTGTCTGTTAAGAGCTGACTAGAGAGTACCAACATGCTGTTTTTTTGCTAATCTAATGGCCCACTTAAAAATCTCAGTGGGTTATAAAAGCAGATAGCTTTTATAACCCATGCTGCAAATAGCAGCATGGATTCAACTACCTCTTGGTGAGGTAGTTGAATCCATGACTTCCTGAATGTTTAAAGAAGAGGAGAATGTGACAGAGAGCCATTGATTTAGATATAGTTAGGTATTGAGTCTATCATGTTAAATAAAATATCCTGCAAGTCATCTACAAGATCTGTTTATAAATAGAGGAATCATTGTGGAAACCACTCAAATGCTGTCACTACTGGAATGTGTTATATTTACCTCAGTACTTCAAGCTACTAAAATTGTTGTAGTACTATAATGATGCAGTGGGGTAATATGCTATATCCTTATTTCCCAAAGCTTTGGGAAGAGTAGTTAACATGCAGATAGATGAGTCAAGTTCTTTATTGCCCTTTATTTAAAATCTAGCAAAAATTAAATAAATTTCAATGAGGTTTTTTTTATCTTACACGGACATTCACTTAGAAATCCATAACAAGTTATCTCAAGAAAAGCACTTAGTATTCCTCATTGGTATGTGAATATAATTAATAGAACTAAGCAAGTGAAAAAAAAGACATTTCAATAACTGTCCAATGCACCATGGATTTACTAGTCTTTTATTTGCAGCTATTTTGATCAAACTTGGATCTGACAAAGCGTAAAAATAAATTAAGTCTGTAATTTTATTATTTTATATTTGGATACAAAATAGTCTTGTAATAATTGAAGTCACTTAGAGTTGTAGAAGTATAGAGTATCCTGAGCTAGAAGGGACCCACAAGTATCATGGAATCCAGCTCCTGGTTCTGCACAAGACACCTCAAGAGTCACACCATGTGCCTGAGGGCCTTGCCCAAATGCTTCTTGAACTCTGTCAGGCTTGGTGCTGTGACCACTTCCCTGGGGAATCTGTTCCAGTGCCCAAACACCCTCTGGGTGAAAATAATTTTCCTAATATCCAACTTAAGCCTTCCCTGACACAACTTCAGGCCATTTCCTTGGGTCTTGTCACTGATCACCACAGAGAAGAGTTCAGTGTATGCCACTCCTCTTCCCCTCATGAGGAAGCTGTAACTGCAATGAGGTGTCCCTCAGTCTCCTCTTCTCCAGACTAAACAGACCAAGTGACCTCAGCTGCTCCTCCTACAGCTTACCCTCAGGGCCCTTCACTATTTCTGTAGCCCTCCTTTGGACACTCTCCAATAGCTTAATATCTTATATAGTGGCTCCCAAAACTGCAAACAGCTTTCAAGGTGGGGGCCACACCACAGCAGAGTACAGTGGGATAACAAAAAACACTTTTATATGTTGAGGTTGGCTATGCTTTCAATTTGTTGTATTAATCTAGTTGAAAGGTGCAACTCACATTTTACCCCTTAACTATTTATACATGCTTTTTTTCATCATTTCTGTGTGTATGTAAATGTAATATTTGTAAAGGAATGTCACTGGAGGCTGTATTTATTTATTCACAGCACCACCAGTGTTAGACTGTGTGTATGTTTGTCTTGATCCGTCGGGTGCATCCTTGAGGGTGGTTTAATTTTTGCAAGTGCTTTATTAGTAGCCTCTCCGATAGAGCAAAGGGCCCAAATATTGCTTTGGTGCATGATCTTGATGAGGAACCATATGCATTAATAACAACTTTATTCCCTTATGCAATCAGTGGGCATCTTTCAGTTAGTAAAAACTTGTCAAAGAGAACATAATGGCAGAGGTTGTGTCCATGTGTCCATGTGTCATCCCACTGTTATTGGGAGATTTAAGCTTTTGTAACCTGTGTGTGGTGCTGGCCAAGGAATAAAATTGTTGTCAGTCTTGGATGTCACATTAATTTGTGATAGATTGAATTAAAATAGCTGACCTGTGGTAGCACATGTGTGACTCCATACAATACATGCTACATTTCCTAATCCTGGAAAGAAAATTATGTTAATTGAGGTGTACATTGCAGAAAAAGAACAGGGATGTAATAAAGAGTAGGAGTAGTAATAAAAGTAGTAATAAAGCTGGAGTAGGGTTAAAGACAGTAAAAAATATCCACGCTGACAAGTGTGGGTATATCGGTAGGTGATGTTGATTAGAATAAACAATGTGCACTGTGAGATTGATCTCTGCATATATTACATTTGTATAATTCATGTCCATTTCCTTCAGATTGAAAACTGAAATGGCACATGGTGAAATATGGACATTTCAACATTAATATTAAACATTAGCAGCTTCAATATCTAGTCAAATCACACTGAAGATAGTATCAAAAATAAAACTGCTTAAATCAATGTCATTTAAAAAATTATCTCAGCTAGGTTCCTAAAAACATTATTTTAAATAATGTTACTGGTTTCCTTTAGAAGAGTCATAATCATAAATGCTTACTTGTCAAGAAATAAGCAGAAATCATGACTTCCCTTGACAAACTCCAAAGGGATGTCCTCACTGATTTAACTGTGAGAAGAAATGGTCACTAATGAAAGTAGTGGGTTAACAATCTGTTTTCTCAGTATATATATGATTATATACTATTTTTTTCCTACAAGTCTAAGTTCAAAGTCAGGACCAGAAGAGCACCCTTGTTGTCATAGACCATATTATTTTTTTTCTTCAATTGATGTTAAATAACATTAAATAAATAAATAAATAAAAAAACCCAAAAGACTAAAACATTAGAGGTTTGGTGAAAGTTAATTATTATATTGCTGTTTATTTGTTTGCTTGAAAGCACAGGATAGGTTAGTACTGCTTTTGCAGGACCATGTTCAGATGTACAGTGTTTATACTACTGGTGAGTGCTCATTCTCAGCAGAGATTGATTTCACTGGGTGGACAAGTATAACTGCTCATCAGTGATGATAAAGGTTTTGCAGTTTGCCAATGTGATTAGATTACAGGAAGATACTACAGCTACCTCTGTGACTTGCAGTATGTAAGTGTCTAAAAATACATGGGCAGTGTACAGTGGTGACTCAGGAGTGACAGTTGTATCTAGTTCATTATTTGTGTGTTTGCTACATGAGATGCCAGCTGTATGAAACTCGCTTCCCCTTCTCAAAATGGAGAATATTTCAGCTGATTTTCTCTTATCTGAGAATCTAGCAGATGAACTACTATTTGATGAAATAACCAGATATTCTTCCTTAAGTTCCTGTCTGAATAGAGCATTTAGAGAAGCTGAAACTGTGCTCATCAAATAACACTATCTGCATTTCTGAGGAAGTGATGAGAATGAATACAATCTGGTACTATCACAAAGTGTGTTGATCAGTAATGTTCTGACATTTCTAGGGCAATAGTACGAAGTTTGCTCCCCACACATGTAGGAAAAGGAAGCTAAATAAACCCTTTGCTTCACAAAAATCTGTCTCTGGCTATGTCTAGGATCAACATCATATACTTCAAAAAATTCTCAACTTTTATCCTGTAATAGGTTAGGTTTCTGGGGGGGGTTTGTCTTGTTGTATATGAGGACTCTTCTTTGGAAATTAATGCAATATTTGTCTAATCCCAGGCTAAATATCTTTTCTGTAATTTCTAACATTTTCTATCCTCACAGTGCTAAAATAAAGCAATAAACACTTTTCACTTTTTGCTTCAATTTCTGCCCCCTAGTGTATATAATATCATATAGTCTTCTGGTTTTGCTTTGTCAGACAAACCAAATTCCATTTGTTGTTTTTTGTGAAATTAGTGTGTAACCTTTCAGTCTCACTATTACCTTTCCTTGTCATGTGTTCTGAATTGCCTCAGAATGGATGGCTGGATGTGTATGTGTCTACAAAGTGGTTTCTGTTCTTTACTGCAAGTAGGTTACACAGGTGTCTTTCACCTGCAACATGGTGATGGTTTGTAGTCATCCTGACAAACAATTATGCCACATTTTATTCTGCTGCTTTTTTGTTCTCTTGGGATGTATGTTCATCTTGCATAGCTGTGAAAGGAAAACTTTAAATTTTTTTGCCATTTTTTTAGGACAAGACTGCAAATGTGTAGTTTATAAACTGTAATGAAAAAGCCTGGTACATCCTCAAGTGCAAACAACTGGTGATTACTCATGAGGTTTTAAAACCAATTATTTTAATAATTTTTATATTTTTAAGGACTTCTATTTTAGCAATGTGGACTTTTAACAGTACTAATTTTTCTATTGAAAAATTCTTAAGGGCACATGTGTACCTTTTTTCCCTATATTGAAAGAAACTCTTGTGATAGGCTCTTGTTTTTATATGAATTATTTTATGTTGTACTGGATCTAGCCTTCCTCAAAAAGTACATATAGTTCTTCTCTTTGCCACTCACATCTGTGGAAAATGTCTTGAATACTCATCTAGAGAAGCTAGAGCCATGACAATATGGTTAAATCTATAACTGACCAATTAGAGATAAATTGCCAGTCAGTCTATGGCTAAGCTGGCTTAATAAAGTGCATGATGATACACAGATTTTATTTCTTAATTTTCTACACAAGTAAAAGAATATTTTTTTAAAATAAATATTGCCTTAAAGCAGTAACACAGTACACAAATGTAGTCCAGAACCTATTTTTAATATCTCCTCAGTGCTTGTAGAATTACACACAAACGACGTAATTTTCATTATTTTCATTCTCAGTTTGCACTGAGAGTGCTATATGTATGTAGAACAGATTTTCTTTAAGTTATTTTTGAAATTTGCCTGACTTTAACTGAACAATGCTATTTTCCTTCAGATGTTCACTTGGACCCCCTCAACTGCAACCAGAACACTTAGATGTTGCACATTGACTGAAACCCATGACTCATCTTAGAATTGGTTAGCTCAGTAACTTCCTGCTTTTTAAAAATGTGAAAGCCTTTTACAGTTTTCTGATGACATGCAGATGCTGGAATAGTGCTCCCAGTCTATTGAAAATAGTCTTGCATTTCACCATCACCTTGTGCAGGCTCCTCAAAGTAACCTGCAGCCCTAACTCTTCTCCCTCTCAGTTCCTGCACCCCTGTTGCTGCCCCAGCTGAGCCCCAAGGTTTCGTATGTGACTTGCATGTGCCCTCTGTATCTTTAAAAGTTTTCATCTCATATTGTTCGTATCTGAGGTCTGTGTGTTAGAGAGAGTGGCTGTAGGAAGGACCCCATCCAGAATTCCAGAAGTTTCTCTTTCTGGCATATCAGTTGTTTTTAGGGAGGGAAAATCTTTGAGTTTCAGGGAATTCAAACTGAGTCAGCATGCAGTCACCCAGGTCACAAAACTCAGAAAGTTTTCCCCTGCTGTCCAGCCATACCCCTTTAATACTACAAACATGCTAACCTGGTGGTTCTTGTATCTGTTTAGAGGACCTATAAAATGTAGAGCAGTAGTCTGCTTGCTGCAGTATAGCAAGGACAGCATTGACATGATCTAAGTGACAAAGTAGGACAATCATTTTTGGAGCATCATTTTGAGTGGGTATGAGAGGAACAAGATTGCATTTGCTAAGGGCGGCGAAACTGATGCTGCAGCAAATGAGACATGCGATGCTGAGTGTGCAGTTAGGAGTTTTAAATGTGTGAATTTCCAGAGATAACAGAAGCAGAGAACCAAATATCTCAAAAGGAGAAGTTGTTTTGAAGAAAATACCCAACCTTTATCCCACTTAAGGGTGAAGGAGATAATAGACAAGGGATGTATGATCTTGTGTTGAAACAAGCAAACAGGGCACAGCAGCATAACTGGAGAAGCAAGGGTGTCCTCTTGAGAAGATCAAGTCTGTTGAACGTTTTTGGGAAAGTGGTGGATTTGGAGATGAGCTGCAGTGTGGGTCAGCAAGGAAATGACAAATATGTGAGGAGGTTAGGAAGAAGATGATTCAATTAACATAGAAAATAAAGCTAAGGCAATAGAAGAAGAGTATATAGAAACAAGAACTGAAAAGGGAGCTGATAGTGAACAGTTGAATATAAGTACATGGGCATAAATACATGGAAGAGACAGGAAAAAGAAAGGAAGTTACTGCTCTACCATTCCAGAAGAAGAGATAATGGGCACAAGAAGTGATTTAGAGAAGATCAACATATCTTCCTCACCATCTGTTCTGACAGTGGTAAGGCAAGTAAAGAAGTTATATCTTATTGTAAGGTTCGTGTCTTTAGAACAGATAAGAATTTGGATAAAATAAAATATGTAAGTGCTCTGGATACCTGTTAGGTGGCACAACTGCAGCAGAGGTGTTATTCAGAGGTATTATGGTATCAGGAATAAGTTGGGTGCAGAAAGGTATGTTTAGAGGAGGTATTTCTGGAGCTTGAAGGAGAATGAGAGATCTAGATGTGTTCTGAAGGAAGATTAAGAGAATGGATCACAGTGTCATGGTGGAAAAGTTGTGGAAACCATGAACATGCGAGTGTACTTCAGGGAGATAGAGGGTCAGTGGGTAGAAAGGAGAATACAAAGGACTAGAAAGGAGAATATAGAGTGAGTCTTAGTAAAGGCATGTAATTTTTATTTTTGCTGAGTGGTCATATGTTCTGTTTAGCAAAAATCTTGTAGATACTTTGAAGTTTCCAGAAAAGAGTGATATTCCATCATAGTTGCATACATGATTTAACATAATAATGTAAGGTGTAAAACAATATGTAAAATGAGCGCTATGCATTGATTGGCTTTAATTATGTTAGCCTTGTCTACTGCCCTATGAAAATGTAAAATTTATTTTTTGCCCTGGGAATAGGCTTTTTGCTGAAAATAGAAGATATTACTTCAAACTTGTTTGGGTACATTGATTAAGAAGTCAGCTGAGTTTTCCAAGATTGAAAATAAAATATATTGTTTACTTTATTTTAAGCAAAGCTAATTACAGTATTTCTGGTTGTAGAATTGCATTATGACCTTTGGTCAGTATTATGTGTTCGTCTTTTGTTCATTCATTCATTTATTCATTCATGTTACCTTTGCAAAATCCTGCAAGAACAAGACCTTTCACATATTTTTGTGTCAAAATATTTATGAATGCCACCACCTTTCAATTTTCATCCTTTAAAAAAATACATATCCTGAGAGAGATGCAGCAATCAGGGTATGGTGGAAAAAAGGATGGAAGATTTTCTTCCCATGTTAGCAAAACAAGCAGAATTTTTTAGTTCTTATCAACAGAAAAATAGGTGTTTCATTAGCATGTGGGTTTTCTGTTGAGTTATATACACAAATATGGGGGTTTGTGTGTTGTAGGTTAGTGTAATCTAACTTCTGGCCCCCCTCTGAGAGACATTCCAAGGGGCACTCAACCTATCTCCTAGCCTGGCACATGACATGGAAAAGTTGGTAATCTGTATCCACAAAAGAGGCTTCATTTTCACATAAGAAGTCGGAATGAAGTTAGACAAAGGAATAAAATGGAGTTCCTATGTAAATAAACAGACTGATGAATCAGTAACACATGAAGCCAAACTGATTGAACCCAAATTAAATATGGCCAACTCAATTTCCTTGATTAACCATCAGAGAATTTAACAAAAATATATTTAAACCTGTAATCATTTCTAAATGATAGAGTTATACTTAGAAAATGTTAAAACCAGAAAATTGTTATAAATAGATATATTTAGTACCTCTGGACTCCTCTTATGAAGGCTACATCTGAAATAGCACTACTAGAATCACTTTGTAAACTGTATGATCTATGATCTCCACTTCTGAGTGCTCACGAATTTGACAGTTCTATTATATGTAATATGTAGTATTAGATTATATGTATCAGAATTGGAACAGGTAAATGCTGCTTGTGAACTGATGTACTGACTAAATGTGATGAGCGGTTCAGGTAATAAATGACATTGTAATAGCTAAGATGGTATTAATGGAGAATATGCCGAAAGAATCACAAGTGGAAGAAAAAGTAGCAAATGAGACTAATTAGATAAAAAGACAGTAATACTCCCTTTACAAACCTATAGTAATAAATGCTGAGTCTCAAGCCAAGTAGATTTTTGTTAGAAATATTTATGACTGACTAATTTTTTATAGCATCTTAGAATATCCTGAGTCAGAGGGGACCAACAAGAATCATCAAAGGCCAACTCATTTGTTCCCTTGAACATCACAGTATCACAAATGTGGGTTTTCTGATTAAAATGTTAGTGTTTTGGTATTTAGGACTTAATCTTTTTCTCTTCTTTTACAAGGCAAAGAGAAAGGGAATAATAGTACTTAGATATAATTACTCAAGAAAATTAATTTAAATTTTGTAGGAGGTAATCCTTGAGTCATCACTGACTTGTTTTGATAAAGATATTGTGGGTTTTTTTGATAAAGATGTTGGTTCTGTGCATAGATACCACTTTTAGTTTTTTCACTTATTTTTACTATATTAAATACAAGCCTTTGAAAACATCCAGAAATATTATACACTGTGGTAAAAAAATTGGAATTACTTTTTTTATTTATTACCTTTAAGTGTTTATTCCCTAACCACCAGTATGATTACTGGTATTTAATGTATGATTACATTAAATTCATTATCAGAAATTAGATGAGGAAACTGAAGAAGCCATATGTTTTCCTCAATCCTTCAGAAGTATGTACTGTTATCAAAACAATAAAAAAATAAACCAACACAATGAACAATGCACAAATACTAGCTATAAACAATAAAGGAATATATGTAGAGTTTTAGTCTGCATGAGGTGATATTTTAAAGTTAGTGAAATGGTGAAGACACCAGTGATTTTTCTTAGTTGTAGCAGTCCTTACATTTCTTTTGCCAGAATAGTACTGCATATAAAAGTAACCAGAGATCTTCAGGATGAAAATTGTTTTTGAACCCTTTGTTTAAGAAGCTTAAATATAGAAAAAAATTGATAGCATTCTCCTTCTTTGGGCTGTGTTTTGTAGGAGATGGCCTTAGGCCCAAATCCAAAGCAGCTTGCGTTTAATATGTTGCAGGAATCAAATGTCTTACCAGTAGTGGTGATGGTATTCCATCAGACCCTTTAACGTGCTTTTATCTGAAACAGACACTGTATTTGACATTCTTGTATTCAAAATTCTAGCCTCTGCAATGTACCCAATGTCAAGGGTATCCAAAGAACAAATAAGAAGTTACATTTCCTTTACTTCTCTGTCTGAATGTCACTAATATTTGTTCTTTTTAATAAATTCACATGTTAACACATTTCAAGAATTTGAATTAGGTACAGAGTAGGCTAACAGAGCTTATTGTTGTTTTCCTTGGTCGCTATTATATATATTATGCATTTAACTGACAAAATATTTACTGACAACCTTTTTGGTTTTCCTCAGAGTTTATAAGGTAGTTTCTTTGTTCTCACTTTCTTCTTGCTAGTCACAGTGTTTTCATCTTGTTTTTTGATTTTTTAAAAAATTAATTAAATGAATTTTCATTGATTTAACCTTAAAAATTCACTTACAGCTTTTAGTGGGTGTGGCCTGCAATCTATCGTTCAGTAGTCATTTTGTTTCCATAGAACATTTATTTTATTATTAATTGCTATTAATGCAGAGATTATTACCTGTGAATAGAAAAAAAGCAGTAATTTTTGATAACACCAAGGTTAGGTTAAAGCTCAAGTAGCAACAAGTTTCTTATAATTATCTTTCATTTTTTATTTTCTTTCTAATCTGTTGAATATTCACCAAGAGAGTGATAGTTTAAACTATGTGATTTGTAGCTGGATGTTAGCTAAATTAGTTTAACTCTGGGTATTGTATGCAAGTGACATACAAGGACAATACCAACATATTCACCGTGAAATTGGTAATCTGAATAAATATAAAAAGTAGTAGTAAGCATGAATGTATGCCTTAATCATAAGTCTCTTGATATTGCCTTAGAATTTTGATGGTTTTGGATGAACTTTTTGTATAAACAAATGCATGACTGATCTTATTAGAACTGCCTAATTAATCTGCTGTATACTACGAAATTCTTGCCAAGACATTTAGAAATCCAATTAACTAATAGAAAGGTGTAATGACAGAAGTTATTTTGCAGAAGAAGAACATATTTGTTTTATTCAAATTTATTCTTAAAGGCATTGATGAAAACAAGTTGTCTTTAAGATGTTTTACTTGATACATTGTTGGATGAAAATAAAGCATCCACACCACACTTACTGTAACAGTGAAGGAATAATTCCTCTACTTATTACTAACATGCAAGTCTATGGTTTCAAATGCTGAAGCATATTGCTGTATTTCAGTAATGTTTCAAAAACTAATCAGGTATCATTTGCTTGTCCGTGGATTTTTCAGGTAGTTTTCAGATCCCCAGGAGGTCTAAAACTCTCTTCTTTGGAACAGACTGCATTTAAAAGTATTTCTGTGGCCTTTGACGGAAGTCTGCATCAGGACTGATATAATTTATTTTTCTCAAAATTTGTCTTGAAAGATGCCTTTCAGTTTCTGAATACAAAGGTAAACATCCTAGGGAAAAAAAATCCCTATACCATAATCTTTAAAATTCATGAGTTGGTTGGTTAAATTTCAAATCTTGAGCCACATTTGAAGACAAGACTACAGGTTATAGTTCAATAGTTATTTACAGTTTTTCTTGTTATAGTCATTAGGATTTCAAATGAGAGCTGCAGGCTTGGTTTTGGTTTGGCTTAATGAGTGGAAGTTTTTCCAACATTTATTTCCATGGGAGCTAAACCAAGTACTGTAACTTATTTTGTATTAGCTTGCTCTGTCCTAGAAAAGAATACCATCTTAGTTTGATTTTTTGGTAGAAGCAAGCAAATTGTCCTTGATATGTAGCATTAACAGTAAAAACCTGCTTATTTGGAATTGGGTAGCCAAAGTTCACAATAGGTAAGGAATCTGTAATTTCATGCTGTTTGACTTCTGGTTTTTTTTAAGAGCAGCTAGTTTCTCAGGAATAGAGGCAAAATTCCCATTGTCATTCTTCTTGATCCCTTTATAATTAACAAAACAGAAGACATTAATTTTTATTATTGATAATTATGTTTTTCTGTGCATTCTGGTAATTTTATATGCTGTTGAAAATATTTTCAAGTTGAAAATTCAGTTTTGAATATTTTCAGTATTACAAAATAGGTTTTTGGTGTCTGTTAATTTCTAGTGTGTCTTTTTGTTTCCCATTCTACCTAAGAGAATCTCATTGTACCTCAAAATTAGAAAAAAGCTAAATTGAATGTAGGTTCTCAGTAAATAGCATCTTTGTGAAGAGGAAAAATACAGGCAGTTGCCAGTATGTGGGAAAAAATAGAAGTAGACTTACTGCAGTAAAACTAGAGAAATAAAAAAATTACATTGAAAAAGAAAAATATTTTGTCAGAAGCATTGTAATAAGCCTCAGTGAGAAAGGAGAGGTAATATGACTTCTTTTGAGATTTAAAGAGTTACTTGGTTAGAATTCAATATTTTCCTCACTCCAGAGTAGAAATGGGTTGGTGTGCTGGCACTCGGGATCACATGGATAATTCCCAGAAAGACAATTGGCAGGACAGGATATAATCTGTTCTTGAATATGAAGATCATTTCTCAGCCTTAGATGTCAGTGGGCCTATTTACATGATTGTACCTTTTCTGGAAGAAAGACAGAGTTATTAGCACTTGCACAGTTGAACACGTTGTGAAAAGTGTACTTGGTCTATAATACCTGGCAAGTCACTTTGACATGTGAGCTCCTATGTAAACAGTGATTAATTGCAGACATCTCTGACATTTCCATTTCAATGATACATAATTTTTTAAATGAGGGGATTACTTCCTTTAAGTATTTGAATGTAGCTTGATAGTCTGTATTTTACAAGAACTTGAAAACAGTAAATATCTTTATGTGATTTTTCAACTTTCAAAAAATCCATTGTGAAGTTACTTCTGTAAACAGGTTTGTGCAGTAGGATATTGTGTATATGTTATCTGTCAAAACTGTTTATTCCTGCAGGATTTTATTTCAGCAACCATAATTCAAAGTGAGAAAATGTATTTAGAAGTGTCTCATTGCCTTCTGTAATCTGCTAAATCACCTGTGGCCATGCTAGCCATTTAGTGCTACAGTAAATACTGTAAAAATATCCCCATTCCCACTTATAAGGGCAGATGGAACCCAATCTGAATGTCTGCTCAAGTTAAGGAAGAAATGAATTGCTCTTCCTCTTAGAAAAAAGTAAACCAAAATGGAACTACTTTGGAAATGTGAGAGTAGGATTCTGCAGACTTGTATTAATTACAGAGCGGAAAAAAGAGCGTAACCACTTCCCAGCTGTGGCCTGCAGAGTCCTTTTAAGGTTTAATGAAGCAGAGTACTTGAAAATAGCAGCTATGTAGCTGAGGGAGTGAGTGGGTTGGTGATCTGAGACAGTGTAAAGCTCTACTCATATGATGATGAACTCAGAGGCATTGGTGCAGGAGGCTGTCAGGACCCATTCCTTCCCCTGCTCTTACCATAATTATCATGCCTTGTGATGACCATGTAGGAAATTACACTTGGTAGGTAAACAGGCTTGTGGTTCTAGTAAAGTTGTTCACTTTTAACTTTGCTCACCAACTAAAGTAAACCAATCCTCAGAATTGCTTAAACTGATTTAACCAGACTGTGTTTGTCTCAGTGTAATCAGAAAGATACGAGGATTTGAGTTTTAGCAATTAAAAAAATTACTATTGCTCTACAGTAGTTGCTGCTCTCAGCATTCATTAAAGACAAAACAAAACACTAATGCTTGAAACAAAACACAACCCAACCCTACCCCCCAAAATCTTTGATACTAGATTTGCGAATGCTGTTAGTTACTGATTTCCAGCCTAAGCTTGTAAATTCTCCCAAAAGTTTGGTGACTTCATAAACCGCCCCTGTTGTAATTGTCCAGCCATGCCATTGACAGTCTCTGCAAGATAAAACTATTTATGCCCTTCAGTCCTGCTCATCATCCATCCATTCCATCCCACATTTTAGTGAAGCTTAGTCTCCTGCTCACTGACAGTCTAGATTTTAGCATGTGGTTGCTCATTGCCCCAAAGAGATGTCAAAACCTGTGAAACTTCCTCTTTTTTGCTCAAAGTAGCAATTTTCTTTCTTGCCCTGAGCTACTCATCTAGTTTTTGGAATGATATTATGGAAGCAATTGTTTTACTCAACACATAGAAGCTTTCATTTTTTTGCCATCCTCAAGAGATGGCAAAGAAGAAGAATCGAGAACATGCATGGAAATGAACTAGATCTTTCTTAAACTGGTTTAAACTCATCTGCATCAGGGAATTTGCATTTATTTAATTAAAGTAATTAAAAATTTATTTCAGTTATGTTGAAGCCACTTTGTCGTTGCTAATCAGGTCCTTGTAGCACTTTAGAGATATATGAACTAAGACAAAGGCATTCTGGCTTAGTGGGTGGCCTGACAGCATAGAGCTGAAACTGCAAACTCTCAGGGAAACAGGAACAGGCAAGAACAGAAGGGGCACGGGGGCAGTGGACAGTTGGGTGGCAGGGCAGTCCCTCAGACCTTGGGGACATGCCTGCAGCCCCTGCAAAAATATTTTATGTTACAACTGCTTCTTTTAAAAGGATATGTAAGGCCCTGCTCTGTCCCCTCAAACAAATGTATAAATTTCTTGTATGGGAATATGTAGTGCTGCAGCCTGGAGGAGCTGTGGACTCTCTCTGGGGTAAAGAGGCCTTGCAGAGACATCTGGATAGCCACGGAGCAAGGTGGTAACTCACTTCCAGATTTGCCACCTGGGACAGGGTAATCTTGGTATTTGTACAAACAAGAAGCTGGAGAGAAACACACAGAAAGAGATCTGTGGGTCCTGGTGAGTGGCAGGTTGGATATGAGTCAGCAGTGTCCTGGCAGCCCGGAGGATCACCCATGTCCTGGGGGGCATCAGGCACAGCATCACCAGCCAGGCAAGGGAGAGGATTGTCCCCTCTGCTCTGCACTGGGCAGCCTCACCTCGAGTGCTGGGGGCTGGTTTGGATGCCACAGTATAAGAAAGATATAAAGCAATGAGAGTGTCCAAAGGAAGGCAACCAAGATGGTGAAGGGCTTTGAGGGAAAGCTGTATGAGGAATGGCTGAGGTCACTTGGTCCCTTCAGGCTGGAGAAGGGAACAGGGAAGGCTGAGGGGAGACCTCATTGCAGTCTACAATTTCCTCAAGGCTGGCAGCAGAAGGGCTGGTGCTGATCTCTCTGGTGACCTGTGACAGGCCCCAAGGATATGGAATGAAGCTGTATCAGGGGAAATTCAGATTGAATGTTAAGAAAAGGTTGTTCATCCAGAGGGTGCTTGGACACTGGAACAGGCTCCCTAAGGAAGTGGTCATAGCACCAAGCCTGAGGGAGTTCAAGGAGCATCAGGGCAAAACTCTTAGTCATATAACTTAGTTTTAGATACTCCTGCAAGGAGGAGAGATTTGGACTCGATGATCCTTATGTGTCCCTTCCAACTTGAGATTGTATGAAAAACAGTGTGGGACAAGGCTAGAGATGTGGCTGGGGCAGCTGAGTGTCCAGCCTGCCAGACAAGTCTTCAGGCATGAAGCCTGAACGTCCTGTAAGGTCAAGCCAGGGAGTCAAATTTGTGGATCAGGACGAGCAATATCCTGTAAGAAAATAATATATTTGTCTGTTAAGTGTTACAGGAAGGTTCTACCTTTTTCTGAGGACAAAAGTGATGATCTCTCTGGGTAATTGGAGGTCTAATAATTATCGAATCCTTGTTTTGATGTTGAATGCACAAATTCACAGATCACGCCAATTCACCAATGCAAGACTGAGTGATATAAGCTCCTACAAGTTATGTATAACTCACCATTAGTGATCCTTCAGCTAGGTACCAGTTGACAAAACCAATTTTTTTCTATATATCTTATGATTTTTGGACCCACTTTAAAGTAAGTAAAAGGAGGTCTTAACCAAAAATGTAACAAGGCCCTCGGTCATCTTCAGCTGAGCATCTAGTACCACTGCTCATTTTATAGCATTTCACTTGAACTATGCTAGTACTTTCTAATTTCTCTATGATTATAAACTGATCAATTGAGTAGAGCACTGCATTTCCACACATGATAAAAACTATTAAATACACAGTGCACATTAGTGTTTATATGGCTAATTTTCTTTCCAAAATTTATTATGCATTTAAGGGCTTGTTATATTCAAATGGAGAAGGTTTTTCTAATTTGATTCGTGCATTTTCTGCTCCACTAGATGAGTGATGAAATTGTTATTCAACAGTTGGCAAGAAGACTGCATCTGTCTCATTAAGATACTCACAGTCTAAAATTTTTCTGGAATGTATGCAATCTCATTGAACTGCTGCAAGCAATATACAACACATTCACAAATGAACTTAGTGTCAAAAATTCTAGTTTATACAAGTTTTTATTCTCTCTTTTCGCCTTATCTCCAAAACCGATGTCTTGATGTCATTAATTTTTTAAGAAAAGAAATAATACTTTTTTGTTCAGAATATGATTAGGGGCTGTTACTGTAGCTTAAAAAATTGTTCTTGAGGGAACTGTTAAATGTAATCCATAAATTTTCTACTTCTTTATATTTAGAGTTTTTTAAAGGTAGATTGTGACTTTCCATAAGATCCGAAATATTTTTTTACCTTCAGGCTTCCTATTACAACTCTATTGACTTTTGCAAACACTAGACCTCAGATCATCTAGCCAAAGTTGAGAACGTGTTTAAAAGACTCAATCTGGCAAACAAGAATGTTGCAGAAATTTATTTACTCAACCAACTGTCTGCTGGGTGGACCAGAACTCAGCTGTTAGGGGTCTAAAAACTATTTTTATGCATCTCCTTTCATATGACTGTTCAAATGATACAAATAATAGTTTTTACTTTATGCTTGTTTACTTTATCGTTTATTTGGGTCATATGCTGTTAGTCAGGCTTCCTATTAGTCTATCTGACCTTTTAAAAATTTTCTACTTAGATGTCTATGTTCTTAATTCAAACAAGTTAACCATTTCAATGCACCAAAACATGAAAGTCAAGAAGAGAGAAATCTGTTACTTATTCCTCAATTTCCCACTCTCACTAACACAAATAGAAGCTACACCACTATTTTAGGTTACACTGTGATTTGTTTTTTGCACTTTTTTAAAATTTTATTTTTTAAATGAGGTTTTCCTTTGGCTCCATTTCTTCTAGTTCACCCGAAGTTTGCACCAGCTAATGTAAGCAAGTGGAGCAGAAGTGGGGACAGTGTTGAAAGAAATGAAGATGAATGACTACAA
The DNA here is from genome assembly GCA_013399945.1 of Ploceus nigricollis. Taxonomy (NCBI): domain Eukaryota; kingdom Metazoa; phylum Chordata; class Aves; order Passeriformes; family Ploceidae; genus Ploceus; species Ploceus nigricollis. The sequence continues at coordinate 682,848 of VXBC01002945.1, forward strand.
GAAATAATGTGAGGGGACTGCAAGGTTTATTTTCCCCTGTTTAAATTGTTTTCAAACAGGCAGCATTAAATTATTCATAAAGAAGTAGTGGTGAAAGCAGAGTAAGTTTATGAAAGAAAAAAGATCTTGCATCTGTCTTTGAATTGGCTAACGACTCAGGATGTAAATAGTTTTAAATGTTTCTCATCTGTGTCTTAAGAGAGAGAAGCTCTTCTAAAATTATACAGTTTGTCATGCATAAAGATGGGCATTGGACGTTTTTCTATTCGACCCTATTCTGTACCTCAAACTTAATTTTGAGAAAAAATTTAAAGGCTGTTGGGCAACTTCAAATGTGAAAAATATTATTAACACTGAGAAGATAATTGTGATTAATCAGAAGAACAAAAATGCAATAGAAAGTGACCATTCTTCAAATGAAAGTAGCATGCCGAGTTGTCTTTTAATCAATCACAAGTTGTTATTAGGCTCAATTTCAAGTTACATGAGTGAAATCTCATGACCTGAAATCTCAGGCCTAGATGTACATTATCAGCATAGCTGTTTCATGGCAGCTACCCATATTTTCCTTTTTAGCTCCTGACAGATAAAAAATAATTTGAGCCTTCTTTTACTGGAAGTTAGAGTGACTTTGTCTTATAGTTGGTGCTGACTAGTAGTGATTCTAAGCATAATTGCCATCAACCAGATAACAGACTTTTGTAAATATCCCATTTTTGCGAGGATGTAAGAAGAAGTTTCATGTGATGGGAGCATTGCTAGCATGTACATACTAACCCTGCACATGTAAGAAGTCAGGCTCAAGGTTTTTCCCTACCTTATTGACCCTAAAGTATATTGAACAAAGAAACAACGAACTCTGGTGAATAAGCTATGAAGTCAACTATGTGAGCCAAGATGATGCCGTATGTATTATCATAATGCTGAAGTTTAGCCACTAACAACTTGCTTGCATTAGAGAAGTTCAGCCCAGACTGTGTCAGGTTTCTTTGAGATGCCTATCCTTAAATCTACTTTAGATGTTGACTTCAGATTCAGCACAGGTTTTCATGCTGTATTTTTTCTCATTGTGGATACCACATGAAAATCCTGAAATTATGCAGAATTTTCTGTTGCAGTCACAGTTAATCTGTTATCTAATTATCAGTAGGTTAAAGAGGTCTGTATAGAATGTTGTGTAATGTAGATTCCTCTCTCAATTCAAGACAACATGTAATGATAATGGGGAGGTATTTAAACTATTTATTTTGTGTATAATTCCCCGTACTTTCTTTATGAAACAGAAATGTAATGAAGTTAGTTCAAACAAATATTTATTATTTCAGTGATTGCATTGACTGGAGTGACCCCCCTGTGGGTGTTGCCCTTTGTGGAAATAGGTGTGTGAGTGTACCAGCAGTACAGAATCCCCCACCCCCGTGAATGAATTGACTTGTCTTTGTGGGACATCAAAGGCATTTGCTCCTCACTACATTCAAAGAGTTAATATTGCCTAATCCTAGCACAGACATGCTTGTGAACATCTAATGGAAGAACAGCTTTCCCTCCTCCAAGCTGATAAACAGGCAGGAATTTGAGGGATTCCCATTATGTTTTATATGACAGATTTGTACCACAAACATCCTTGCCTGCTGAGAACTCCTTGCCTGTCACTAGTTGTTTTGCTGCTTGTGACTCATCTTGACAACTTGAACTGATCACAAAGCATAGAAAGATCTAGTGTTTCAAATGTGACAACTATTTTTTAATAACATTTTGATTATGTTCCAATTAATCATTTGTAAAGCTTAATTCCATTGCATACTGTCTGCACAGCAAACTTGAATAGCATAGATGAGTACCCTGGTAGCTTTTTATCAAACATCATAAATCACGAATGTCAGTCACTTAGTGCTTTGAATGTACAGAGTTACATAAGTAGTATGTCTTAGTATTGCTATTCAGTTAAAAAGAAACTTAATGTAATCTAACTATTTCTGAATTATATAAATCCTTTAAACAAATCTCATAGATACCTTTTTATACTCTTGCACAGCTTATTTCAGGGAAGTAAGGTTATACTTCTAACATTATGGTTCTGACAGCCTTACCATTATCCTACTTTCTAAACATGTTGCCAGCTTGAATTTTAAGGAACTGTGTTAGTAACCATTTCTGTAGTGATGCGTCATTTGAAGCACATATGCAAAAGCTATCTTTAGATTTTGAGCCAGAAGTATACAGCTAGTGTCTCAAAACACTACATCATCCAGCTTAAATACATTCCAGTATATATTTTATGCTTTTTGACTGCAGCAAATACTGATCAGGACTGTGTTGTAGAATAATCTTTGGAAAATCAAAATTATAAGCTTAGGCTGTTCTAAATAATTAATTTTGTGATGCAGTAGTCACCAGTGTTGAAAAGAACTACGATTTCCCAATTTTTACTCTTACTTATTGGCTGTTCATAACTCAAATAATTTGTTTTGTTATTCTTGTTTTCTTACAATAAGGATGTGAAAGAGCTTCTCTCAACCCCTGATGCATGGAAGTCTGTGTTTCTAACTTGTTGTGGATATATATCTTCAATGAAAATGTAGAAGCTTAAAATTAGAATGGCAAAGGCAACAATGCCACGTTTGAATTGGTTGAATTAACCTTTTTGTTTTTCTAATTTATATTCTCTAACAGAGACAGTTAATACATTTAAGAATTTGTCAAGATGGTCTGAAATATACAGAATAATATGTAAACGACATATTTAAAATATTCTGCAGTAGAGCCAGTAGAATTTCTGAAAAGCTTTGTTAATCCCAGGCCATATCTTGCATTTTTTCCTCCCAAGTTTTCATGCTGCTAATACTGCCAATACTTCCAGTTACTAAAAAGTAAAGAATTATTTTTCCACACTAATTTCTCATACAAGCTTGTGGCCTTAGTCCTTCTGGCTTGCATTTTACTTTGCTATCTTTCTGACTGTTTTCTGTGAGAAGACTTTCCTTTTTCTTGTTCTATAAAACTTTCAGAAATAAGAAATTTTCTTTAAAAAAACCCAAACCAATGGATCAATGGGTTAAAAGAAACTTAAGACTGGCACAAAATTTTCAAATTTTGGTAAAACTGGAATTCACCTTATTCTTCATGGATCCAGTTTAAAAAGGTGACGATAAAAAAAATGATAAATTATTTGTTTGAAGTTTAGTCACATGGATAGAAGGTGAAGAGGAGTTAGTCCTTAGAATGTGAAAAAAGTGTCTGCAAAATTTAGTCTATTTTTCCCCCTCCTTTCTTATCTCTTCTGCCAGTCTGTCCCTTATCTAGCAAAATTCTGAGCAGCATGTCACTTCCTTGGAGAAAATGGTGACAGGGACCTTCTGTGGGAAACTGTCACATAGGTTTGAGTTTGACAGGCTGGATGGGGCTAGGATGGGGTTTGCTGCTGCCTGAGAGTGAAGAATCCATGTTGGGTGGAATAACCAGAGCGGACTGAAGTGTAGGAAGAGCTGGGAAGTAAGTGTGCAGACCAAACCCTGGGGCTGTGTGCACAGTTGGGCAGGGAGAGAGCAGATTGGCCTTCACGGCAAAGGGGAGCACTATCTAAAAAGCTTGTAAACTGCTATGCATGAAGGGAAAAAAGCAATTGTAGATATAAATATTTTACTCATTTATGCTGTTCACTGTTGATGATTTTTTTAATCTTCCTTTCTTAATATTTTAAATAAATATATTTGCCATCATACAAGAGAATAAATGTCTTATAGCTCAGAATCCTAAAAATCTCATGGCAAAAACCAACATGGAGCACTGTTTTATTCTTGACAAACTCCTCAAAGTTCTTTATGCATGTTCTAGTGATCAAAGTCTCTTAAAACAATATCCTTAGTTATTGTGAAGGGTCCCTTCTTTTTTCTGTGGAAGCACATAAGTAGAGGATAATGCAATTATTACCAAATGGAGCAAAATGCTTGATGACCTGCTGACACAGAAGATCATGTTTTGGGACAGAATATAATGTGGAAAACCACTCTCTATTCAATTTGCCATTTCCTCTCTTTGCTAAATCCTCGTAAGCAGGATCATAAATTCTATTACTATGAGGATTTCTGTCACAGCAGCCAATCTAAGGTTAATTCAGCTTGACGTCATCTGCAGCATGGACACCTGCAGTTAATTCTGTATCTAAGATAAAAGCAGAAGCTGTGAAGCAAAAAAATCCAACTTTAGGTTGGTTTCTTTTTATTGTGAGAGGTTTTACCTGTGTCCAGTAATCTTATGACTGTTCTTTTTTTAAAGCATGTCTTGTAACTTCTGCAAATGACATTTTGTAACTGTGGTTGTGTTTTGCTAATGCTGCTTCTCACTTTTTTTTCTGTATTCTATTACAAAAAAATACTAATTTTTCCGCTATATAAATCAGTTATCCTTAGCAGCACTCTCAATTTCTGAAATATTATTTTATGATATAAATGTACACAAGTTCCAGTGAAGTTAACATTGCACAGTCTGAAAATAATTTATATATTCGTGTGCTTAGTGAGAACATAGAGATATTTAATATTCTATCTTATGGACAGGTTTTTTAATGACCATGAATAGAGATACAAAGTTTTTTTGTAGTTAAACCTCCGTCTTTACATTTTACTAGTTGGAAGATAATTGATTTTCATTTTATTTGTCATAAATATGGAAAAAAAGTATTTGTATTGCATGCAGCACTATTTAAAAAAAAGAAAAAAAGATAAATAATCCTGAAGTCAGGACTTCTATTGACCTCTGTAGGGAACTTTAAATTGGTGGTTTGTTTGGTTTTCTCTGAATTGACATTGACATATCTCTACTCTTAAACTATTTTTTATTAAGAAGATATATTACAACAATATAAAAATTACACATTATATTGTTATTGGTCCTTCCTTTACCTCACTGTTAATACTTGGTTTCCTGTGTTATTTGAAAAACAAAATCTGCTACAGATACTTATAAGGTAGATGAAACAATATTTTTAAGCAGTTTATCTTTAATTGTTTATTGTTAAGATGGCTAGACTGAGCTGATGTCTGTCTTCTTTTGTAGTCATTGAGGACAGAGATACTCCTCCAAAGACTGATTCATCCCACTTTAATTGTTACATTCTGTGCACTGACTATAACAGACTTAATTCATCTGAAAGGCTTAGTTTCTTGACTGTAGCTGAGATTACATTTGAGAAAATATATCCAGCTACTTAGAATTATCAAGAAAGAGATTTTCACAACAGGTGCTTGAAACAGCATTAGAAAAATTTAAAAAGCAGTGTGCTGATGGAGTTTAGGTGATTTCGAAATAGATAAAAACTTTGGCTTCTTTAGAGTCATAATCTTTTTAAACTAAATATAATGTTAATCCTATCTGACATGCTAAAATTAGTCTCCAGGAGAGACAATATGAGAACCAGACTTTTTAATGTTTATTACCTCAAAAGAAATAATGTTTTGGTTCCTAGGTCGCTGATGTTTTTAACACCTAAATATGCGTCCAGTACTTTTTTTAATAGTTGTGATGGTGTTATATAACTAGAGAAGTTTTCTGGCACCCCCTCAGAAAGGAAAAATGATTGAAAATTACTGCACAATGTGTGGTGCGTAGATACAATTGCCATTTTAGGGTGAGCAACTAAATAGTTAATTTTGTATGCATTGTTGCCACTGAACACTAAACTAACAGGTCTAAACCCAGAATGGAAGAAGGTATGGAAGTGCATATTACAGCATCTATGATAATTTTTTGTTCATTTTAATAGGTAACGTGTAGATTAGGTTATTTCTATCTAATATCCCATATGGCAATGTAAGAGTTATTTACAAACATTTGATTACATTTCACAGTTTTCTGTGCATTTCCCTCTCTTGTCTATTGCAATGGAAATAAGTAATATTTTATTTCCATTACAGAGTAGAATGTTTGGGCAGCTGTGGTAAAGATGAAATGTGGCTCCTACATTACAGCGTAGTGGTTAATGAAACAGTGCATATATTACTGTTTTTTCTTAAGCATAGAAACCCAGGTATTCTGCTTCCTAGATCAGGCTAACTTCCTATTTGGTAGATAAATATTCCTATGTATGCTTCCAAAGTCAAAGGCTAAGTTAGAGTTACTGAACCCTTTTGAAAAAGGTGAAGATAAGGTGAAATGGCCGGTTAAAACAGCAAGTAATTAATTGAGTCTCTCTGTTAACAGGAAGAAGGTCAAGTGCACATAACTATTGTGATTACACAGCCTGCATTACAAGCAGCTGAGTCATTTAACCTGAGAGTGGTTAGATTGGAAGGCAGAGAAACAATTAAATGTGATTTTACTTCAAATTAGTAGCTATGCTTCCAAGTTACTGTAGTATTTGAGGTTTTTTTCAGAGTCCCTTGTCATGTTGTTTTGCAGTACCAATTAGTTTTATTGCTGTGAAGCATGTTATTTAGAGTTTTCAATTGTCCTCCTTTTTTATTCCTTGCCTTACTGTAACTAACTAGATGTAATTTTAAAATGGCCATTTCTAATGGAAATGGATTTTATTTATTATAATTATTTTTTTACTTTCTCTTTTAAATAATTCTGAAAGTTTTTCAGATACACAATTTTACTTGCCTGATCCAAAGTGTAGAAAAAGATTGCTTACTTTTGTCATGTAGGAATCATACATCTAGTTAATACTGGGGAGAATCCATAGTTATCTGCTGATGAAGATTAAATTATTTGCGATATCCTTCCAACACCTATGAAAAACACTGCAAAGGTGATGCTGCTGATGTCTCATCATACAGTGAGGTTGCAATTCTATAGCATGCTGTAGATATACCAGGGAAAACACAGTTGTTTTGAAATTATGCTGACCTTTATTAATTTCCCTCCAACTCCATCCTTAGTGTAGGAGATCTCTGATAAATAATGTCTGGAACCAGGAGATAACATAATGGATGTTTATTTCCATGGAAGCTACTTTTTCCCTTTAGAGAGTTACTTCCTGCTCTGCTTGAAAGCTCAAGACTAAATCAGAACGTAGAGAGAAGGAAAGGAATGGAAGCCCATTAGAAAGGGAAAGGAGCAACAAGCATGCAAGAGTCATAGAATCACTAAGACTGGAAGAGATCTCCAAGATCACTGAGTCAACCCTTGACTGAACACCATTTTACTGACTAGGCCATAACACTAAGTGCCTCATCCACTTGTTTCTTGAACCCTTCTTAGTGCAGAGCTTGAGAGAATTGTTTACTTGCTCTAACTATGGCAACAAAGTATATGACTCCTTTTCTGAGGCTTCATGCAGGTATTCTATTCAGATTGTTATTTTTGTTTAGAGGTTGCTCAGAATTCACCAAGCAATTTCAAGTAAGCATTGTTCTAGGTTATACACAACTAGTTTGAAATGTAAGAAAAATAAAACACTACCTTTCCACCAGTACATGCTTGGAATCTATTATAAGAAACTAAGTAAAAACAAAATGTTTTTTTGGCAGGGAATGATTTTGCTTTTTAACAGAGGTTTGACTAAGAAGTGTTAATGTAGTATGGAGTTAGGAATTACAGGATGTTCCTAGAAGCAGTTTTCCTCATATTTTTAAGTATATTTTTGTACATGTTTTGCACTGGAGTTGCTGAGCAAATCAAGCATTACCAGAAATTATGCCTGACCAGTTGGTGCAACTGCTGTCTTTAAGTACTTTGTAAATTATGAGTGAAAAATTGTGAATATTCAAAATGTTTCACTAAACTAGTATTTATTAAGTCTGGGCCTGCTTCCTCAAATTTAGCCCAAAGGAAATCCAGGAGCATTTGAGGAACTGGTTTTGATGCTCCTGTTATCTGCTAACATTCTCAAATTGCATATAAGTTCTGCATAATATTTATGTTTGAAAAAATTGCTAATCTAATCTATTTCACTTCCTCTAAAAGCATAGCACAGTTTTAGACCAGAAAGGGGTTTGAACATTGATACTGACAGGCAAGAATGGTCTCAAACAGTTTTTGTAGTATGGAATACCGTTTGGAAAATACCTCTTTTGAAGAGGCTGAAAGACAAAGGAGAAAATGCAAATGACTTCAAGACCTGCAATAAATTTCCAGCATTCAAACAAAAAGAAGGGCCTTAGAAATGTCTTATCTGAGCAAAATAATCACATGGTTTATTTCTCATTCTATTAGTAGAAGCTAAAATACTCTTAGAGGTGTTAATTCAGGAGTAGGTTTTGTCAAGCAAACCTGGTATGTTATATCAGTAAATTTACAAAAAAGCTAGACAAATATTATTTTGATACAGGCTATAATATAGATATTTGGTTTCTTCAAGCATTCTTTTTACTACCACATTATATTTTGATCAAGAAATTTTCCTTTTGTGGAATTAATGGGGGACATTAGACAGATTACAAACAGGCTCTGTTCAGCTGAGAAGGTGTGGATATGGTTGGAGGCACATTTGTGAACAGCAATATTTCCAGCAGATTGCTGTGTCATCCAAAGGCAGGTGCTGATTTTGTCAATTGTCTTTGTAATCATTGGCCAAGTGTGCAAGCAGTGCAGGGAAAGACAGGGTAGCATGATGTGAATCACATGGTTGGTGTTCACAAACATGCTCTACAGAATGTGAAGTGCAAGTAGTGATCTAAAATTTATTGTTTAATTGTTTTAGCAAGCAGTTTACTCAGAGAAGGTTTAGTTGTCACTTTTGGTGTCTTTTCAACACCAGCTCCTAAGATGAAAAGGATCAGCTTTTTGCCTGACTACACAAAAATAAATGGAATGTTAAGAAACAGGAAAGAAATTTTTTGATTGAGCCAGCAAATAAGGCCATGTTGCTCTACTTAATTGATTACTAAGCATAGTAGTAATCCAAGCTGAATAATACTAGATTCCCATATGTGCTAAGAAGAAAATGAAAATGTTGGAGTTTGAAAAATAGTAACAAAAAGGGGTCCCAGAATTGGAACACTGTGTGCTAAGAAGAAAATGAAAATGTTGTAGGAGTTTGAAAAATAGTAACAAAAAGGGGTCCCAGAATTGGAAAACTGTGTGCTAAGAAGTTTAGGCAATTCTAGCTGATGAATCCAAGAGAAATTTAAGAACAGATGTACCCAAATCTTTCTTCATGAAGAAGAAATAAGATGTTGAGGGGTTTTCTGCCTTGGAGGAGAAGGCATGAAATTGAAATTGAACTAGGATAAATACAATTTTGAATGCAGATGCAATTTCCTAATAGCAAGGATAATTAAACTGTGGAGTAATTTCTCTGGATGTTAGTCTCATTGCAACTCAGAATGTTAAGACATGATATCATAACGTTCTTTAAAAATGCTTTCTAATAGAATTAGATACTGCAAGAAAAACACAGAAAAAATTATCTGTGGGCTACAGCAGATAAATAAAGTGATCAGCATGGTCTCTTCTAGCATCAGAACTTGCATCTGTGATAAAATATTTTGTATTTTAAGATATTACATCCTGATTCTTCATACACTTGAATAAGACTAAAGACTGTAGAAGTGAAAAGTAATTTATGTCTTAAGGCACCTCTAGTGACTGTCTAATCTTACGAACCACTCAAGGCAGGTTAGTCTCTGAATTTGGGTCAGACTGCCCAGACCTGTGTCCCACTGAGCTCTGAGTATGTCTGTGGTTCTCAGCCTCTCAGGTCAAACTCCATCACTGGAATTTCCCTTGCTGCAACTCATGTTGTTTGCTAATCTCTTTTGCTGTGTACCTTTCCAAAAATTCTGAATTCCTGATCAACGATTAGATAGATAACGATAGCAATTGAACCCTTTGCCTAATCTCTGATCTGCACAAACCTGATTTCTTTAGCCACTGCTGTTACATTGCTCTTCTCTTACTATTATTTTGGTGTCACTTTTTCCAGTTGTGAATATCTTTCTTGTACTGGTGTGTCCAAACTGAAGACAGATACTAAACCTGGTACTGCATGCATTTATTGCAGTAATTCTGTACAAGAGAAATTGATAACAAGAATGAAAAAAAAAAGCAAGAATATACTGTATAAACATTCTTTTCCTTCACTGTTAAATTGCATGTTATTTGCCACAATATAGAAAGTGTCATAACCTATGATGTAATTAGATATTACATTTATTATGAGATTCTCTATCTGCATAAAGCATGGAATTTAGATGAAAGTTAGGGACTAGGAAAAAAGTTAAGCAGATTAAAAATATTTTGGTTTAGAAAATATGTGCCTATATTAAGTAAATTTCCATTCTTATACAGTATTTAGAATTGTCTATGTTGGATCTGTTCTATCATAGCTATAGGGCTAGAAGGAATGAAAGAATGGATATTACTACATATTTACTTCTGTACAGAGTCTGAGCATGAGCTACTATACTGGCAACAGGAAGCAAGGATGAGCAACAGAAAATAAAAATGAGGTAGCTCCACTGCTTCTGTTTCCTCTTCCTTCAAGCATGATTTTAGGTAAAGCCACCAAAACCATACTGTGAGATTCTCAGTTCTTTAGATATATTAATGACACTTATTCTGGACTCCATCTACATTTTAGTTACTCCTCTAGCTATTTATTGGATCCCCAAATGGGTTGAGAAGGAGACAAACAGCATATTTTTCCTCCTGCATCAATCCTGGAAATTCCCAGAAGCGTAGTCTCCAGCTATGCTAGAAAGTTTGATGAGAGAGGAATTAGTTTTGGGAAATGAAGAGCTCACTGAGTGAATGGCTTTGGATCATAATGTTAGGCTGAGATCTCAAAAATTCTCTCTTATCCTATTTTATGGAGTTAAGCCCATTTATGTATCTGTCATTAACGGCATAAATAGAAGCAGAAATTTTAATTTTGAAGAAGATGGTCTTCATTATTTCAGTCTGTTTATACTACAACAACACAGTCCTAATTTCTTCTGTTGCCACCATGTAAATGATGATCAAATCACATAAAACTCGATCTGAAGTAAATTGAGAATAATCTGAAGACAAACTTCGAGGCTGCTGCCTAAACATCTTGCTTCTATCTGGTAAAAAGTTAAGCAATTTTCTAACAGTAATATACATACTTAATGCATATACAAAGATAAATAGATACATACATATAAAAACTGAAAACTTTAGGCGCTTTTCTCTGCAACTTTTTAATAAATGCCTGCTATTTTTTCTGTTCTAGAAGATGCTAAGTTGGTATAAAAATTCTAACAGTTTTCAAAGAGTGAGCACAGACTCTTTCAAGGTTATCTGTGATAACGGATGGGTAACATTAAATACGTGTAGATCATTAAAGTATCTAATTGAAGCTACCCCTTTGAAATATATTGTCTGCTTTTTCATTGAGTTCACAGTATCAGGTCTCTTTCTAATGTCGGTACCAAAAATCTGAGTGTTTGTTCAAGGAAAAAAGTATTATTGTTATGTTGTAGTATTTATTTAGTTGGACCATGCTTCAGTTATTTTGCTGGGATCTTAGGACATTTTCTAAAAGCTTTCTCTCTAGAAAAGCCTGGAGAAATGGCTTAAGAAAGTTAAGGATGATTTGCTGTGGATGCTCTTGAGAAGAATGTATTTAGAAAATTCAAAGAATGAAAGAAGACTCAAATGACACATAGAAAACCAAGAAATGTTATGAAAATTTTTTGTTTGATCAAATGTTAATTAACTCAACAAGCAATTATTTAAAATTGGACAGTATCCACTGGAGTAAATAAATAATCCAAATGGTTGAAAGGGAGATGTTTAGGAGTAATAGTGACTGAAATACTCAGTTGCTAAAAATGTAAAGAGAAAGCTTTCAGGGAATTGTCACCATTTCTATCTGACAATCACTTGCTAAAAAGTGGATTTTTCTGCTGGCTATATAATTTTTCCTATGTTTCCTGGGAAACGTGCTTTGTGGTAGTGTGATCCCACACTGTTCTCTGCAGGACTGAACGTAGAAGATAGAAGTGGCCTGTATGTTTTTGTGATTTCAATAATCAGTGAAATCCCAGTGTTATGCTATACACCATTCAGGAAGGCATTGACATCCATCACTTCAGAACCAGTCTCTCTGACCTCCTCGTTGCACACTGGCTCTTGAAAAAAAACCATTCTGCTCAGCTCTTGAAAATCCTTGGTCTAAAAGTGCCTGTATTATTGGCCACTTTGAGCCTGCTAATCTGTCTTTTCCCAGTCCTTTGCCATTTTAATGAATTATAATCAGAATGTTAGTATGAAGTTTATTTAAAAAATATTCTGGCTTCCAATATTAAAAATATTACTCTTTCATAATTATATCTGCAAGAAATTCCTTGAAGTTTTTCTGATAAATTATGTGTTTGATTTAAATGTATCATTGCTAGCAAAAAAGTAGCTACTCTTAGAATAACTACCCATACCTCAAATTTTGAGAGGTGTTTTTCCAAGGTCAGTAGAAATTCTTGCACAAGAAAAGAAAATTAAGGGAGAGGTCAATAATTGCATTACAATATATATATATTCTAATCAAGTGGAAATGCCTGCTGGGAAGTTGCTGGGAACCTTACTTTGAAATTTAAGTGTCAAACCAGAACAGAATTTTGAAAGAGCAAAGATAAAATTTGTTTTCATTCAATCTTTAAGAAATGTGCATTTCATCACATACATTAAGTATTATCATTTCCATTGCTTAAATTTTACATGAAAATATTACAGCCTGAGCTTAAATGGATTAAAATTTAAATCAATTAGCAGTAAAGTAACTTTAAAAAATATTTGAAATTTATAACAGCTTATAATAAAGGTGTGTTGTCTTTTCATAGACTGTGCTTTGGTTGAGAATAGGACATGGTCAATGCTCAAATGAGTGCTCAACGAAGTAAGTGTTGCTTTCAAGGAGCAGCATCAGAAAGCGCTGTGGATATTCCATATATTTAAATCATACGAACATCTAAAACTTGATTAATTCCTCCCAAGATTGGCATATAAAATATGATTAAACTGTGTGCTCCTACCTTAAGAAGGAACATGAAATGCAAGGCAGAACTGGAATATACAACTATTAATGTAAAATAAAATTTTACTGTAAATTACATAATGATTTGAAAATTTGAGTGATGAGTAGGGAATAAATATATGGTCTTTACTCATGTTCAGTGTTCCTTATTGCTTGTTGAAAATAGGTTTCCAGGCTTGATAAACTGTAAAGGGAAGCTATTTGATATTTTGAAATTCAAAATTAGACTTCTTAAATTTTATTTCACTACTCTGAAAGAGAAATTTATTTAAAATGTATTGACATGCACACACAAGAAAAATATATTAAAACCTCAAACTAATTTTAAAAGATTTGAAATTTTTTGGTGTAATATTAAAAAAAAACAACAAAAAAATTCTGAACCTATTTTTCTTTTCAATGATTGGAACTGGAAGTGAACCTCAAATGCCTTTAGTCATGCAGCAGTGTGGGCAAGCTTTTCATCCAGACTTAGCTCTGCTTTGCTTTTTAAAGAAGTGTAATCTTACCATTTGACCAGAGATGAGCTCAAAGATGGTTTTAGCCATGAAAACTGTAATATACACCTCTGTCAGTGGTGTGTCTAGCAGACTGTATTTGAAACCTTGATATGAAGAACCCAAGCATCAACAGAAAATAAAGTTTGTTTCCTTCCCTGACTTTTCTGTGTGCAAGCAACAAATAAAAATAATTGGTCTTTAATAACATGAAGATATTCTTCTAAGTTCGCATAGTTAGATAATTAAAAGTGAAGAGTAAAAGAAAAAAAGGTAAAGTATAAAAAAAAAGAAAATCTGTGGTGAATATATATCCACGTTAACCTGTCAAAACTACAGTAGAATAACACTTTTAATAGTCTATCTAATAATATACATCCAGGAAGTTGGACTATTCGGGCTGAACATGCAAGTTTGTCTTTGCTTTCTCATATTATTATGTAATGTATGATCAGAATCTACTCAATTAAAGAAGCAGTGGGAAAATAAGTGAAAACCAATGCATTCAGAAGCTGCAACTTTCAGAAAACTTTTATTTTTGAACTTCCACAATTCCCTGGGCAAGGCTTACCTAAATTAGTGATAGATATTAATGTGACATAGGAAGATTTTTTTTCTCCCGAATTGATTGAATGACATAAATGTTTAACACATTTTCCCAACAAATGATGGGGAATTCAGATTTTAATACATTAATCTATTTGCAAAGGTACCTTCCTCACTGGTTTGTGGGATGCTTTACTTTTAGTGTTGTTGAGTGTATTTTTCATGATAAAAGGTATGTTGATTATTGTGCTGTTTGTAAGCAGGTCATCAACTGCTTTCAGTGATGGTTTGCAGTGACAAGGATTGCAGTAGCTTTACTTCCCCGTGGAACATAGTGACTGATGCTAACTCAAGGAGAACATGGAATCTTCTAGTGACTTCCATAGTGTCTATTTCTTTCATTTTCTTAAAACAATAGGAATGGTACTGATTGTGTAATCTTATCTCCTGTCTCAGGTCTCCTAGAAATCCTGAACAGAAGATCATTAAACGAGTGATTGCTCTTGAAGGAGACATTATTAAGTAAGTATTTTAAGCCTTAGTCTCAAAGTCTTTATAGGAATAGTGCAGCTTTTTAATGTATTTTAAATCAGTATCCTAGACAACGAGTAATTTCTAGCATTTTCTGTCTATTATTAACAAGGATGTCAGCATTTTATCTGTCTGTTTTTTAGTGAGAGGAGAAATGCTACATGAAACTACTCACTCTNCATAGATTACTGTCTTCACTGCAGTGTGTAGGCATCTGTAGGGAATATGGTGCAACTGATTTTGAGTAAATTTTTCTATCAGAAAAAAAACCATTGTAGCAAGAGTAGACTCTAGAGTACTTCAAGACTTGGTTTACTCTGACAGATGGAGCTTCCTACTGGGGCTGGGTGGAAATAAATTACCACTAGATGTAAATAAAAAGTTTTTCTGGGAGCAGTATTACTTTGAAGAAAATGCTTGCTTGAAAAGGTTTCTTTTTCCCAGGTACAAAGTGGAATAGGCATACAGGTGGGAGAGTAAATCCCTGGTTTCCCATACTAAGATGTGAATTACCCTGGGAGATCTCAGACAATATGGCTGACTGTGACTCAATTCATTTAGATAATGGTTCTTGCTCTGGTGCAATGAGTGCTTGAGAAGTACTTGACAGCTGCAATTCAAATCAAGGATTTGAATTAGATCCCAGTGGGCCCTAGTCAATAGCATGGGCACTGTGAAATATGTCTATGCATTTTTTTTTCTCTTGCAGTCAATACAATTCCTGTTTTATTGAAAAATTCTGAATTATCTCAGTTTGAGAAACCAAAATAAATTTTTGTGTCTCTGTTGAAGAAAAATATCTATAACAAAGGAGATAATTTGATGTCCAAAAACTACAGACATCTACAGCTAAAACTAGCTATCACTTTCAAGAGCTAAAGACCGAGGAGTAGTGTGTGTATTGTCTTTTACTGACCTGTGTCCTGAAGAAGGTACTTATATTGCTGATATTAGTGCTGTAATTCATATAAGTGATAAGAATGTTATTAATGTTTCAGTATTCCTCATTCATTTCTGTGGCAATATCAGAAAGAGATTGCAATATAAGGTAACTTCAAGGGTTACTTTTGTTCTATGTTATTAACATATTTGCCTTAATTTTTGAAACTGAGTGTAGATTTTGATAAAACAAGGACATTTAATAACATAAATTCTAGCTTTAGGAAATTAACTCTGCTGAACATTCAAACTCTTTAAGGCTTGGAACTTTTCATTAACATTTGTGGGTGTTCCTGGCCAAATGGACAAAGGTGTGTGGCACAAATGTTTTCAGACTACTGATGAGCCTGCAGGTTAGTGAATCACTCATGGACACAGAAGACTGTAAAATGATCCTCAGTTGTCTGTGGTAAACCTGGTTAGATTACTTTATTGATAGAAATACAGATAGAAATCTCAGTAATTCAGACGCGCATTTTTTTTTATTTGAAGATGTGACAATTGTCCCAGAGCTTTTTGCTGTATGTCTTGGTCTTGGCTGGGATAGAATTAATTTGCTTCCTGTAGCTGGTACAGTGCTGTGTTTTTTGGCTTTAGAATGAGAATTATGTTGATAACAGTGATGCTTCAGTTTTTGCTGAAAAGTGCTTACCCTAAGTCAAGGACTTTCCATTATCCCATGCTTTGCCAGTGAGAAGGTGCACAACAATCCAGGAAGTAGCATGGCCAGGACAGCTGACCCAACTGGCCAAAGGGATATTCCATACCACAGAATGTCATACTCGGTGTGTAAACTGCAGGGAGCTGGCTGGAGGGCACTGATCACTGCTTGGGGACGGGTGGTGAGCAATTTTATTGTATATCACTTGCTGTTCTGGAGGTTTATTCCTCTCTTTCTCTTTTCAGTAATAACAACAACAACAACAATAACAAAGGTAGTAGAGTGAATATTACTGTATTAATTTCTGTTGTTGTTATTAGCATTATATTTTATTTCCTCTCCATTATTAAACTGTTCTTTTTCAACCCATGANCTGTTTTTTAATGAGAGGAGAAATGCTACATGAAACTACTCACTCTCTCGTGAAATGTACATGGGTACAAATAATGCTTGTTTCTGAGAATATCTCTGCCACAAATCAAGGCAGGTAATTGTACGGCAGTTTTCAATGAGATTATAGGGCTGTGGTTTTTCATTTAGAAACTCCAGCTGCTGTTTTGCACTGGCGTGGGCAAGTAAAAGCAGATTGGTTTTAGGCTTTTGTTTATTTGCTTATTTGTTTGTTTCAGGATCTCATGTTTGATTATTTTATTTTATTTATTTTATT
>VXBC01002945.1:700564-718085 GCA_013399945.1 Ploceus nigricollis
CCAGAGCTTTTTGCTGTATGTCTTGGTCTTGGCTGGGATAGAATTAATTTGCTTCCTGTAGCTGGTACAGTGCTGTGTTTTTTGGCTTTAGAATGAGAATTATGTTGATAACAGTGATGCTTCAGTTTTTGCTGAAAAGTGCTTACCCTTAGTCAAGGACTTTCCATTATCCCATGCTTTGCCAGTGAGAAGGTGCACAACAATCCAGGAAGTAGCATGGCCAGGACAGCTGACCCAACTGGCCAAAGGGATATTCCATACCACAGAATGTCATACTCGGTGTGTAAACTGCAGGGAGCTGGCTGGAGGGCACTGATCACTGCTTGGGGACGGGTGGTGAGCAATTTTATTGTATATCACTTGCTGTTCTGGAGGTTTATTCCTCTCTTTCTCTTTTCAGTAATAACAACAACAACAACAATAACAAAGGTAGTAGAGTGAATATTATTGTATTAATTTCTGTTGTTGTTATTAGCATTATATTTTATTTCCTCTCCATTATTAAACTGTTCTTTTTCAACCCATGAAGTTTACCTTTTCTTTCCAATTTCCCTCCCTGCCCTTGGCAGGGAAGGTTGGAGTGAGCAAGTGGCTGTGTGGCATTTCCTTTCCAGCTGCAATTAAATCAGACAAGCAGTATTGCCATGGGTTGAAATAAGCAGAGTGATAGGCAATATGTTCTGTGATTCTGTAGTTGTGCTTTCATAGCTGGATGAATTATCTTTATTTGATCCATTTGGAGCATGATTAGGGATAATACTAGAAAGCTGTGTTTTCTCATGTTATCAATTAAAGTAAGTTAATTAGCATTTTACTGTTTGTTAATTACTGAAAATGATGAAAGATCAAATAGGCAGAGCCATTAGTGCCATAGGAAAGGTGCCTTATATTTTGACTTGAGTTCAGGAGTTGACTCCATGGCAGAAAAATCCTGTTTTTCAAATCTTAATTCTAAAAGTATTTAATGAAATGAAAATTGTGACATTTTAAAAGTAACAATGACTGACTTAGAGTTTTTGAAAAGGCGTGTAGGTGAAAAATCTATAATAGGTCCATTTTCACCTTTCATTTTCTATTTTTCAGGTAGTCAGACATTATGCTACATAATAATTTATCTTTTGAAATATGATTTGAGGCATTGCAAAATGCTAGAAACGCACTGAAATAAAAATGCTATCATTACAGCTTTCTATTCCTGCTTCCAGTCTAGTTGCTAGTGCAGGTGAAGTGAGTTTGGTAGTGTCTTATAAATCACTAGAAGCATACAGTACATGCCACAAACCTGTAAAAGATAATTTAATTTAGTTAAGCTGGTACAACTTGCACTTCAAAAAAAGTCAAAGAATTCAAAGAATGGACAAAAAAATCCCCAGTTAGTCCTTGCAAAATGAGTCTATAGGTCAGCTAGTATACAGACAATATTGCAAAGTGTAGCTCCCATAGATCAGGATTTGTGTTGTTTTCACAGGAGAAATAGCTTTAAGTGGAAAATCAGTTCCTGAAGACTGTTTAAATAATAAGTCTTTCAAAGGAAGCCTTATTTTAAAAGTCAATATAATCTAATTTGTTAAAAATTAATGTTGGTATTATAAAGCACTTGGAATAACTTGAAATTAAACTTATTTATCTTAAATGCATTACTGGTAATTCAAAAATCTATAGTAATCTTTCACAGATGAGTTATGGTATGTTTTCAATAACAAAAATAAATGACGGTTTATGCGAAGGAAATCAAAATTGGTATTAAGCTAGTAAAATTTGAAATTAAGTCTATTCAGTACCTTGCTGAACTAATTTGTTTTCCTCCTCTCTGTCACAGTTCCACAGGTCTTCAGGAGCTTAGTGTGCCAGTTATGTTTTTTTCATGTAATTGGTTGCTTCTTAATAATGTACCTGAGTTAAGAATGATTAGTGAGCCTCTAGGAAGAGTAATTTTTAAAAAAAGGTTATGTCTGGGAATATTGTTAGTCTCTTCAGGAGTTAGTGTTCTGAGCTGAATGCTTCAGGAAAATGTTGTGTGTGTTTATACATTGCATCTTGCAAAATTGCTCTGAAGATGTGAAAAAGGAAATACTCCATGTTTCTCAAAGCATGACAATGCAGACATAGGTCCTTGCACTATTAAACTGTAAGTTTAAACCAGCTTTTCAACAATAACTTTTCAACTTTTATTACAAGGTTTATCATTAAGTTGTAGAAACTATTGCTACAGAAAGATAGGAAGGAAAGAGGTATAATGGGATTTGAAAAAGGGTAGAGAAATAAGCCCATCCATCAGTAGCTATTAAATGCAGCAGTCACTATTATTAACTTTATGTACTCCTGTTGTACTCCTGTTGTCAACTTCATGCAGGCTGTTATATTTTTCCAGTCAAAGATCCCATACTTCCTTAAATTATAAGCAAAATTTGGTCATTCTGTCCACTTAATGGAGAACCCTTTCAGCTTCAAACTGTCATTACTCCACACAGGTGTTTGGTTGCTTTTTTTTATTCTCAGAAAGTTGGTGTCAGTGGCATCCAGTATCCCTTTAGTTTGAAAAGGACAATCATTAAGGGGTTTTTATTGTTTTGGGGCTTTTTTGTTTTACTGAGTCAACTCAGTTTTGTCAGATATTATGGCTGCCATTATTTTTTTCACTGAGGTCCAGGAATGATTTTCCAACAAAACAGCTGTCTTCACACAGAGACCATACTGCTGGATAACAACTTGTATTAGATTATACCAAAAAATCCATGCCTGCCTCTAGACAGCACAGCAGCCTTCAGAAAAACTCAGTCTTTGCCAGTATTGGAGCCCAAGAATGTCTCTGTACAAAACATCTTCAGTCAATCAACTGGCAGGAATTACATACAAACCTTTGCTATTTAATTATACAGGAGAAATTTATGTTCACTAGTGCTGTAGTAAGACTCTATTTGTTCCCTCTTTCCTCACTGCCCCAGCACATAGGCCCCTGGTAACTATTCTGAGGTACTGCTTATGTGGTAAGGTACTGCTTATGTGGTAAGGTACTGCTTGCAATGGCTGATAGTTAGAATAGGAAAATGGATTATCAGTAAAACACATTAAAATCTAGACATCACAGTAGATGATGACACACGGGGTGTGTTTATGGCTGTGTTCTATTCTCTTTGTCAAAGTCTATTGTGTCTTTCGTTGGGAATGTAAATCTGTGAGTGGTCAGATCCACATTGACAGGAATGGTAGATCTGCAGAAATGAGAACCGGTTGTACTCTACAGAGACACAGCACCATCCTCATAGATTAAAAATTTTGCAATATCTTTTATATTGACTGTCTTCATCATATTGTTCTGTCTTGGTTCTTTATGTATCTAAAGGACATCATAGCAGTCAAATTGCCTTAGATGAAATTTCTTCATCCTCTAAAATATTCTTATTTTGTGTCTATGTGCACAGAATATATATCTCACCAGTTTATATATCTCTGCAGTTTATTTGGTAGTACTTACTGTTAGGTACTGATGGGATTTTTTTTAGCCAATGAAAGTTTTCTTTTAGGTTTGTCTGTACTGCTCTGTTATGACTCTTTATCATTGATTGTATTCTTGCAAGTCTCCTAAATAGAGTTTCCATTGATTTTTATTCTATTTCCACACAGAGTCCTTGCATGACTGGAATCCATTTCTGTAAATGCAAATGATAGGAATGTATATTGGTGCAGCATCTTTAACCTAGAAAAACAAACTGAGAAATGCACGATGAAGATTTTCTGTATCCATAATGAATTTTTAAGGTTCTGTCAATCTTTAGGCCCAGTAGTAAAGGTACAAAAAGCTGGATTTCTGAAATTTGGCATTATGACCAGGTCTGTGATACACACAAGTGTTTTAGGAAAAAAAAAATGCCATTGTGTCCTAGACCACACATAGATTTCAGTATGCATTTTGGGGCAGAAAGACGAAAGTAATACATAACAAGTACAGCAGAGGGCCCCATGCCCTCAAACTCAGCATGGGCAGCAGCAGTTGCCCTGCCAGGAGATGTTGGCCCAATGGGACTTATTCAGCCTGGAGAAGGGAAAGCTTTGGGGTGACCTAACAGAAAGCCCCCAGTATCCATGGGGAGGTTAGCAAGAAGGTGGAGCTAGGCCTAGTGGTGCACTGGCCATAGAAGTTCAGACCAGATTAAAAAACCCTTCTCTTTGAGGATGGTCAGGCAATAGGGCTATTGCCACAGGGGCTGTGGCCTCCATCCTTGGAGGTGTGCAAGGCCTGGCTGAATAAAGCCCTCAATAATGGATCTCGTAGCTCACCCTGGTTTTGGCAGGAGTTTGGACTGATGACCTCCTAATGAGCCCTGCAACCTGAACTATCCTATGATTCTACAATAGCAAATACTAATTTTCAAATGTGTGACTTCACATTTAGATGAATGTTTTCTCTGTTGGAAGCTTAAAAAAATGCAGTGTAGTCATCTCGTTTAAGACAGCATGTCTTTCGTAGATATTTTTCTTTAAAGAAACACATTTGATTTCTGTTTCACTGAAAGTTGATTTGCTGCCAAGGCATCAGATGGTTAGAAAAGACATTCATACAACTAGAATCATCCCAATGGGAAGCTCAATAGGTTGTCTTTATAAAGATTTTTAAAAAGTGAGCAGTGAGAGACTAAAATGCATTAACACTTTAAAAATCCAGTAGTTAATAAAATGCCATCATGTATTTCAACTTTAAAAAATTACTTTCTTTTTGCAATCTCTGGGTACAAATGTCATTGGTCATCTGAAATTTGGCCTTGAAATCCATACTTAGACATCAGAATAAAGGGTGTGTTTAGTAAAAATGTTCTTTGTTCTGAACAGCTTAGAAGTGCATCTTCTCAGTGTTTAGATGTCTGGTTAAGCAGTTTGTGGATATAAGCTTAGCTTCATTTCAACTCTGGTGCTCATCTACGTGTATTGCATTAAAAGCTTACTGTGACAAGAACAAAGATGAGGGTAGGAGGAAGGAAAGAGTATTAAACCCATTTTATAGATGAGAAAGTCAGGATGAAAGATGTTGTTGTAGGCTTATGCTTATATAAGAAGCTTGTGGAACAGATATTAACTGAGCTCCCTGGGTTCCTCATCTCAGAAAATGAACAATAAGTTCATGTATTTGTCAGCACAGATTTTTCTAGGTGTACTGGAAGGCAAACAGGTTCAAAACCTGGAAATTCATGCACTTTCCTCCTGTAAATTGAAGCTACAATTTTTATTAACTCAAGCAGTATTAGGACCAGACATATTCTTATGTTTGCAATTTGAGGAAAAACATACTGAAACAAAATACTCTGCTCTGAATAACATAAATAAATCTTACTGGTTATTTCATTTTAAAGCAGTGCAAAAGTCTTCTTTCTGTCTTACTTGAATATATTTTGTGAGCTGAACTCATCCAGTGACACTGTGAAAGAGTTGTATCCACATACCATAATGAGTAGAGTACAGTCTTGCAAGATAGTCTCAGTATGAGGTTGTTTTATTATCTGCATCCTTATTCTGGCTTTAGAGGCCCAAATGATGACTTTTTTGGTGTGTGTGTGTCGGGGGGGGAGTTTCCATCTGAATTTCTTTGTCTCCTTTGAAGAAAGATTTAAGCAGGTTTTCTGTTCATTTCAAATTGAGTAATGGTCAGGTAACTGCAAATGACTGGTGTGGCGATTTTTAAAAGGTTTTCTTGATCCCCTTACATTTCTACACACAGACACACAAGCCCACTCTTCCCTCCTCCCCTCTGTCCCTCAGAACTGGAGATACTGCTCGCTCATGTGATTGATTTAAGTTGATCATATGCATGATACTACTCCAGTCTAATGATAAAATTAATTTCCCTCTCCACACATGTGCAGGAAAACAACAGCAGCTGCATCACTTTTGATGCTGTATATAGAAAAAGAGCAAAGCTTGCCTCCAGTGTTCTTCCTAAATGCTCATATTTCCAGTGCTTTCACCTGGGCTCCCTTTTGGAACTGCTGAAAGCAGCTTAAGTGAACACCATGTACTTGTCATTGCAATGAGCTGACAGGGACCACATGTCTGCTTACCAACTCCAGCTGAAGCACAGTAACTCCTTAAAATGCACCAACACTGCCGTTTGGGATCATCTGAGCAGACTCATAGGATCGGAGCCTCAGCTGGTACGACGACTCTCAGCTCTGCTAATGTTAAGAGAAATAGGCCAATTTAGTCTAAATGAAAATCTGGTTAAAATATTTTTTAAGGATAACAGTATAGATAAAGAAAACATTTTGGGGGGGATTAGACTATATGTAAAGAATACAAAAAATGTCATCTCTTCAAAGTTGATTTTATGCATTTCATATTTTTCCATTGAGTGGAGTAATGAATACACAATTCTACACAGAATGAACTGATGATGCTTTAGCTATTATTTTTTTAACTTAGAAAAATAGTGTGAATTTTCCCCTTTGTTTGTTTCATTTCTTCATGAGATTTATAGCCTGACAATTTTTTAATGCTCCTGCCTATTTTACTGCACTGTTTGTCAGCCATATGAAATAATTTGCCATATTTTAATCTGAAAATTTTGACAGAGTGTTTTTTATTATGGAAAATTTACAAATATATGCTGGCAGAAATATTATTTGTAAATTGTTAATTTAAAAAGATTGCCTCTATAGTTTTGTCGCACAAACCGATCTGATGTCCTGAATAGTTCACAACAGCAGAATTAATGAGGTTTTGAAATTGATCACCACAGTGGTTATAAGATTCAAATGAGAACAGGAGGGAAAATGACTATTATCTTTTAAAATTATTGTAGAACTGACTGTTGTTGACATTCTGCTTCTGTGGAGTAAATTGTGTGATGAAACTGTAGTATATTTTGGGTATAATAGGTGACAAGTCATTAACTAGGGTCTCCAGCATCCGTGCAGAGGGAGACAAGAAATATTTTTTGCATTGCTGTAGTCTGTAGGCAATGATTGCACAAATAATTGTTCGCTGACCATTATGCCACAAGGTTTTAAATATGCAGGCAAAAAAAGGTTATGTTCAACTGTATGCCATGCATTTCTAGAACTTCAGATACATCCCAGCTAGCATGTAATGACTATGTTTCAATTCTGTATGTATAGCCAAATTAAATTAATATTTAATCCTTTATAATAGCATCAGTGGGAGGAAGTGATAAATGCTGAAAAAGACTGAGATAGAATTTGCTGTAGTTGAAAACCAAAGTAGAGTCACCTCCTAGTGGAAGTGGGAGTCTAATAAGTGATGGACCTATAAAAGAGATAAAATAAAATGGATGAGGAAATCACTGAAATAGGCTAGAAATAGGTATATGCCAAAAAGAGAAGGGTGAATTTTAATGGATTTAGGAGAACTGACTTGTTGATTGGCTAAATTAATCACAATCCAACTGCTTGTGCAAAAGCCCCAAAATTGCCTAGGTGCAGCATAATGGAAATAGAGGGCACATATAATGAAAAGGACCAGTATTGTGTGTATATACAGGAATATTTTGGAGCATGTCTTATCATATTCTGATATAATATATATAGATATGATCATATTTAAAAGAAGGATTAGACTTATAGTAATAAAAGTCATTGTACTGTTTCTAAAACTTATGCAGTAGTTAAAACTTTAATTAAACAGGTTTTCAAGAATGGGGAGTAGAGACTGAGTTCATAAACCAGACAGATATGCTTTGTAAATGAAGAAGAGAGCTAATTAAGCCAAGCATAGCAGCATAATATTAATTTTTAAAAACACTTCAAGTATATTTGTAGTAAATCTTGCCACAGCTACTGCATATTTCCTAATGAATTATTCTACAGTTTAGATTCATTGTCTATGCTGCCAATACTCCATGGTCAGGTAAAAAATTGTATCCTTAGGCATTACACTAATGTTTGTTTCAGCACAATTAACTCTTTGAGCTGAATTTATGGAAAGGTCAAAAATGACACAAGGAATCTTTAAGCACCAGAATATTTTTAATCTGTGTAAGTTTTATTCAACCGATGTTAATTCTAGTTTCTTTGCTGAGGAGACAGAGGTGAATATGGAGTTCTTGCTAATCTCTATCAAGAGATTTCTGTCATATGGGATAGAAGAGGCCTCAGTTTGTTATATGTATGGCAGACAATTAAAAGAGTTAATGAACTGCTACATTTCCTTCCATATTAAAAAAAGTATTCAACTCTGTGTTTATACATTGCCAGATAATTAAGTTGAAAGCACTTGCTGATGTTTGGCTGCAGTTTTTCTTTGTGTTTCTGTGTTTCCTCAAACTATATGTCTAAAAACCTTGAACATTTTCAATTATTTGAAAGATGTAATAAACCCGTTATGATGTTAATTCTTTGGTTGAATTTCTATATTTCTTTAAAGGAAGCTTTAGTTTCCTGGTAGATTGCAGAGAAGACCTTAATTTTGTCTTCTTCTGCTGGGAATTATTGATGTTTGAACAGTGCAGTTAGATCAGCTTTAGACATGTTCTTTTGAGATCTCTACTACATAGAATATGAAAATTTGGGTTAGTTTTTGAAGCAGTAACAAATGCCTGAGGACTTTTGAACCAAATTTTTTCCCTCTGTCAATTCAAATACTCTAAATTATCTTTTTTTTTTTTTTTTTTCTAGAGAGTATTAGAGGTATAGTTATTATTGAGTTTTTCATAATTACTTTCCGTCTTTCTGAGCTACATAGACTTAAGCTGTTTCACAATTTTAATTAGTAACATCCTTATCCCTTTTACCACTATTCATGCTTGAGAATACCCAGACATGGGCAAAAATAGCAGACATACCAGGAATGCTACATATATGTCTACTGAGTTTTGTAGAAAGTTTCTTAAAATCTGAAGTATTCTCTGTGTTTCTGACTATTCACTGTCTACTGAGCAGACAGGCTTTCCTGCCAGCTCCCTAAGTGATGGTATGTACAGTCTTAATGTACATACCATTTTAAATTTTTAATATTTAAAAATTTTAAAATATTTTTAAAAAGAGCATATGACAGAAAGAAAAAAGGAAAGCTATACCCACAGCCAACTGGAAAGGAAGAAAGTGGAATATCACCAGGCAAGATTCTCTTTCCCATCATTTTCTCCAGCACCACAGATATTCCATTGAACGCTTCCTACCATGATTATTTGGTTAAAGCAGGATCAGGTTGGTGTCCCAGCTGGTTTCCTTTACATACTAGTGCTGAAGTTTCTGGCTGCAGCAACTGGTCAGGTACAGATGTTGCACTCATTTAACTATTTGTGAAGTTCTGTGCATGTATATTTCTGGAAGTTTTTTATGGGTTATTTATTGTAATAAATAACCCATAAAAACAAAAGTCTAATGTTATCTACTGAGCTCTACATATTCCTGACCATAAAGTTATAAACCTCAAACTAGAAAATAAAAGGTGAAAGAAGAGTGGGAGGAGAAAGGATGAGTTAAAAATCAAGTCATATTAAAAATCAGTCATAATCCATTCCTGTGAGAAACCCCTCATCAGAGACCGATCAAAGTCTTGCAGTTCAATAACATGACACCATGAGGACAAGTGAATTTGGGAATAAGAGGTAAAAGTATTGCCACAGCAGCCTTGTCAGTGCAAGACGACAAAGTCAAAAGCAGACTTCAGTTCTACAAGTGAAATGTTACCGGTCTATAAAGGGAAAGCCCCTAGTGTTACAAACCTTAAAGCACAGGGCAACTTTCTCACCTTTCATTTCTCTGTGTATAATGTGATTTTTTTATGATTCTGAAGAACAAGAGAAGTCAGACCATTTTGTAGCTAATTTGACACTTGTTATTTAATGTGGAGACTTAAAAAATCCACCTGGACAGAAATAACCATTTACTGTAGAAATATTTGCATCAACAGTTTATCAGCTGATCCAATGCAGTGTAGTTTAACTCATCCTATAAACCCCATCCTTTTCTTTTAATTTTTAGGGAATGTGTAGGAAATTATGTTTCTGTTCTGCCTTCCCTGTCCTCAACATCATGCTCGTGTATTCCCCATGTATCTCTGTACCAGTGCTAAAGTCAGTCTGTAAAACCGTTTGCAGAGTTAATTGAGTTCTGGTCCTTTGTATCCTTTGATGTACATAACAGAGTTTAGAAGTGTTATAAATATTTGCAGATCTCTTTACACTATCACATGATACACGGGCATGTAAAAATAATTTTGAAAAACGCCAAGGTATGTTGGACATCTACTTTTTGACCCAAAGTTCTTTTACAAGAGCTTAAGATTTTTATGGCAAGTTTCACCTTTTAGCCACTCAATTTTTTTCTGCTGTACTTAACTGTTAGATGCTGACTTGCTGCCAGAAGAAGGGCAAGAGATTAGCATATGTTGATGAAGAATGTTTTTTCCTTAGTCTCTTAGTGATTGCCTCCTTAGGTGTCTTTTCTGCTATGAGCACTTTCCGTGTTGTATATTCAGTGCTGAAAGATCATGCAATTCATACTTGAAATTGTTGCATCAAAGGTCTTCTGTAGTTAACTGTTGAAAATTGAGTGATGAATTTAAAAAGTCTTTTGGCACAACTGTTAATTACCAGAGGAAAAAATCTCTTGAGTTTCACAAGCTTAATGGGTGGGATTCAGTTGCTTTAAACATACCTGTCCAGTGCCATTCTAGATGTCCTTGTTATCCTGTCTGGTTTTATAAGCTACAGTTTCAGAAAGGCACAATCCTCTTGAACACTGTGTTATTGCTGCCCTTGTCATGAGGATGTCTCAGCAGACTACCTAAAATAGCACCAGTCATTTATGTGTAGGCGTACAAGTCACTCTTCATAAAAAATTAGATGGTTCATGAAAAGCAATTAAAAATATCATGCTGAAGTTTTGGCAAACACTCAGCAACCTTTTGGGCTTAAATCTTTGATTCATTTACTGTATGAAAATTGTTCTTTGAATTTTCTTACATGTACATAAAGTTAGCTTAGGGATGGTGGGTCCCTTTGCGGTGTAAGTAGATACCTTTTACAACAATGAATGAAAACTATTCAACTTTGGCCCATTGTTTGTCTCCCAAGTATACACACAGATTGATATTTGAAGGATGATCAATAATAGAAGAGTATCCCTGATGTTAAGGTATGTGACAAGCTTCCAGTGTGATTGTTTTGTAGTCATTATTGAGCGTGTGATTACTGGGACAGATGCTTTATTCTGGAGAAGAAATGTTGACTATGTTGTATTACTGTGACAGCCTACTGTAATTTATATTTATAATACAGAAATTTATAATCCTAAATTTATAAGCAAGCCCTTCTAAATATTTCATATAATGTACTTGCATTTTCAACCTGAATATATATAAATATATTTTATAAATATGTATATGTGATGTATACATGAATGAGAAACAGGCCTGCCAAATTTTTTAGGAATTAAAAGTTATATTATAGGTCTGCTGAAAAGAGAACTGAAAAATAGATTGAAATGGATCATGATTTAGCTTTTCAAACCTTGTTTCTGTATTGTCTGACTGAAACTTTCAGTCTAAATAGAACTTAAATGTATAATATATGCTTAAACACCCTGTCTTTAATTAGGAGAAATTCAAAACATCCTTACTCACTGGAGACAAATTCTGCTTAGAATAAATAGAAGCAAATTGGAAGAATAAACCTCATGTTTCTTATAGCAAGGAAAGATTGCTAAGCTGGTGTTCTCAAGTAGCTGAAATGCTCTGACAGTGACAGTGGCTGGCAATAAATGTAAATTTGAAAACAAATGAAATTGCTTTCCCTCTTGCTGGGCTTTGCTTGCTAAAGTAAGCCTTGAACAGGACATCTCTTAAAACAGGATTTGCATCCCTGTAGATCTGCAGAGAGAATGAAATATTTCACTTTTTCTGAAAATATGAAATTTATCTGAAATTGCCCCTTAAATTCAGATTAAATTGAACATAGTTGTTTTGTTTTTAACTTTTACTTCAGTTTTAAAGTACTGCAGAGAAACAAGTGTGATTTGCTACAATAGTTATTTCTAATGTCAGACATGTAAACATCATCAATTGTGATCACCCTGCAAGGTTCTGTGCAGAGAGATTGCTGGATAGGTGAGCAGTTGAGAGAAAATCAGAATCATTAGTCATGTTTATTCCCTGTCAGCTTTTCAGATACTGTAATTAAGTTAGGGCTAAAGATCTTATTACTGAATGGAGTTTGTAGTCCCCAGTGGAAGATGCATTACAGGGTGAATCTCAAATTCCAAACTAAAACCTGTAATTCAAATTAGAGCTTTACAAAAGAAATCTTGTTTACAAAAGAATGGAGTTCCAGTTTCATACAGATGTGTCACCACTCCATCTCAGCCATGTTCTGATTATACCTGTCTTGTGATATTTAAAATAAAATGAGTCTCAATTTCTGACCAAATCACCATCAGGTACTTTTAATGTTGTTTTAAAAGTTTCTGTAGATCTTGACTACATAATTGTCCAAGCCATATTCACATCAGCATAATATCAAAATCCCATTAGTTTCACATTATTTGCTACAGCAGATCAAGTCCCTGGGTAAATTTAAAACCAGATGATTTCAGACACACAAAATCCAGTTACAAACTGCTTTATCATGAAACTGGGTCTGGCTGTGCTGCAGCACAGACATGCAGACTGTCAAAAGGAAGAAGGCAAGCCATCAACAAAAATTAAAGAAAGACAAATGTATACAGCAGGAAAATATTTTTAAGTTGCAGTATTTAATGAGTATTAAAGCTAATGAGAATTCCTGAGAACACTGGGTGATAGAAAATTAATAACCTTGTGTTTTGTAATTTTCTCCAAGCTTGTTTAGCAGTTAACTGTCACGGTGCTTTTTAAGGAAAGCATAATGTTGATTATTTATTTATTTATTTATTTTTTTATATATAAACCTTCAGTGGATTTCTGGTCACCTGGTCAGAACTGATTATAACAAGTACTCTGACCTAGAAAGTTATGAAAGCAAATATGCTGTCTAATTTTGCAAGAGATAGTTTCTCCTCATTTCAGTGGTGAAATAATTAATTCCTTCTTTACTACATCCAGTCACTACGGCCTAAATGAAAAAACTGTGTGGTTGTTGTCTGAGCCTCGTTGCAATCACAGTTTCATCTCTGCTCCCAGGAACAGTGCTTGTCATTTTGTCCTTGTGAAAATGGAAAAGCTCAACAATGATGACAGTATGAGGAACTGAAAACCTGACACATTTCCACAACTCGCTAAAAATGATAGGAGCAGATGTCATTTTTTCTTTGCACATCTCTGGAAGAGACTCTGGAGGTCTGTCACAGTGTGGAACATCTCCACAACCACTGTGTTACAAATTTTGGGCAATGCCTGTAGCGGAAGCAATAGCAAATTTTCTCATGAGTCTTGGCTACATACTTTGGTTTATATAGATATTATGAAACAGTAGTTTCAGGGTTTTGATATGTTACTGGATACATGATTGTATAATATACAGTTAATATGGCTGTAAGTAAATCTAATAAACCCAAGTCTAACCCTAATCCTAATCCTTCTGTTTTATGTGGCCATTGTTTTTTAAAAAAAGTGGAGCATTAATCTTGAAAAAATAAAATCTGTAAAAATTGCAAATCTGCAAATACATCAGAGATTTTTTTTTCCTGGTATAATATTCAAGTTATTTTTTACATGACTTGTCTGCTTTATTACAGTGATACTTCACAAAAATAAATTGAAGCAGAGTGTTCTAGAATTTCTAGCCCAGGAAAAGTCTATGTTAAGTATCTAATTTTTGTTTGTTTCAGTTTGTTTAGAGCTATTGTCTAAAAGAAATATCCAGATGCAAGATTTTGCTCTGGTAGATTTGATGCCCAAACTAGGGGACTTCTTGTCAGTTAGATGATGGATGTATAGCACTATATCATATAAGGTAAAACTTGCTGTCCCTTGCAATGCATATCTGTTATCAGTAATCCTCTTAGAATTGGAGGCGCAAAATTCAATGTAATAGTATGTGCTGGGATTCAAAGCACATCAAAATATAATAGTATCTGCCAATACAAAAAGTAGGAATATAAGTTTTTTCCCCCAGTCTGTAGCATGCAAGACGGCAAACTTTTTGTCTATGGAACTTCCATTACAAAAAATTACCAGTCAAAGAATTCATCTTCTCTTAAAACAAATAAATAAATAAATTAAAATTCATACTAGACCATGTCTTTCCTGTACTGATGCAGCAGCACAGGCAGCATGATGGAGGTGATAAAGTAGTTTGTCATGTGCTTTTTACTTAAAAAGCAGCATCATTCTTGTCATCTCATTAATCGTGAAAATTGCAAGGTGTGAGATATTTGCTAGGGAATGTTGTAAACAAGAATAGAGTGGGGGGGATTTCTGCACCATAAAGTGAATGAAAAGCAAGAATATGCTAGTTCTACAGAAGTTAAATTTAATTACTTAACAGAAACATCATTTTAGGACATAGTAGATAACTATTATATTCAGTATGGAAATGAAGAAGCCTCAACAGCAACTGCAGGTTGATTTTTGAGTGCACCTAAAAGTTGCCCACAGTGTGGGTAGATGAGGGAAGGCTGAAGGAACAGGAACATCCAGAAAATATAAGATTGATAGAGGAGACCTAGTAAAAAATTTCAATATCTAAAAGTTTCCTATATGATTGATATGATTAAGTACTCCCCATAGCTTTAGAAAACATACAAAATCAGGATTACTGTTTGGCTTAAAGTGTTAAGAGCTATACATTAAATATTATGAATAATTTTACAACTAAAGGATTTTTATGTATTAGATATTATTTTATGCAGAAATTTGTAGCGTTTCTGTCACTAGAAGGTTTTAATTCCAGGTTAAACTAACTTTTGAAGAGATGGTTAAATTTCCTTAGACTTTTGTTTGTTAAATTAAGTGTGAATGTCCATAGCATGGATACTCAATGTGAAGGGATTGGTCTCATCCTGTCATTTGGTGGTGAGAAAGCAAAAGTGAATGTATTGCTTGTGATTACTTGACCTAAATTTTTTTTCACTAGAAGGAAATCCATGACTGCATTAGAATCATCAGAGCTCTGGAAATTATATGAATAGAGTTAGAAAAGCAATGGTGTCTAATCTACATAGCATTTATTTACCATAATGCACCCGTTGTCTTTGCTTCTGTGTAGCTCGTGCTGTGTACATTTTCTAGCCTCTATACTTGTTTTTCCTTTCCAAGGGAAGAAGGGAAGGAGAAAATAGGATGTGCTTATGGGCACTCGTACAAACACAGGACCAAGGATGATCTGGAAAGCCAGGAAGTATCCCTGAGCCCTACAGTTTAGTGGTAGGCTGTCTTAATTTGAATAGATTAAAGGGCTACTTAGAAGCCATTAACTTAAAATACTGTGCACTACAGGGGAAACAGCTGAATCAGTTTTAGGCTCCCATAGTAAGGCAATAAAGTGAAAACAGAATGTATAAGGTAATTTCCTTCCACAATCACAGGTTTTCAAAGTGGAATGGTTTTAAAGAAATTTTCATCCATTTTCAGTGATTGCAGCTGGCAGTGCAGGGGGAGCCAGTTGAAGAGTGTCTAGATATAAACTTGGGAAGCATGCTACTAACTTAAACTCCAGTCTCCCCTATTTGTTTTGTCCTCAAAACGTATGGAGATTTTGTTGTATAAAAGAATATATATATATACTCAGAAATAGATATTCAGTGTAAAGATAAAATTATAATATGCAATATTATTAGATGTGCTTTTATATGTATATGGTTTATATATACATATAAAATTTTGTATTTATATTGTGTTCCCAGTAACCTGGTGGTACCTGTGGCTAGAAGAGCAGGGTTCTCTACTGTCATCACTGCCATTTTAAAGAGTTCAAAAGGAGTCCAATCTCACTGCAGACAAAGATGCAGCAACTACTGCAGTCAAAATTATGAGACAGAATGGAATTAAAGTCTGTTGCAGACATTAAGTTTTATCTTACTACCTGGGAGGAGGAGGGAGCACAGCTATCTAGAAGACTTTTGGTTTTACATGCATATATGGAAAGCACTTCTCCAGAGAAGACAGAGAAGACAAAAAATTAAGCTATTTGGATATTTTATGAACATGCTTCTCTCTTACCTTCCCTGTTTCCCTAGAGATTTTGTGTACCAGTTGTGTCTTTTGGCACTGCCCTTCTTCTTCCTTAGTCCTGGGTGCTATTGGAGGAGGTCTAATTCCTTTTGGACAAAAAAATTGTAATAAGTAATAGTGTTAATGGGAAAGAGCACATTGTTCACTGAAAGGAAGGTCTGGTTAAGCATGCTTTTGCATCATGTCTCTTTATGTAGCAGCATACTTTTTTATTGTGCTGCTAGTAACTTCTAGGACTCTACCCTCCCATTTTTTACACCACTTTTAAGAGATGATGATAAACCATTGGAAGACAACTGTATTTCAAGTTTTTGCCATCCTTAAAGCTTTCACCAAATAAAACATAAACATTTCCAAAATTCTATAGATATGCATGAATCTTCTCTCTACTCTGGAAGTTTTATGTAAATACAGTGATTTCCATTGGATAAAGGTAATTCCTGGTTACTTCCTTCTCCCTGTTATTATGCCTCACTCATTTTCTAGAACTTTGTCTCCTTTCTTCTATCACAGATGCAATAGATTTTATCAATTTTATTTCTCTGTCCTTTGTGCTCTTTCATGAATTTTTGTACTTCATCCTCTTTTACTTAGTCTTTTGAATTTTTAATAATTCCTTAATCTGTTATCTACAGCTTATATTTTTACTTGGATTCAAAGCTTATATCTGGTATTAAATTGAAGATTTTTTACTTGTTTGTTTGTTTGTTTGTTTTTTCTCCATCACTGAATCAGATTTATGTTGTGACCCTATACTTTGCATAAATTATTTTCTTGAATATATGTCCAGGGTTTTGACTATATATTGTGCTGTCACCAAATCTGCTTCCAACTGTCCAGTGTTAAATCTTGTACTGCCACCCTGACTGTTTCTTGTAGATCTGCAATCAAGAACTCCTGTTTGTCTATTCCAGGACTCTTACTTTCTCTACATCCAGACTGGTCTTGCTGATTCTTTTCTCAGTGTGTGTCACACTATCTTTGCTTGTGTTTCAGCTCACTTGAGGAACTGTGCCAAAATCCACTGTATGATTTTGTCAGTCCTACTATCAGGCTCCAGTTGCACCTCCTATCTTCTCATCATAAAGAATATTTAATAGTTCTAAAATGTGTGTGGGTTCCTGTTTCTCTTCAGAAGTAAATGCAAAAGGCTGAGTATTTTTAGACTTGACTATTGTATTATTACAATACTCAATTGTAATATTAGGGGATTTTGGGACTCTTCTTGCTCATAGCTTTGTCTTTATCTTACCCCCTGGATTTTTTGGGTCCATCCATAAATCATTGTGTAAATTATCATTCTTGACACTCAGCTTTTCATTTGTTTTCCACCCTTTATCATTTGAACTTGACTCCTGCCTCTTCTCAGCCTGAGGAAGGGCTTTGCAAACACCATCTAATTTCTTTGGTGTTTCCAACAAAA
>VXBC01002945.1:718144-845397 GCA_013399945.1 Ploceus nigricollis
AAAAAAGGCAAAGCTTCCTTCATTTAACTGTTTATAATAAACTGTTTATTATAAATCTTTTTAATATTTGTGACTTTACAGAAAATAGTTTTGTATTTCATTTTTATGATGATCTCATTTTTTCCTTGTATGCCTATATATATATACCCTGAATTGGATCCAATGCAACTTTTATACCTCTTGGGATGCAATGATAAAAAGCTGTCATATTAATTCCTACTCAGTATGGCAGAAATTAGAGACACCAATAAATAAAGGCTTTATTGGGTCACAATTCCCTGTTTGCATGGGGTTTACAATGTGAATCTGACCTGTGTAATTGATATTCTGTTCATATGAAAAGCTTAAAGAGTCTTTTAACACATAGCTGTTAGGATGTAGATATATTGAAGATGTATATGGAAATAGTTAAAATAGCTTCAGACCAAAAAAAAGAAGTGTGTCTCTGAAATTCTAGATAGCACTAGTGGTGTATTGCCCTATAGTGCTTTCTTTTATTAATGCCCTTCTTAATTTTATGTGTTTGTCTCTTTTAGTTTTTGAAAATCAAGTCTATTCTGTGGTAATGTGATGGAGGAAGGAAATTAAGAATAAAGTACTACAAATGAAGTGCTTTTAAACAAACTAATTAATTACATGTACATATGCATTGACTAAGTTTGGGTTTTCAATTAGGTAACTAATTACGTTGAAAATGGCATAGCATATTTAAATAGATGCCAGTGCCTCTGGCTCATCCAGTTCTCTCTAGGCTGTTATTTAAGTACACAGCTAATTCACTTTTTGTTTGGTATCACCTGTTATAATTTAAAAGCATGGCTATGTGCCTAATTAGACATATAATCTTGATGTTTACATAAGCAAAATATAATTTCTTTGTATTCATTCAAGCTGCATTTTTCTACTTCACAGAAAAGCTGTCCATCAAATGCTGTGCAAAACACCTGTTTATTACTGCAGCATTCTTTAGAAAGCCCCCAAAATTTCTTACTATAAAGTACAAAATTCAAACTGGATTTGCTTGTATAATGTCTTGCAGCTATCTAATAATTACTTTGCAATTAGTCTTTTGGTTAGCTCCTTAAATCTGGTTCCAGCCTCACATGATCTTTCAACGTATTTGTTTATACAAAAAATTTTGACCTTCCCATATTAAGAACACTTAGAGGTTTTTTAAGAAAGGGCATAGACAGTTATCTCTGAGAAATAGTGTAAATCCAACCTAATTTCCAAAGGTAAAATGAAATGATTCATGTCACCAGCATGTGTTTATGAATCATGCCACAAGTTTCTTAGACCTTTTTCAAAAGACAGGTACATTTTGCATGGGATCATAACATTACTGTTTTTTTTTTTTTTTATTATTTGATTGTTGAATTCTAAGACATGATGACCATATTTCTGGTAAAGAATGTCAGATTTGTCAGATCAGAATTAAAGGTAGATTCAGGGATTTTTTTTAGCAGAATTTTTGTATATTAGTGGCCAGATAAACGGGATTCTAAATAATAAATATCCCTTTTCATAGCCATTTATTTGAGGAGTCTTCCAAATGAAAATTCAGCTTGCTTACATTCACACTAGCAGGAGATAGTTGCAGCATTCAGTTAAAGTAACCCATTTGTGATAATACATACACATGCACATGTGGGAATTATTTTATCAAAATACACTGTATTGATTGCTTGTACAATAGATGGTATTTTTATTTTTAAATAAAATTTAAAATGAAGACAAGTACTCATTTAACATTGGGGTTTTTTTAGCGTTTTATTTAGGAGAATGGCTGAGGACAATGTTTGGATTTTAAAGTTTTTCTATAATTACATGTGAACATCTTCTATATAAATGCATAAGATTGTTTAAAAAAACTCTCATTACCTTTATCAATTCACAGATGGTGCTGAAAGAGTAGGCATCTGGTGCAGATCCCTGTCTGTAAAGCCCAGCCTTTTTTTGTGAAATCTCTTTAGTTTCACATTTACCAATCTGGGCAAATATCAAAAACTAGAGAAGATAACATTGGGCAGAACACACATCCTTCAGTAAAAATTAATTGCATCATAGTATTTCAAAAAAGATGCAGTTAAAATTTACTAGTATTTAAGATAGTTTTGGTAAATGCAGCCTTGGAGTTTTAATGGAGTGCTCATTCTGTTTACAATTTTGTCCCTAGAGGATAGTTCCAGAGCAACTCCTTTGTTTGTTGGTGAACAGCACAAAGCAAACAAAGATCATAAATCTTACTGACTGAAAACATCAGTCCTGGTTGCTGCTTAATGAGGCTTTAATCCGTTTTGGACGGTTGAGTTTTTGTTGTTTTTCGGATTTCTTTTGTTTAATGTAATTTTAATTTTTCTAAAATTCCTAGGGGAGAGAAAGAGGGAATATAGTTAGAACACTAGCATGTCTTCTATCTAATTTTTAGGGGAAGTGGAGATTGGGGCATTTTTGTCCAAAAGATTTTTCAAATATTGATTTATTTTTAATAAACCTTTTCTGAGCTCATTCATGATCTCATAGAGCTGGACAATCACAGAATCACAATTATGGTTGAGGTCAGAAGAGACCTCTAGAAATCATCTAGTCCAGTTTCCCTGCCCAAACAGTGCCAGCTACAGCAGGTTGCCCATCCTCATAAGCAAAGAAATATTTGTGGAGCAGCCATGGTATCCTGCGAGAATGAACAATTCTATGAAGTTTCTGTAAAAGTTAACAGGTACGAGGAATTGGCACAGTCCAGTTCCACAGGGTTGTGAAATAAGAAGTAGAAATCCTATGGTGGGGTGTGTTGGGGGAGACTGTAGCCCCGGAAAATGCTCAGGTATCTGGCTTTAAGTAATTGTTGTCCAGAAAAATGCTAACTTTTTGTCAGGTACTACATTTGTTGAATATTTCTTGTGTTACACAAGGCTCCTGCACAGAAAAGACAAGTCATCATCTTCCTATGTCCTTTTCAGACACATTTCATGAGATGGTTATGACTGAACTGTGTAAACCAGGGATTATAAGGACAGTTCTCCTCTCACAACAAGTTCAGTGTGCTTTGTACTACATTTTACTTTATTATTTTGTGGGTTTTTAGACATACATACATGCATACATATCTATTCCCCAGAAAATATTATCTTCATGGACTAAAACCACCATGATGATTAATTGATTTAAAAAAATGGTTGACCAAAACTTTTTTTTTTGATTACTGTTTTCTGCAGGAAATTTTTCTCAGTAGGATTTTCAGAAAAATTTTCTTTAACTCTCTCAATTTACTAGAAATCTTCTCGCAACTCCTCTTTAGAGCAAAAGCAATTACCTTCCTTTTCTTCCTCCTTTCCTCATCTTTTGGTAACAATCTGTGCAGAAAATAATACCTAACTTAGGCCTTCTTGATAGATTATTTTGGTACGTAAAAATATTGTTGCTTGAGATCCACTGTTAATTATCTGTGATGAGTTTTTTTGAAATGGTACAATTGCATTTATACAGGAAAAAAAATCACATAAATATCAGTATTTTATAATGAATTTTCCTCTAAAAAACCTAGATTGGTTTGCCTTCATGAATGCATCTCTCATGGTTGACTGGCTTAATATTCATTGTGTCAACTGCAATTCAAAGGTTATTAAGCCTGACCTAGATTTCATTGCTCTGTAGGTTAATCTGCTCTGCTATCTCTTTGTATATTTATGTGTTTTAGCTCACACCAATTTCTACTTTCAAGTTAGTGATTTGGAAACTCTAAGACCAGCACAGTCATGATAAGGAAGACAATTAGTCTTTGTAAAATTTAATTTCATACATTTTTGTCCTTTGTGTTGCATCCTATTAGAAAACAGTTATCCAACAATAAACGGGGTAAAAATAGTGATGTGACATATCCTGGCATGAAGCTTCACTAGTTTGCTACACAAGCAGTCACCAGAGGAAGTCAGATCTTTATCTCTCATCCCACCTCATGCAGAGAAGACAAACTGAGATGAAGAGGGTAAATAAAGAGAGATTCAGTTAATAGACAAAAAATTGAGATAACAGTCAGATGACAGGAGGACATTGTTGAAAATGCATCTATTCCCACTCTGAAAAGTAAACAATCCTTTTTCTGGAGGGACCTCACCCTTCCTTCTGTTTTGAAGCTTTATTCTTAATAAAATGGAAGATTTTTATCTCAATATCTTTATGAACAAAACTGGTATTTGATGAATTCCAAAAAAATGCTTTCACATTTAATTTTTTGGTGTTTTGAGTTCTTTTCAATTGAAAAGCACTGCCTGGATAGCCCTAGAGTCTGAACTATACTATATTTATCCACAAAACTGACTTTGTACATGATTATACTGAAATTTATGTATGGGCTAGTTCTCCCTTTATTCAAGAGATGACCATTCTGCTAAAATCCATCTACTGAGTCTCAGTTCCATGCTCACATCTAATTTTCAATCACTCAGGCTTTCTTCCTCTTTGTATCTAGTAGATTTTAAACAATAAAAAAGTGCCAGAACATTTTTATTCTAAATCATTCGGTTCTGTTCATCACATCCTTTGAAAGAATGATGTAATAGATGTGTTGTCTCAAACCTTTATTTAATTAATTTATTTATCTTTGTAATTTTTTAAGGGTGCACTTTTTATTGAAGTACACTTTCATTTTTCATCTCTTCTTTTGGAAATTGTAGCCATAAAATACAAATGAAGCTGGAAGAACGGGCTAGTCAGTTCTCTGGCAAAGAAGAAAGATCAAGTATATTCTAACAAATGTTTGTCTATCTTATTATTTTAAACCTTTTCGTAAGTTATTCTACAACCTCTACAGAAAGACTATTCTAGTGCTTTGCTATCTATGTAGCCAGAATATTTTTCATAGTAATTCATAATAGTAAATTATGTTAGTGAAAATTAAGCAATTATTTTCTTTTGCGTCCAAAGTTATTGAAAAAATTTATCATTGTTCCTTCTAAAGAATTTCATGCAGCACTATAGTTTATATGAGCTGCTTCTTGCAATTAGTCTAATTTTTCCAGGAGTAAGAAAATATAAAGGCTTTCTATTTTTCCTGACAGATCTCATTTTCCCAGAATAACCCTGCTTCTTCAGAGGTGAATTTGAAGAGAAGGCAGGCGCATAGGGGCACTTTTCCATGATATCATCCTGGCTTTGAGCAGCATCCTAACGTGAGGTTGATGATATCTGAATAAACTTTTCACTAGACTCTGTCTCCATGGGTTTGATCATGTTTCAAGCCTTTCGAAATCTATATCATCTAAAACATCAGATATGCTGTGTCACATCTTTGTCATTGACACAGACTCTGCCATCCAGTGCACCTCAGCAGGTTTGCTGGTGACACCAAGTTGTGTGGTGTGGTCAACATGCTGGAGGAAAGGGCTGACACCCAGAGGGACCCTCAGGATTGAGCGGTGGGTCTGTTCAAACCTCATGACAAGTACAAGGTCCTGCAGCTGAGTCAAGTACTCCAAAGCTGCAGACAGTATTCAAGATGAGACACATCACAGTTTTTTATAATAACAAAAGGGTGGTTTCTGGGATTTTTTTTTTGCCATTCTTTACTATAAATGACAACGGATTTAACTGCTAGGAGACATTAGGCTAACCTTTGTTCAAACTGGCAATACTTTTCCCAATTATACCTTTACTGTGTGATAACAATTAGATCAGAGCCCTTTCCTGTGTGCATAAAATCAGGACATGACTTTATTTAACTTTTCCCAGAAGCATTGTTTTACCTGCACTGAAATCTACATCTTTTTTAGAATATCCCTTCTTTGCTCTATCCTGGATTGCCTCCATTAGATTTCACTATTTCTTAAGTTGTGGTACTCTAGCTGGGACCTCAGCAACTGATAGAAGATCAAATTAATTGGCCATTTCCTTCATGTTTTATATAAAACACATCTCTTAATACATCTCTGTATTACATCTCTCAAGTGTACTTGTCTTTCATCATCATTCTCTCCTATTTTGTTTTTGATTAGGTGTAGTGCTGAAATCTTTACTGCAAAACGATTGCAGAAATGTTGTTCAGTTCCTTACTATTTGACATTCTGGCATACAAACAGAGTCTATCATATATAACACATTTCCTCTTTATTCTGGTTTATGATCCTAACCCATCATTAAAATTCTTTTACTTAAGTGCTTGGTAATGAATTTGTTTTGTGAATGCTGAGGCTAATAAGGTATTGAGCCCATCAGCCTTCTGTCTGCCCTGTGAACAAAAAAATCATAGCTTACGGTGCAGTGTAAATACAAGGACTATTGAGTAACTGAAGTACACTTTCTTTTTACTGTGTTACTGTCACAGCTATGGATTGAGGACTTCAAATTTCTTGTTCCAATTACCTTTCCCATTGAGTGTTTCTTCTAAAAATCACTAGTCTACCTCCTACTTTTGATATGTAAAATTATATTGAATAAAATAGGTTGCTAAGATAGATGCAATGAATGATAATTCATCTGAATGTGTTTCCTTTGATAGTAATGAATTTAAAATAGATTTGTAACTTTTAAATTTAGCTAAGTGGAATCCCAATTAATGGGTTTATACAGTATCTAACAATGGGACTCAAATCTTGATTGCTGCTTTTAACATCTTGAATCACAGTGGAATCTAATTATTTTGAGTGTGATGACCCATCTTCTAAGATGTTACCTAAAATGATGTTTGCAATAATTAAAGGGATTTTTTTGAGAATATTTACATAAATGTTTAAAAAAAATATAAGGCTATGATCTTTATCAAACACACAGCAATGGAAAAAGATTCTGTTGGTGTTTGATCTACTGGTTAGCAATTGATGCTGCTACTAATACAATGAACAAAATTAAGGAAATAATACTGACAAAATACTGAACAATTAAAAATAATATTGATTAGAGATTTTGATTAAATAAAATGCATGTTAAGCACCATGGTGTGATGAAAATAAATCTGTTAATATATATTTTGTATATGCCTAATATATATTATTCACATTTTAGTCAGTTGTAACCAAAATATGAATTGTGGTAGTGTTTAAGGAAGAGTCAGGCATGTGCTGAAAATATATGTATATATAGGTGCAATGTGACAAGATGAATTGGGCTGTAATAGGTTAAATTGTATCAGCAGAGACATACATCTGCAGCCAGACTTCACCACTTATCTACCAGTCTCCAGGACTAAATATAAATTCTGAGGAGGTCACTATTTTGAAAAATCTTGAACGCAGACAGATATCACCAGTGCACTTTCTTATAGAAAACTGCAGAAAATAGTAGTCTGAATACATGTAGAATTTCTAAGGGTTGTATAAAAAATGTTGCACAATTAAACACTGACTTTCTAATTGTGAAA
This sequence comes from Ploceus nigricollis, assembly GCA_013399945.1. Lineage (NCBI taxonomy): Eukaryota > Metazoa > Chordata > Aves > Passeriformes > Ploceidae > Ploceus > Ploceus nigricollis. The sequence goes on from VXBC01002945.1 coordinate 725,496, forward strand.
AAAAATTATTATTCAAAACAAATTATGCAAACATGTATTTTTATTAAATGCTATACTAGGGCCTTCAACTCAGTGGCTCATGTACTGGTTTAGGAACCCAGATCTTCCTGCTGTAGAACCCAGCCTCCCTTCCAATAAAGGCAAGAGAAGATCAGATTATCTGAGACAGGGATTTAGAGTCCACAGAGTGGATGAGTGGATTGGATGGCTGAAGTGACTCAAGAAGTACCATAAATCAGTTCATGTGCGAGGTCAGATAAAAGAAGAAAAATTGCATTACCCTACATCAGGAGTAAATGTTTAAATGAATAGTAATTTAAAAAAGACAGTTAAAATACTTAATCTTTAAAAGAAAATTCTAAAGACTTTTAGTAAAAAATCATCTGGACTTGTCCAGAGAGGAAAAGCAATGAGATCTAACATAATATTCAACTGGGACTGTGCTAAAGCTGTGTGTGACCACTTTATTGACTGTACAACAGAAAACTACAGACACTGAGATTTTAAAATACCAGTATGGCATATGTTAAATAATATAGTCTTGTCAGCTTTTTTGAACTATTGATGTGTTTCCCTGCTCTCTTCAAGCAGCTTTAATGGTAGTGAGTTATGTATAAAAGGAGTGGGTATTTGAAGCTGGAGAGATTTTTATTGTCAGGAGCAACAAAGTTTAAAAAGAGTTGGCTTTCATTATAGATTGTATAGATTCATTTTTAACATTTCAGTATTTCTAATCTATGTTTTGTTTTTTAAAGACTTTATGCATTATGGAAGAATAAAATCAATTTAATATATAAAGTTATTTGTTTGAAACCACTTTAGTTTACCTTTATTTCTGTACTGTATGCATTTCACTCATTGTTCCAAAAATATAAAAATCTATCACTTTTGCAAGATGCTACGCAATTGTTTGTTGAAGATTTCACCAAACAGTTTACCACCTAAGGTAAACTGAGGTGTTTTACTATGTGTTTTGCATGCACACTGGTATTCTAGTAGGGTGTTTACTGAAATAATATTTCTTATGAATGTCAAATAAGTCTGAAGGAGTAGGAGTTTTATCGTTCACATTTATCCATTTATTTGACCCCATCACTCATCTTCCTCCTCTTAAAAGATATATAAATACCAAATAAATGGAAAAGAAATCTGACATTTGGAGATTGACATAGTGTCCAGCTTTTAAAGGTGATGAATATCTGGAGCTTCTGCTGACTGTGAAGTGAGCAGAGTTCCGTTTTCTAAGAGTCACTCAAAGGAATTTACAAAATAAATACTCTTATTAATTCATGGTAAAAGTCACTGTTTTTTAAAAATGCATACCAAAATTTGAAACCTCTGTCTTATTGCTTACTATGTAGGGAACTTTCTGTTAGCTGGGGACTGGGATAGCCAAGGAATGCATGGTTCCTGTGCATCATGTATAGAAGTATACACACACATATTTACATTTGTAGGGCTAGATAATTTCTGTCAGAGCTGAGTGGGCCTTCAGGAAGCTACAGTGCATCTCCATTTGTACAGCTCTAACAGGTAATTGGAAGATGACTAAGCCCCTCAAAATGCTCAACTCAAGTAGAGAAATGCCATGTCAGAGTTTGTAAATGGCAAAGTAAAGCAGAGAGGCCCATAAATTTTGATGTCAAAACATTACCATAAATGCTTCCTCTTTGGACACTATTTCCTGTAGATAGGCCCAGCTATCCCAGCATATCTGAACTTACAATTAGAGCTGTAATAAATGTCTGACTTCATTTTTAAAAAGAACAGACAAGAGGTCATTGACAGAAACCACACCAGTTAGTTCTTGAGACATAAGAACTGTTCTGATTATATTACATTTGGATTTATACTATTAAGCTGAATGAGAAGAAAATTGCCAAAGAAATCATATAAAGCATATAAATCTGACATGGAACAGAAGACTTGCTTGGTTTCTTGATTTCTTGCTTTGTGACTTTGTCCTGCTTTCTTGTTTTGTCATGCTTTCTTGCATTCATGCTTTTTCTGTTTCTCTCTCTCTCTCCTTTTCTGTTCTACATAAGTGAAACCAGAATCATATCTTCAGGGCATATTCCTAAGCAAATGCATTTAGAACAGAGGCCTGGGATGAAATGATGTCCCCCTACTGAAGCTGACAGTAGAACTCTTGCTTACTTTAAAAAGGGCAAAAATTCAACTGGGAGGGCAGTCTACCTCTTGTAAGAACATAGTTCATTGAAGACTGGTGGGGAAAGAGAAAATTTATTACTAAACAGTACATGAAAGCAGCATTATATCTGAGAATATGTGTGCAAAACTCACAAAATTTAGTATTATTGTTCCCATAGCAACAATAACTGTGCCACATTGCATACTTCTAAGAAGGTGTAATTTCTACAAAAGCATGTAGTATAATAAAAAATATTTGATATGCAATGTATGAGAAGAAGGAACTATATGGTCTATAAAATTGAGTGGCTTTATATTGGTGTATTTAAATCCTTAGGTATTTTTTCAACAGATTGAATTGCTATCTAGTTTAATTTTTATGTCCCATATCGCATGACCGTTAGTGCCCTGAAGATAAGATAATAATCTGAACAATGTTTTAGACTTTGTGCTTGTTCAGATTTTGATAGCTGATAAGACATTTGATTGAGTACATACCATGGCGGTAGCTTTTTTGGGGAGAAAAAAAATCCAAAAATATTTTCTGATCTCTAGGTGAGATTTAAATTTTAAAACTCAGGAGAAATTTGAACCAGTGATCCCATGGCAGGGGGATGGGAACTAGATGATCTTTAAAGTCCTTTCCAACTCAATCCATTATATGATTTTTAAATGAGAAAGTTCTCTATTCTGAGCTATCTAGCTTTCCAAGGGAGGTATATTATTGTACAAGATTCAAGTCCTTTGAGGTAAAGATATTATCATCACATTTGTGCATTGCTGAGCATGTATTGACAATAAAAATATGTCAATATATTGACATATTATATTTATTTTCATAAAATATGAAAATAAATATAATATCTAGTTGAACAAGTGTCCTGCTTATATTCTTGGCATTCAGTTCACCTTTTAACCTTTTCCTGTCCTTCCTCTCCTTTGAGTAATAACATGCATCAAAGTAAAAAAATGTAAAGCTGATTCAAGAGGTACTGATAAATGAAATTGACACTTTTCTTGGGATTTTCTCACTGAAGATATATAAGCTATTAATAATAAGGCTAGTCAAATATTTGTCTGATGGATGGAGATGTATTGTCTATGCAGAAAACACAAAAGGGCTAATGAGAAATTCTTCTTTATCTCTGCTGCTCCTGCTTCTAGCAAGTTAGTAAGTCTAAACAAGTCCTGAAGAAGCCTTTTCTGGACTTCCAAAAATGTGTAGAAAACACTGCCATTTTCTAGATGTTTGATGAGCGAGAAAAACTTCTCTCTGAATTCAGTATTCTTGAATTCCAAATTTGTTCATAAAGCAACACATGTAATAGCACCATGGTTCACAGGAATGCACTGTTGGGACTCCTACCTATAAAAGTAGTATATCAGAAAATAGCTTGCTTGTTTGCTTGCTGTCTTATGAGGAGTAGGGGTGAATAGTTCCCAAGTGCTTCCTGCTTGTTATGAAACAAATTATTTTCCTGTTCTTTTAATTCCACATTTTTTGCAAAGATAAAATAATGTATAGTATTCATTCCATATGTTGTATTTTCTGAATAGGGACTGTAGTCTTTTATGTGATTCATCTTTCAAACATACAGCAGTCAAACTCTCAGACTGAGCAGTGAGTTTCATAATTGCCAGAAATGCTGTAAATTGAAATATGACACTGAAGTGATTCATTACATTAAGAAAACTTGGTGTCATAGAAATCTACAGAAAACTAAGAATTGTAATTGTACCTCTTGTATCAGCTACACATCAACTGAATACAAATGGTCTGTAAATCAGAACATTATGTACTCGTCCATTCCTATTACTGATCTGTCAATAGAATATCCTGTCTCTTACAATTAAGCTGGAGCTGAATTTCACCCTTAAGTGTTTAGTTTTCTTTCTTGCTATCTTCCTTAGCTTTTGTACGTTCTTTTTTTTTGGTGTGATATAGTAGTGGTAATAAATATTAATGCTAATGTTATGGATGCAGGAAATGTTCCTTTACTGGTCACTATTGCTGTAAATTACCCATTCCAGACTTTTAATAGTGTTTTCATTATTTTTTTCAGTGTGTTCAAAAGTTGTTGTCCCTGTCTTTGCACTTGAAGTCTATTTATGGTATATGTATTATTTGCATATACATATTGTTTCCTAATTATCTCTAAGCACAGGATTATCAAGCAAGTCTGGAGTTGTACTTTCCTGCATGGAAAAAAAAAATTTAATTTTCCTAATATCTTCAGCCTGAAAAAATCATACTTTCACCAATTTAGTGCCTTATCACCTACCTTTTACTGGGTTGGTGCTTGTACTAATGTGCTCTCAGAGGCACTATATTTTTTATCAGAAAGGTTGTCATTCTTGAGAAGAAGGTATGGACCACAGCAGAGCTGTGTTGACAGAGGAATTTGCAGATAAAGGATATGTTTTAATGTGCTTTTCACAAAGCTATGGTTTGCAACCCAGTTTATGAAATAGCTGCATCTCGGAGGTATGGAGGAATCTTGCTGGCTGTTGTGAGTAAATGAGATCCTATGAAGAGAGTAAAGATCACAGAATCACAGAATTAACTAGGCCGGACAGACATTTGAGATCATCAAGTCCAACCTATGAACTTACACCACTTCATCAACTAAACCTTGGCATTAAGTGCCACATCCAATCTCTTTAAACACCTGAAGGGACAGTGGTGTCCCACCATCTCCCTGGGAAGCTTAAGAGTCCAGCTCTACAGAGGGGCTGTATCACAGTGAAACAGTGCTCAAGGTTTTGTGGTCTGTTCAATCAGAAAGGACCCTAAGAATTTATTGGACAGACCAATCAATCCTTGCTAGGTGTATCTGTCAGTTGTTGCTTGGGTTCTTAGGGTTGTTGCTTGTTCTTAGAGTTGTTGAGAAAAAGTTGTGGAACCAGTCTAACATATATCAGCCTTTCCCTTGAGGAAGCATAAGGGAAGGCGGAAGTGTATAAAAGACAGTGTAAAGGCCTATAGAAATATAAGAAGAAAAAGAACAACAAAAAAGAAAAAACTAAAACTACAAAAGGCTGAAATAGAAGTTACTGGTTTGACTGCTGTGAATCTAGTCCCTTTTATTTTCAGGTTCCCTCATAGCTGTTTTTAAGCTGTTATTGGTATAACTTGTGCTGGCAATGTGAAAGACTGGGTTAGAAATCCTGCTTTCAACTTCCTTCTCAGTGTCTCTACTGGTAGGTAGTTTTGATGCTGCTAATACTTCTTCTTAGTGCAGCAAGTGCTGTAGTATTCCACAGCAATATAGCAGGCACATTTTTAGATATGAGGATTATTTCAGATCTACCAGCTGTTTTGCTGGTTATTGCCTTCTACTGACTTTCCATACTGAGATACTTGTTCCAACTCATCAGGTCAGAAGCTGAAAAATGAACTGGTTGTGCACTGGAGAAAAGCACATATTGTGCTTTTATGTCTTAGGAATTTTGCCAATAGGACATAACAAAGTATGATTGTCCCTCTTCTAAACTAGATGTTAACTAATTCATTGAATAGGAAGAGCTGGGAATTGCCTGGCAATGACTCTTGCTTTCCTATGCAACATTTCCCCACTTGCTCTCTCTCAAGGCCTGGAGAGATATAACAGAGCTCTAAAGGCATCCTCTCAAGAAATTCATGTGTGCATTTTTTGCTTTGAATCAAATGTTTGAAGGGTTTTTTGAGCTGTCACATGTCTGTCAGATTATTCCTCTTTCTGTTGTAAAGATTCTCTGCTATGACAGAAAGAACGACTTGCTGAGGATTATACAGTACTGCTTCCTTGCATAGCTGGGCATGAGGAATTAATTACAATCTTAATGCTCAGCAGAAGTGACAGATTATGACTGATAGGGAATTGTGCTGGAGCAGCTCATCTGAAAGAAAGGCAGGGAAAGTTGGCTCCCTTGGCTCCCCTTACCCAGTTGGGAAGTATGTGTGTTTTAAAGCATGGCAACTGCAGTAGGAGTCTCTTCAGCCCAGCTCTACGCTCCAGCGAAATATGCAGACCTTTGATTGCTTCTCTGCTATATGCCAGTACTTTATCCTTCACACAGACACACTCCCAGTGGCCACAGTGCCTCTCTGTCTGGCCACTGAAGAGGTGAGCAAGGTCCAACATCTGAGATAGAAGCTCTTGCTGCTGGAAGTTGTGACTGACTTGGCATGTCTGGCACCAAAATCACATTATTTTATTCCTATCTCCTTTTCTGTTGTGATGTACCTTCATTGCTGTGGGGAGAACTCCTGCAAATCCACTCATCTACGAACTTGAAGGAAGAAGCTGGCAGAAACAAGTTAATATCAGTATTTTTGCTTTTCTCTTTGTGGCCCATTGCCCATGGTTCAGAAAAAAATTTGTTTTTTCTAGCGTTGAAGAACAAACATGAGGAGATGGGACTGGGTCTTGTACGCCTAAGTTATTAGAACAATGCATACAAATTATTTTTTCTTAATGTACTAGAGTAGCCACAATTGCTGGGAAAAAATCAAGACAATAATTGCAGTTAAAACCAATCCTTACAAATAAAGCCACACAAGTGGTCAAATAACAAATATAGGGTCTTGTCTGTCACTTAGGAAGTCTGAGTTTTGTTGAACAGCCTCGCACAAACCTATTAATCTTCATTACAAATTGTTGTAATAAATGTGGATAGTCATGCTAAATCTTCTCTACCTTTTACTGGCTTCTCTATATGGGTAGTAAAGCCTTGTATGCAGAACATACATATAGCTATATTATGTTCTTTCAGGAACAGAATGACAAGCATGTGAGGAGCTTTGTTTTGGTTAGGACAACATTGCAAAGTTCTGTGAAAACATGCCAACAATTTCTGCTGGTTTGAGTCACCAGACTATGATAACTGATTTAATAGTCTGGAATTGAAATTTTTAATCTTTAAGTAGCTTAATTCTATAAGACATTAGACTGAAGTCTTATTCTTGATCCTTTTGCTTTTCATGATACCTGTAAAATTTCAACTTTAAAATGTGTACTGACAAAAGGGAATGAAAACTTTCAGAGTAATATTCAAGTAGTGATACATTTCATGTTTATCATTTTTTCTTCTTTCTCACACCACAGATTCAGCTTTTGGCTGAATTATTGAGCCTTACACTTTGCTAAAGCAGGTGGAATCTGATATTTGTTATTTCAAAATACGTTTAGCAATGTAAACTTTGTTGTGTTTTGATCCTAAATTTATAATTTTTTTCTGGCCATCATTAGTAGAAATATTTTTGATTTTTATTGATATTTTTCTTCTTTTCTGCTGTTTATAAATAAGAATTTGGAGTTTGTGTCTGTCTCAGACTATTTTGACTAGGAGGCTTCCTATCATTGTACTCTCACTTATTTAGCACCATCTGATCATGCTGATAACACTTTTCTTTCTAGAAATACCAGCATGCTGGGATTTTCTGTTGCTATACAAAAATATCTATTTTTTCTCAGTCTCATGATGCAAGATTGTAAAGCAAAGTCAGAAATGCTTCCTTTGTAGCATTTGGTGTCTTAAAAGAAGAAATACAAAAATTCCCTTCTTGACAAGTATTTCTTAACACTACAAGACTCAGTAAACTATTCAGCATACTTGTGTTCTTGCTAACACAAGGGAATGACAAGGAAATTACTGTTATGGCCAGATGCAGAATTAGATTTTCTGTTGATATTTAAAATGATCAAAGAATAATTCTGAGGGCTTTTTCAAGAATTACTATTGAATGAACATTTTCTTGGTTCAGTAACATTAAATGGGAAAACATATTTGAGAAGGAGAATGTGAAAAATACAGCAATTTAATGAAATATCAATTGACTCAGTGATGTGAGGTTATTGAATGCAGTGGAAGTATTAATGAGGGCAGAGCCCTTTTCTTTTGCAGGTAGTTCAGATTATCTTTTTGAAGATCTTTGGTTTGAAAATTTTACTGCTTTGCAGGCTTTTATTTTTAACAAAACAATATGAAATTTCATTGGTTTGAGAAAAAAGAAAACTGGTATTAAGATCTACTCCTAAGAGCAAAGATCACCTATATAAATCTTTTTAGGCTCCACGAAGCAGTTCTTTACTATTTCCCAGCACTGGGCTGCAGGTAACTGTGCTCTTCCAGAAAAAAATGTTTATTCATGAGCTCGTGTGGCAAACAGAAGGCTGCTCTGAAAAATATGAGACTTTTCCTAAATTAAGGGCTTCTCTTCATTAGATTTCCACTGATCTAAATGTATAATTCCAAAGCTGAAAAACTAAGAAAATATTCGAAATATAGAGCTACCTTAACAGTGTAGGAGTATAATACCCCTAAATGATGCAGTCAGTTCTTGCTTCTTGAGACAGGATTTTAAAGATGTACATAGAAAGAGGTTAAAAACAACAAAAACAATGCTGATGAACCAGCTGAATTATTAGTGAAATTCTGCAGTTCAGAACAGAGGCATTTTATGTGAGAGATTGATCTACAAAAGACAGAAGAAAGTCTTTGTGCAGCAGATAGTTAACTTCTGGAATTTGTTGCCCCAGGATGCTTTGAAGGCAGACAGTATAAGCAAATATAAAAATCGTTTAGACAAATTCATGGATAACAGATCACTAAGCAGATACTAAAACAAATAGACAACAATGTACAATAAAACATCTCTGATAGATTAAATCTCGATGCTCATGGAGAGAAATCAAGCTAATGTGTTTTACCTGAGCACTGTCTGCTTTTCCAGTTGTCCGGAGACAGACTATTGGCTTTTGTGGACTGCTGCTCAGACACAGAAATAAGGCATTTCTTACAATCTTCATAAAAGATTAATGATGAGTAATGACCTTTTGGATATACCATAACATTATCTTATACACCAAGAAAAAAATGGCATCTATGTTTAGATATGCATCTAATAACACAAAAAAGATTTTTTTTTCTGCTTACTTCAAATTGTAATTATTTCTGTAATTTGAAAGTTCAATCTGAAAGACCATCACCATTTCAAAAGTAGGTATCTGCAGTCTTCTACATATATATGCTCATATCTTTTAACAGAAGACATATGAAACCTATTACTTTTTAAGATTTTTTATTGCATTGGAATATTTTTGAGTTTTTAAACTCATAATCATAACTTGCATTGTAAAAATAGTAAGTCATTTATCCATACATGGTTAATAGTTTTATGACTTACTTGTAAGCTTCTCAATTATCTTTTTGATAGTAGTGTTCTTTAAAAAAAGAAAGTACACTTGTAAAGAAAAAATAATAAAAGGCATTTTTAAATATTATTCCCTAACAAACATAAATAGAAGGAGATGTGAAGTTTCAGGCTTCCATTGTACAAAGAGTAATAACTCTCCCCCTTCCATAAATTAAAAAAAAATCAAAACAAAACACCTTGAAAACACTTATTACACTGAGGGTTCCTCATTTTGCATATGCTGCCTAAAGCAGATTAGAAAATTGTAATACCTTTGATTAGTCCTAAGCAATAAAGAAAGCATAGCAATTAGCTCCTTTGTGAGAAGTGTGTGGCTGGGGAATTATTTCTTACCGTTGGACCTAGGCAGAGGTATTGCCAGACCCTTTTAGCAGTCACAGGTCTTCAAGAATCTAGCCCAGTAAGCTGTAACAGTGATGAGGAGGCAATACTGCTATGACCACCTCTGTCACCACTTTTTGAAAATAAAAGCATTATTTTTCATTCAGAATTTCCACAGGAGAGGAACAGGCCAACAGGGTTGTCCAAAGTGGCAGATGCTGTGATTTCCCCCTCTGGGATGCAAAGAATTTTAAAACCTTTTATTTTCTTCTCTGCTCCTGTGCACCTCTTCCTCCTCTCACAGAGCCTGTTTGTTGGAAGACTGGCCAGGCCAGCAACCTCCACTCTGAGGCTGAGTAAATACATAGAATAGGTAACCAAAGGTCAGCCTGCAGCCTCTCCAGTGATCGTTTCTGTCACAAAAGTAATGGCAGAACTGCTAAGGGAGAGGATTTGGGTGAGTAGAAAAAGTGAGTTCAAAGAGGAAGAATTTTATAGAGAGCGGTGTTTAATAACTGCAGATTCTGCAGGCTAGAGTTTTGCTGCTGAGTCAAATTTTAAAATCCACAACTTAAAATCTAGAAAAAAGTTTGATCATCTCTTTTCTTAGGCTGGCAAAGGCATTACTGAGAGGAGCATTTCTACATGTATTGCAGAAAGAGAGAAAATAGAAACCATTATATATCAGGTGAAATTTTCATCTTAGTAGTACGACAAATCTTAACATTTGAAATTCACTTCAAAACCATTGTCTTTGACTCCTTAAAATGTGCCTAAAACTAAAATGTTCTCATTTAATTCAGTATTAATAAAAAGAGGGTGTAGGGTGCAGGAATTAATATTTTTGATTGCAATACCTCTTTGGGCTATATATGTCCTCCCATTACTACAGGTATAGTTTCCAATTTGACAATGATGTCAAGGTTTGGTAATTCACTTAGTTGACCTGGAATAGCTACTAAGTTTTTACCTTGGTGAAATGATGAAGCTAATGATAATGAATCTAACAAATTATTCCCATCTAGTATATGATATAATATGATACTGTTAATATCTGCTAATGATATTAGCAAAAACCTGTCATGTTAATTATCAATATAATCTAGTAGAGAAATGTGAGAAGGCAATGAAATTATACACTTATGTGGTTAATGGGATTTTTATCAAAAGAACCAAAGTGAATAATTTTCATAATCTTAACTTGAAAGGGCAGAGTGTTGGCTGTTGGAATCAGACAGATTCACAACTGCAAGATTTGTAGAGAAAAATGAGATATTGCGTGTTTTCTTTCTCCTGGATCAATAAGCTGGTTAGCCATCTAAATGAAAGTTATGCAACCGATAAGGATTGCTCTGTTTTTCAACACAAAATTACTGTTTAGTATTTGTTGCAAATTTTATCCTGAAAAGGATTACAGTTCTTCTGATCAAGAGAAGTCTTTTGCTCAATGGTGAGCAAAAGACTGAAGTAGTTTCAGTATTCCAATGGGAGTGACAGATTTGTGTAAAAGTGTGTAGTTATTTCTATTCACATACATCTAGTATATGCAGTCATCTTTAGATAGTATCCACTGTTGAATAAATTGAAAAATACATATTGATTTTTAATATCATAATTTTCTAATACTAATTTTAAATAATAATGCTCTCAATATAGTTAGAGGTAGTAATGTAAGTTATATATGGACCTTGAAAGCAATATGGTCCTTGAACAGATTTTCCACAGTACCACCTTTGCAGTATTTTGCTTTAGGTTTAATCAATCTGGAAAAAAGCCCAAAAACACCAAAACAAAATCCAAAACCATCCAACCAAACAATAACAACCCTCCCCTCAAAAAAACAACAAACAAAACACCCCAAATCCAACCCAGATTCTGGACTTATCTCTATTATTTTGCAAACAGGTTTGCAGAAGTCATCCATAGTTTCATTAAAATCCACCAAAATTGTATTTTCCTGAATGGGTTGAGGAGATCTGCTGTGGAAAGGATCATAAAATAAGAATGCTGCTAAAGCTAGAACAGATGAAACAAATGCAGGGAAAAGAAAGTGGCACACAATATAAAGGGTATAGGGTAGAAGGCCCAAGAACAAAACTATTCACAGATGTTACAGGAGAAATGATAAAGTTGTCTCTGTGAGGGAAGCTGCTGTTAGTTCATCTTTCTTAGCAGTGGGAGCAAATTAGTTCTGCATTGCTGGGACAAACAATATTAAATGCTTCATGCCTTCTGACTAGGTAAGAAAAACTCTCAGGAACAGAGGGAAATTCCTGTGCTGCTGAGTGTTATGTGCATGGGGATCTGCAGTGGCCTTTTATAGTTCCTGAAGGGAGGTAGTATGAATTGAAAAAAAATACAGAAAAACAATGTGAGTCTGGAAATGGGAATCATAGAAAGTGGTTTCAAATGAATGAAAAGAAATTTTACCCAAGGAGAAATTATTTCCTTAAAATCCAGATCCCCTGGCATTGCTGGTAAGTACTGCCTCTAGAACTCTACAGTTCACAAGACGTAGAAAAGAGCTTCTGTAGTTTTTTTTAATCAGCTTACAGAATGCTTGCCAGCACCAGGGTAAACAGACCTTTGTGATACAAATACCTACATATTGGTAAAAGTATCAAGAGGGGCAAAACCTAGGCCCTAGATATACACTATATCTTTAAAGCACAGGACAAGAAATTCTAGAAATGATATCAACTCATATTAATATCCAAGACCAAATTAAATTATAGCTTTGGGAAAAATTCTTAGTGAATTGTGGAAATAATGAAAATCTTCTCCAGAAAGAGATACGTGAAGGTAAAGAGCATTGAGGTAAAGAATTTATTTTATCGTGTGTATTGATCATACAAAACAGCAGCAGCTCCATAGCTGCTTCCTCATTAAAAAGATTCAGAGTATTTTGAGGATATTTTGAAAATTCAGGAAAGAAAAGAAGAAAGAAACAACAGAAAAATGAATTACATTGACATATGCCTTGAACATAAACCTGAGCACTTATCTGGGAAATTATGTGATATTAAGGGAGTTAAGAGACATTCTCCTTCTAAGTCTTTGGTATGTTTTGGTCAAATATATCTGGATTCAGAAGTATGATTAGCATCCTTTTTTGGTAAATTGATCTATGAAAGATACTTTTACTCATAGCAATGATGCCATAAATTTTCTGACTCTCACAAGCAATGATCTCATGTCTTTTCACTCATAATTATTTCTAGTCTTTTTCTTGTTACATTGTCCTCTCTCATAGAAATGGGGTGTTAACAAGGGAATGTCAGGCTTGAAATAAGTCTAATCTCTCTAGTAGATGAGCTGGCTTATTCTTTGTCCTTTCAATCATATTATCATTTTAGATAAATATGCACAAATCCAGTAATTTTCCTGAATACGATGTGTTTTAAAAGTTGTTAACTGCATTATGCTGATGCTGGTGAAGCAAGTAATGGGTAAATCACTATGTTTTTTAAGAATGACATGCTTTGTGAGAAATTATCTAATTAATGAAGCAGAACTACAAACATCTCCTGTACTTTCCATATCAGATTTCTACTTATTTGTAGCACTGTTGAGTTACAGGAACCTGCACTGGTGCACTTTGGTAGGAATGCTTTAGCTGGGAAAAAAGAGCCGGCATTTGTAGTTCAGTTTGCTTTAACTGCTTTGCTTATTTATTAAAGAGGGGGTGTTTTTGTAATCATAATTCTGTTCTAAATGAGGAAACCAGTAAATTAGTATTCATTTTTCCTGAGACTTCAAAATATTTAATGGCAAAAAGTAAAACAGACTTTATATAATCAAGGATTTGCCCAATTATAGGCAGAGGGAATCACTGCCTCCATAATTGCTATTCCTAACATCACTGAATGGGATTCTTTTGTTTCAGATTGTGTCATCTCTGTCATTTACACGTGTCTTCTTTTGTGGGTTCCCTTTTCAATATAGCAGGTCTGGCAATGCTTATGAAGCAATACCTGAAGCATTGAGGATCCTCCAGCACTTTTCAGGTTCTGAGTTTGGATGCATTTTTTATAGTCAGGCCTCTAAATAGCTGGTGGATCTGCAGGTTATATGGAAAACAGATTTCAGCTCTGAGGCAAAAGTTAATAGCTGCACAAAACTGAAGAATATTCCCTAACCTATTTGCTTACTTTCATGCATGGTCTGTAGGTGTCCTTCAGAAAAAAAAATATTTAGTTGCTTCACATATATAATGCTGCCTTTATGTCTTTATGTGCGTGTAAGGGAAGAGTTAAAGTAGAAAGGCACAGATGTGTGTTGGAAGTGAAAAAGGAGATTTCTTAGGAGCTGGAAGGTGTTTAGTGTCATGTGTAAGATTCCCTGCAGCGATACCAATAAAATTTACATGTTATATTGCAGTAAGGTTCATGTTTTGGGATCTGGGTGTCACTTGAAATTTAATATCTTAGCATTTGTTCATTCTGTGAATTGGATTAAGATGGATGCATGTGGAAAAAATGGTGTGTTGACCCTGGCTGAATGCCCACCAAAGCTGCTTATCACTCTCCTCCTCAGCTGGACATAAAAGTGGAACAAAAGTCCTGTGGGTGGGGATAAAGGCAAGCAGAGATCACTCACCTGTTACCATCTTGGGCAAAATGGACTCAGCTTGGGGAAATTAGTGTATTTTATTACCAAGCAAATCAGGGTAGGATAATGAGAAATAAACCCAAATCTTTAAAACACCTTCTTCCACCATTTCCTTCTTCCTTGACTCAACTTCACTTTCAATTTTTTCTCCCTCTTCCCTCGCAGTGGTGCAGGGAAACATGGAATGGGTGTTGTGATCATTTCATCACATCTATGCTGCTCCTTTCCCCCCAGGGAGAGGACTCCTCACACTCTTCTCCTGCTTGATCTTGATGTTTCTCTGATGGGACAGTTTCCAACATGAACTTTTCCAACGTGACTCCTTTTCACACTTTGCAGTTCATGAACTCCAGCATGGGTCCCTTCCGCTCAGAGCAGTCCTTCAGTAACAGACTGCTCTAGTGTGGATCCTCCATGGGGTAACAAGTCCTACAGGAAAACCTACTCCAGCATGGACTCCTGTCTCCATGGGGCCACATGACTGCCAGGACCCTGCTCCAGAGTGGGCTTCCCTTGGGTGACAGCTTCCTCCAAGCATCTACTTGATCCAATGTGTGGTCCTCCATGGGCTGCAAGTGGAACTCTGCTCCACCATGGACCTCCATGGCCTGCCGACGGACAGCCTGACTCACCAGGGTCTGCACCAGGATCTGAAAGAGAGTTTCTGCTCTGGTACCTGGGGCACCTCCTCCTCGTTCATCACTGACCCTGGTGTGTGCAGAGCTAACATATATTATCACTCTCTTGGTTAAATGACCATTGTACAGCAACTTTTCCCCCTTTACTCCGTTATCCCATAGGCCCTATTGCTTCTGCAGATGGGCTTGGCCATGGCCAGCAGTGAGTCCATCTTGGAGCTGGCCAGCATTGGCCTTTTTGGATATGGAGGAAACTTGTGACAGCTTCTCACAGAGCTGCCCTGTGGACGTCATACTACCAAAACCTGGCCACGCAAATCCAATAAACATGTACAGCAATTCATGTTGCTTGGAGAAAGTTGTTCTTAAGTATGATAGAGACTACCTATTTTGCAAAAGAGTTTGTATTTTTGTTTTTTCTCCTCTGCAAACAGGACATTATCTACAGTGTTTTTTCCCTGTTGACGCCCAAAGATATGCAGATTGCTGAGACCTTTGGATTTCTCAAGGTCAAATCAAACTGAAGGCAATCATTCCTCATCCAGCTTAGCCGAGCCAAGTTGCTTGCTTTGGCACTGCTACCGCATCCTAAAAAAGCAGATTTTTCTTGCTTGTGGGCAGGTGGTTAGAATACCATATAGAGCTCATTTTTGACTGTCAAGATTGAAATTATTTCTAAGCCAAGGATAGCTATAAGTACATCTGTTAGCTATTAAATTGCGGAGAAAAAAAAAAACTTTGCAAAGGTTCAAAATGTACCTCATATGTAAGAAAAAAGTAAATCAGAATTTCAGACCAACTTCTGTAAAAATGTCTAAAAAGATAAATGCAATTCCATTATGTTCTGAGCAAGAAAATAACTGCAACTCTGGTAGACCCTGTTCTTAAGCCAATGAGACCTCAACTACAGTTTGAGCAACAGCAACTTAGGTGATTATTACTAATGTGTCAAAGACTTCAGTAAAACCTGAAATTCTTTTTTTTGCTCACACCAGTATGGTTTTTAACAGATGTTTGGATTGTATATATCAAAATCTGGGTAATTTGATGTCTTTGCCTGTAGTATTTCTAAAGCAAACCATTTAAATTTGAAGAATAAGATGTGTTAAATATTTTTTATTTTTATTTTTTTATTTTTTATTATAAGATAGTAAATTTAAGAAAGTGAAAGACTACTCTTCATTAGCAGAGGCTTTATGAAGTTGAAGAGATTGTTCAGTAATTATAACTCATGCTAATGAACTAAGTTAATTATTACTTATAGCAATTTTTCTCTTAAGAATTCATCCAGATATCTTCTAAATTCAATTAAAAACTTAATGTGTGAGGCCTAACAGAGGTCATGGTTACAGTCAGTCAGAGAAATGAGTCTAAGGATGCCCGACTAAGAACGAGAAATAGAAGTTTCTATTACTTTCAAAATATATTATTGACTGCAATTCCTTTGTAGCAAAGACCTTTCACAAGGAATTGATGTAAAATTCCTGATGAGCTAGTAGTGCTTTTAAATTGATATTTGCCTTGAGGATTTTTAGTTTTGCAGCCATTGTTGAATAGTGCTAGAAGCATTACAAAGTATTTTTTCACTTTGAATTGTATTTCTTTTTCACTGAACTATTGATCATTACATTTAAAACTGTTATTCATTTACATAGATCTAAACCCCTAAATGTGATAGTAGTCTGCAAGGCTATCCTTAAGAAAAAGGGTGGAGTCAACATTTTTCAAAAATGTTTGTGTTAGTAATTTGGCCTTGTAGCATTGCACAAAATGATGGACAATAGTTTTATTTCAGAATGCCCAGCTGAAATGTTTAACTAGTGGAACTGATAAATGTTTGTACATTTATGTCAGGAGCCATATTGCCACTGCAGCACACACATGTAGTCTCTTCCTTGCAATTTAGGTCAGAGATTAAAATTTCTGCAGGATTCATGGAAGAGAGAGACAATGACTAATTTTGACTATGAATCAATTTGGGTTCTCTTCTTAGGAAAGAAAACCAAGTTTGTGTGTTTTTATTTTAAAAGTATCAACATAATCTTTGCAAGAGTAATTAAAAATAACCCACCATTGTGAACCAAACATGGCTTTCTAAAGCCTGTAGTCTGGTTCGTTTGCAGGAATACTTTATTGCTCTATTGTGGAGTAACTCAGCAATGAAATTAATTTAAAAATTAAAACCAATATCAAGAAAGAGATGATCCAGCTCACTGTAACATGAGCCTTTGCTATGGTTTGTTATTAATGCATGCAGTAAAAATCTCGAATAGAAGTTTGTTTTCAAATTCCAGAGTGTTCCACAGGACAGTGTTTGCAGTAGTATTGCTAGGAAGAATACAAAGTCCCCAGATAACTGCCTCATGCAAGTACTACAGTAACATTTTGAAGCAATTGTTTTAGGAAAATAGATTTTCTTGCCTCTCTTCTGTGCGGGAACTTATTTTTTACAATGTATCTTTTTTTTCTCTTGAGCCTACATGTGGGCAAAATCTGATGATTTATATAACCCATACATGAAATGGCAGAAGGTTTTATATTTAACTGCTGAGTTTAAGGGATTTATTAATGAAGTATCACTCCTATCTACTAAGGTAGACAATTAGAACTGCTGCTTTTGTTTCTTTTCCATTTCTTTTTTTCTCCCCTATTGCCTTAATATGTTTATTAACATTGTAAATTTTAATTCTATTTCCTCTAAGTAAAAACTACTTGTATACAATAATCCGCTTTTTTCAGTATGAGAATTTGTATATAATTCGTCTGCACTCTGGAATCTTTCTCTTTTTGCCTTAGCCTTAAAGAACACACCCCATACACCTGTGTTAAACTCTTAGATTTTCACAGGGTCTCTGAAAACCTTTGCAAGACCTATCCATGAAGACCATTTTTTTCCTCCAATTTTGTTTCTAAGTGCTTATTACAAAACTTTTTTTTCCTCCCTCTTAGTGATTTCCCAATCATAATAAAGGAGGAGATTATTTGAGGATAAGAGATTGTGTCAGGTCTGAAATTGAGTCACTGACTGGCCTTTGCCATATTATTTTCCTGACATTTATGAGGTAAACATGCCAGCAGAATTAACTTTCAAATCCTTTCACCCTTCTGAGTGAAATAAATTCAGTCTTGTACATGAAGTCTGTAAGGGTACAAAACTTTATCACAATATACACTTGTGTATTCAGGAGGGTGAATAGAAGAGAAAATTAAATATTTTTGAGCTATTGTTTGCCTTTATCACTGATGGAAGAGACCCATTTAATAATTTTCAGAAATGTCTAATCAAATAGAAGAATTAATGAACAACTCTCAACCGACACTTTAAAACATTTTACTAGTAAAATATATGATACGTTGTAAAAGAAACTATCAATGAGATGGAGCATTATGAAATCTAAAAACATAAATAATTTTATTGTCCAAACTGCATGCCATATCTCTTGAAAAAAAAAAGATAAAAGATTTGCATAGTAATAAATGGTTTTTTTAGGATAAATGAACTATTATAGTGTATTCATTGTATTTAGGAAATCATATATTTACCAACTAGGACAGTTTTACATTTTTGCTTCAAATGGTTTAGGAATTTAGTCTTGAATAATGTGTAATAATATGGAACTGTTCTAGAAAAGGAGATCAGTCTTTTTCTTTTCTGCAAATAGGCTATTATTTTTTCAGCTTTCAATGAAAGTACATGTAGAATTCCATTTGAATATAGTACTGAAATGCTCATCCTTTTAGCTGCCAAAAAATAGCTGTTTGAAAAAGGATTAGTCAGAATTTTTGTGACTTGCAAATGAAGTAATTATTAATTTTTTTTTGACTAATATAATCAAAGTTAATAAAATGCACTTTTAAGGATTCCTTATTCATTTAATATTTCATGGCCTCCAGGTTATTGATTAGTTTGTCCTTTTAACATACTCACCCTCCCCCCCAATCAAAACAAACCTTCCCAAACCCAATATTTTTCATTTTGACTTGTGAATATCCCTGATTAGTGCTGTTGCACAGTTCAGCTCAATCTCCTGGTGAAGATGGTTTTCTCTCTCCAGTTGAATTTTTTTTAGTTTTAGAGTGTGCTCCTTCTGCCTTCTGCTCTGAGGGTATATCTTCCAGACAGTGAAAAACAATGAGCAGCTGGAGGCAACAAGCTAGATCAAAAGTCTGTTTCTGTCGATGGACAGACTTGTTTATTCAAAACTAAATAAGAGGTATCACTATTCATAGTCCCATCTGTAAATGCTTCATCCTGGTAATAATTCAGTATGCATGACAATTGCTGTCTGGGGTTAAAGCATGACAACATCTTTGCGTGAATGATTGCAGAATAACAGGTCCCATCTGAAAGAAAGCAGAAGTGTGTGGTAGAAGGCAGACTGGCATTGTGAAAATGACAGCTACTTGGGGAACTAAATACAGGAATTTTGCATCCTCTGCACTTCAGCTTTAGTACTAATCTGTAGTTTGTCATTTTGTAATACTGAGACATGCTGCAGCAGTATGATTTTCTGTAGAGGATGGCATCAATGTCATTTTTCTTCATCACTTGGCCTTCTCTTAAAGATTTTTTTAAAGTTTATCCTGTTTAGATTGTTACAGCTGAATGAATCCTACCTCCAGGACAGAATAATTGCAGGAGTCTATGCTCTGAATCTGAGGCCAGTTCAGATACAACAGTATATTTTTTATGAAGAAAACCAGTCTTAAACTGCATCATTATGTGACTACAACATATGAATGTTTACTGGTATTTACCTGAGATAAAATCTGATGGTTCAAAATTTTGTTACTACAGAGGTGAAGTTAATAATCTGTTAATTATATTAACTGAAAAGTCTCTTCTTCCTTTCTTGTGTTGTGATTTCTGACAAAACAATGTAGTAAACAGGCCCTGATACTACAACCAGCTCATACAAAATTTTTATATATTTTGACGTGAGTAACACTCTTGAAGTCCAAAGGACTTCAGTGCAGGCAGGTTTAAGCTAATGCTGAGTGGTATGCAAAGTCAAATTCCAAACCCGGAAATATGTGAATTTTTCCTAAAAACCCATTTTTGGGTTTGGGGTTTTCGTTTTTGTTCTGGATTTGGGGTTTTTGGGGAGTTGTTTGTTTATTTGTTTGTTTGTTTGTTTTAAAAATCTTTTAAACTAACTATAATTTCCCAATTCTGCTTAGAACCATTGGATACAAAAAGAAGTATGTGAAAGTTCCACATGGTCATATTTGGGTGGAAGGGGATCACCATGGGCACAGCTTTGACAGCAACGCTTTTGGTCCTGTAAGTCAATTCTCTGTATGTCACACTTTCAACAGAAAAACTGTGCATATGTGAAACACAGCGAGTATGAATTGATTGTGATTGTAGTTTTATTATTTTTGTGATCATTATTAAGCTTTATAAAATATCTTGATCAGCAGATACTGAGTTTTTACTTAGCTATTATAAAAAGAATAAGGACTTCCAATTTCCCACATGGAAGGAGATGTGGTAGAGATTTTAAATTTGGAGGGATATGCTGGAATTGTAGCCAGAGGGTGAGCCAGCTCCCTGTAGCTGACAGATGCTCCCTGAGGACATTTTGCCAGCTGATATAATTTGGAATGATTCCCTCCTAGGAGCTTTGTCTTGCTTTATGCCAGTGCTGGGATATAGAATTGAGGAACTGTAACCATGCTTAACAACTGTTAACTGGTGAATTGGTCAGTGGACAATAGTAGAGATATTTCAAAACTCTTCCAAAGTAAATATTTAAATTTTCTTTGCATATTGAATGAAAAAAATGTAACCTGTAAAATCTGTTTCTTGATGGGTAAAAGTGTGCATCTTTGCATCAGGAGGACAGTCAATTCTTTCTCTGAACTCTAGTTTGGGTCTGGTTTTGGCTTTGTTACACTTTGTATAGATTCTTCTTGTTTTAGCTTAATCTAGCATGCAGGAAATAGTTGCATAAACTGTGTATCCTGCTGTGGAAATACAAACTCTTTTAGCCCTATTCCACATGCAGGATTTTTCTCCCTTTTTAAGAGAGAATATTCTTCTAATGTTATTTAAAACCCACTGTTTGTCACATGGAAGCTATCAAGATTGGATTTCCTACCTTTATTCATTTCACGTCTATTTCATACAGAAGTCATTCCACTGACTAATTGAATTAATGACAAGAAGGACCTTATGAATTTATCTGGCTTCTTGAAGTTTTGCCCAATTATTAAATTGAAATAATTTGTTCTTGGGAAATAATACAAAATAGGCCTACTGTCTGATTTGGAGTATGTAATGGTGATGCCTTCTTTTAGTTTGTCTCACTTTTTGTGTGCTTGTATTGCCTGCTGTTTTTCATTATTATTTTCCTTCTACTATCTTCTAAGATTTCTAACATCTAGTTTTAGAGGTTCTTTCCTGCAGAATTAAGTCAGTCTATCCTGAGCAGGTATCGCTTTCCTCCCTTAGTAAGCTTGTCTCTGTTCCCAACATAAATCTTAGTCATAAAGCCACTAATCTTCTTTTCACTTACAAATATATTGCCAATGTAGGCTCAGAGCATAAAGAACCTTTAGCAGTTGGACATTGGTTTCAGATTTACAGCAGCTCACACAGAAATTCATACAAGGTAAAATCCTCAAGGTAGGCACCATGCAGCTTTCATACAAGATAGAATGTTAGGGTAAATCTAAATACCTCAGATTTTTGCTCAATTCACTGATGTTTCTAAATATTAGTAAATCCCCTTCACTAGGCTTTAACTTCACATTAATCATCAATTGTTAGCTAACATCAGATAGTATATCACTTTTCTTACAGCAATGGCTTTTGAGAGCTAGCAGGACAGCTTTTGACAGTGAATTCTTTATCTTTCTTCAGGAAGAATGACCTTTGTATTGCTTTGATGAATACACTATGAGCAAGTCAGCTGTAAATAGGTATTTTCCTCTCAAATTAAATTAGAACAGCAATCGCTGAATGAAAGCAGAAGGCGCAGAAGAGATCATGGTGTTTGAAACTAGCTTCAGAATATTAAAATACAGAATTTTTTTGTCAGTAGAAGAAAATGGAAAGTGTATTTAGAAGGACACACTGCACTCCAGGTTCTTTTCATCCTACACATGTAAGATTTTAGGTTACTGGGACATTTTCTGCTGCTTTTCTGTACTCTGGAGATTATTTGCACAAGTGAATTAAAATATTAAAATCACTCTTTCAAGCCATTCAGAAGGTATGTACTTTTTGAAAAAAAATTCTCTCCTAAGACTGCAGCAGTGGTAAGGAACAGACATGGTAAGACATGGAAATGTTTTTCTCACTTTGTGAGTGTATAGGTCACTTAAGATATTGGGTTAAATATGTGGCACATTAGGACATGTGTGTCACAATTCTGACTTTCAAAATGATGTTTTTTTTGATCAAGAGATGCAGTAGAAATAGTGGGGGGCTTAAGTGGACTGTGTTGTAGGCTACCATTTCTTCTACTTTCATGAGATCATATAGTAGAAAGGCATTTATAGTGCAGATAGGCTCAGTAATGTTTTGTAGATGAACTTAATGAGTTACATGGGGCATAAAAGGAAATTATAGAAAAACAGATTGAGAACAGATGTTAGAATAATTTTTTTCTCTTGGAGAATAACTCTATGTAATGGCCTAATGGGTTAGGTTGATAAAGCGTAAACCCTGATACCTATCAAGTTCTAAATTAGATGCACCTTTGGAGAGATATGAATTTCTAAACTGCATAACTTGGCCTGATTAAATTGTGTTTATTTCGTTCATAAAAATATTATAAAATAAATAATATCTTGTTATTTCTTGGTTTTACAAGACTAAAATTGGATTTTTAAAGAATAGATACATATTTTCCTGAAGCGTGTAAATAAAATGAAAATGTTTAAACTAAGATTTTTAAAGGTTTACTATTTCTTTTCTGCTTAATTTTGTCTTTGGATAAAATTAATACCTTAACTGATAGTGGAAAAATAACAGGGTATCTATGGTTAGTGCTGAATTAGAAATGCTATTAGCTTTCTATATGATCAAAACTTAGATATTAATTACCTTTTCTTAATATGGGACTAAATTAATGAGTTCATGGCTATTGTACATTGTCTTTTAGAAAAATGCTTTGTGTAATGTTGAATAGCAGATGATATATGATACTATTGCTTTAATACTGATGTGTTTCAGGTTTGGAAATCTGTCAGCCATTCATAACAGTGAAAATAGCTGTTTTGAATAGAAGCCAATAAACATCTAGAGAACTTGCATATTTTTACTATTATTTAAGGGGTGAAAAATTACGTATTGCTAGGTTTTTTTTCAGTTACCTGGACTAGGATAGAGATTTCTGTTAAATTGGCTGTTGCTGTTTCTAAATTCTGAGTGAAGTCAAGTTTTATAATCTTAGGTTAGCATTCCTTATTTGGCATAATACAGAAATGTGATAATGAACACCTAATATAATTAAGGTACCACTTTTTGAAGTTTCTTCTTTTTGTTTTCAGTTCTGGTAATTTTCCTATCTGATGGACCTTTTTACTATGGGTTGTAATTCAACAGCATAAGAAATATAAAAGTAATGTTCCTGGCAATGCTTCTGCCTTCTTAGATCAGAAATGCAGGAGATATTCTAAAGAACTGATGAAGTATTAGACTCTGCTGCTTCAAATTTCTTAAAAATTTTAAAGGGTTAACTTTATGCCAGATCAGGTATTGTCTTTGCTTGCATAGTCAGTATAATATCAGCATAAAAGCAAAGTGACAATTAATATTCTGTGTCCAATATTCTGGCTAAATCAAGGGAAAAGTCATAATAAACTGTACTTTGTGTAGATTATATGTTTACGGCTGGCACCCAGCAGTGCAGAGATGGTTATCCAAACAATATGGGAGGGTATCTAAGAAAGAGTTATTAATAAGTGCATGGAATAACTGATATATTCCTGGATGTACATATGTGCAGTGAGAAGCTCTCTCATAATTTTAAAAGTAAAACAGGCAAATTTTATCTTATAATGCTCTTATTTATACATTTACATGTTTCCAAATGCCTCCAACGTGGGCATATGAAAGACCTTTATAAAATTAGGACTTGCAATCAATGGCAGTCTTTCAGCTGTCATGTATATGACCTGAACAAAAGCTCATTAAAGTCAATGAGAGATTTCTATTGGCTTTAATGGCTCTGGATAAAGTTCTTTATGAGTTAACCTATACAATCCAGTGTAAGGGCAAAAAAGCTATTATCCTCCTTGTCTTCCTGGGAAACCTATGACACAGGTAGGTTGAGTGCTTTGTCAAAAAACATCTCTTTTGGCCCATCCAGGTCCCTATCCTAACCCTTTTTCTGAAAATATATCTATCTTTAATGTGTTTATTTTCAAAACTAAGTCTTGTTGAACCTGAGCCTGAATTTTTTGTTTGATAGAAGCTTTACATTCATAAGCTTCAAATGAGTAAATTGCTTTTAGTTAGCATTACTTTAGAGGTCAATTTTTATGATTGCCTATTCTGTACTGTAAATTCATGGAATAAAATATCTGAAAAACATTTCTATCTGTTTAACCACATTTTCATTTAAGAGCACAAACTTGTAGACTGTGGCTAGGAAACTATAAACTAGGGTGACATTGAACAGATTATGCTGGATTTATTAGTTATTTTGATTTCATTTTCAAAGGCAATCATTATCCCTTTCAGCTATAAGATAGGAATGGTTTAACTGTTAACCCTCAATGGGCAAATTCAATTACTAACAGTAGTAGAATGTGGCCTTGTATGATTTTTTTTTAGGCTGATCTAGTATTTCTCTCTGTAATTACTGTTAGTGAATACAAGTAGTCAAAAGCAGAAAATAAGAAAATTACATTAGACAGTAAACTGAACTGAAATATGACACTTCTAGTGAAGTGCAGAGGTTACTGCTGATAAAGGAAATGTTTAAACCAAGATGTCCACAGCTTGTGAGAGTGCCTCTGCTTCATTTGCTCTGTCATCTTCTGGGGGAGGTTCAGTGCACAGTTGAAGGAGGAAGCAGATATTTCTGTAGTTTTGAACTACATAACAGCAAACAAAGAATGCCACATGTCCTAAAAGTGCACATCATCTTGGTGATGATCTTGCCATCTGGAGAAACTTTCATATGTGAGCTGTAATCTAGTGCAAGGATTACATATCTCCCTGAAATGGAGCAGCCTCTAAGACAAGAGGCGGGAAGAGTTTAACAGCTCCCAGCAGTGCAGTGAACATTACTGCATTAAATTGCACAATAAGGCACATAGCTAGGGCACACTTCCCACAGAGAGCTCTGCCAGGACTTGAAATACCTGCTGACTCCAAAATGCCATTCAATGAGGCTTAAGACAAATATGTCAATGGCAGAGTACCAAACCCTGTTTTTCTTAGTTTAGAACAGTCAAGAAGAGATAGTCAAGGGTGGCAATACAAAAGTGTGATTTTAACAAGAACACGCTTATCTGTGCTTACACTCATAAAGTTAATGTAGGTGAGGAGAAGAGTGATGCCAAAGGAGTCAGTGAAGCCTGGGAATGAGTTATCTTTTTGCTACCACTGCCACCATTGCACCTCCACTCAGCTATATAGATGTAGCCTTGGAGAGTGGCATGACTCTTATGGGGTCAGTGACATTTCTAGTTCTCTCTTGGGTATTAAAGAAGAAATTAAGCCTGTGTTTAAACAGGATGTGTAATGCAAATATGCAATCAATGCCATTCCATATTATTTATCTCTGGCTACTGGCAAAAATTAAATAGGTGAAACTGTTTACAATCAGAAAAAAAGACTTTGCATATGGAGCATGAAGTTACCAGTAGTAAATGACATGGATACACAGCCTGAACTTGCAAAAATCTATGGTGAATAAAACAGATAGGACATTATGTGTTATGACTGATGATAAATAAAGCTCGAAGGGTAAATATTCTTGTCCCTTTGAGAGAATACTATATGTGAGATGCAAATTGGGATGGTGGCTTTTCTGTGGAGAATGACAATTCACTCCAGGAGCTGCTGAAGGGGAGCCTTGCTAATAAGATTGTGTGGCCTGACTGTCCATTAAATTATCATGGCTAACTGAATTTGCACTATAGGGAATAAAAAGTCCCCTATAGCTGTCCTAATTATTTTGAAAAGTAAAATATTTAGCTTGACTATTTTAAACCAATGCATATGGCTATTATCATGTGACTAAAAGCTCTCAGTTAAGGCTACTCTATTTCTTAGCAACAGAAAGTTTGCTTTTTGTCTTAGTTATGTCAAATCTTATTTTATGCATTCTAGCTAATTTTCTCTATTACTTGTAAATGTAATTTATTTAGCATCAATAAAGCTTCAGTCATTCTGTTTATGGAACATGATTTATGTAACAAATTCTAGCACAATGAAATATTAATGCAAATATTTAGTATTTCTGAATGCAAGAACCTTTAAAGAATTTTTCAGCCACATTGGAAAGAATGGTAGTCTGAACCACCTTTTGACATCACTTATATTGAAATAAACTAGGAAAAATGTTGAAACCGTATTGGATCTACTTAATCAAATATTAGAAGTGATCAGAGAGCTGTCAGAATCATGCCATCATTTTTAATTATCTAATGTGAATAGCTCTGCGTTCAAATATAATCATTTGTGAAACCCTGTATACTCCTTCATCAGTTTCCTTACAATTCTATTTCTCTCAAGTTACTGCTTGAAATACCCTTATATTTGATAATCTGTCTGCATTATAATGTCTGTATAGAATAAAAAAAATTGCTTGTTTTAATGCATACAAGGCATAAAGGAATCTTTGCTGACTTCTGTATAGTTTAACTGTGTAGGGAATTTTGATTCATGCTGGCATTCATATTAAGATTTGCCAGGACATAATTTTAAAAAAGCACTTAATGTATTTATTTTTTTATAGTTTTAACTCCTTGGACATGGATTATTGTCAAAGCTCAGATAGTGATTACTAAAAAAAGTTCAAATTTTAGTTTGCAGAATTGTAGGAAATTTTTATTTACCTGATTCCATTATTGGATAAGATAAATGCTTTGGTGTAATAATTACTCATGCCATTAAAGGTCCCAATCCTAAAATAAGACTATTTTACTCTAGCACCTTGTTTACATGATTGCACATCATACTGGAAGGTTAAAAATGTGTATTTGTATGGCAGTGAATGTGCAAACCAAATAAATACATATATTTATTTACAAGTGTATGTTTTTTTCATTTAGAAGAAAAACATTATTGAACCAGTAAATACTATACCGAGACTTCTATGAATTATTAGAGGGAGGTGATGTTTTCCATCCTCTTGGTGCATGTGCAGTCAGGATAGTGTGCTTTGGGGATTCCCTGCAGAAGAGTTGGTAAATAAGCCCTGTGAAAGGCCCCTGTGACAGACCTGTAGCACACCATGCAGAGGTTCAAGAAGAGGGTTTGCTCAGCCTTGGGTGGGAAGGCTGCAGGGAGAGATGATATCTGTCCTCGGCTGCTGCACAGTGTATGGGGAAGGCAGGGCCAGACGCCTCTGAGACACAGAGTCGTGAGACAGGAGACAACAGGCACAACACCTGAAGTTCTGAACAGACATTAAGCCCTTTAAGTTTTGGTTTTTTTCATTATGGCAAAGTCATGCATTGGTTGTTGAAAAAGTTAGGAAGATCTCCATTTTTGGAGATAGTAAAAAAGTCTGCCTGGAGAGTCCCAAGCAACCTTAGTTGGCTGAGTCCTCCCATGTAGGAAGTTGGACGAGGTAATCTCCAGATGTCCCTTCCTACCTATATGTGTGTGCATATAGGAAAATGATTTTTATTTTGTATGTAAACTCTTTTATTTAGCATATAGGACAGTAAACTGACAAAAGTTATGTGTTAACACTGATGGAATCACATTTATCAAGAGAGAGAAAATAGTAAATTTACTTTTCTATTCCTGCAGTCTCTCGGAGGATTATCAAGGGCATCAAATTGCATTTTAGATTGTACAAATGTTTCTTTGCAAACCTTTTTTTGTATTCCCTCTATTCTAAAAGAAATAGTTTGGAAAATATACTAGAGATCATGAATTTTCCTGGCCATGTTTAAACTCCAGTCTGAGCAGAGAAGAAAATTTTTCCTCAAATATTAACAGCAAACACTTTTTTTGTTTTAAAAGCAGTACTTCAGACTTTATAGTTATGTTATGGAGCAAATAACAATATTTCATTTGAGATAAATCTGATTTGGACTAGGATCCTGATCTTTCAAACATTTGTTTTTATATATTTTGTGTCTATAGGATCTTCTTAATAAAATCCAGGGCCTTCATGTTTCAGACTGCTTCTCTTGTTTATGTTGTGTCTTTTCTCCATCTCTTACTTTGAAAGACTTAACAAATGAAGCACTCTAGTTCAAAATGAATCATTTTGCTGATTCTGGTGATGACAGCTAATTCAGTAAAAACTTAAATTTTTAATTAAGCAGAACTTTTGCTGTTAAGTAATTTAATTCCTGATTGTCATCCAAGCAATCAAAGCATTTTCCAAACTGTGGGCTTTTTTTTAAAAAAATACAATTGTAATGAACATCTTTATTTATTTATTTATTAAATTTCAGAATATAAAAGTATAGAAATAGTTTTCTAATGAATATAATCACGGTCTTGTCAGAGAAACGTTCAGATTGATAGCAGAATTTTCATGTAATTTCTCTCTTTCACTGCAGAAGAGACAAGTAAGAATAATTCTTCAGAGGTAATTCCCATATAATGTTACAATTGGTGAGAGGGATAATGCCTACTAACAGTGTAGCAAATAGGTTTGCAAAACAAATCATAAAATATATTCCTCTTCCCTTGATTGATATTTTAGATAATGTTACTTAATTAAAGTTGGGTATAGTTCTTTTAAGTTACTTGCTCTGAGGATTTGGGCACTGCAGATTAGCATCTATTAAGATTTGAAATTTTATGTAGATTTTAATTAAGAGCTCCTGCAACTCAATGTCAGTCTCAGGAACCAGCACAGTTTTTGTTTTTCTCTTGTCAGTCAGGAGATTTAGAAAAGAGTTGTGTATAATAGGAAAGCTGGTATTTCCTCTTTCACATATGCACTGTTTATGTAGCTATAATGTATGTCCTGATGGAATTATTGAAAATGTGTTTAATTGCATTTGATGCAAACCTGAAATCTCCTATCATGTGATCATCAGCCTCTGTGGTCATGAGGACAAGTCCCATGTAAACTTTTGATTATGAACCTTTGTAACAATGCCTTCAAGCTGCAAGGCAATACCACAATATCACATTTTCTAATTGCAAAATTTCATTTTTACCCCAGGTAATCTATCCCAATATCATTTTCAGGAATGCTGTTCTGAAATATGCATGTATTAGAGCTTATACCAATGCTGTCTCTTCTTCCATGCAATATATTTTCTTGAAGATTACAAGCTATGGGGGTTGTTAACTTGTACACCTCATATTTGTGAGATATCACTTTTTGCAATGGGAGTAGAAGGAAACCACAGTAGTGGTTAGCATGATGTGATGACAAGATCTGGTGAGCAATTTGCACTCTAAATCGTGGGTCATTGATCAATAATTGATCAATAATTAGAAAGAATGAGGAAGAAAGAAAGAAAAGACAAATCTACAATTCCACGAAATAACACTTCCACTTCTGGTGGAAGTCATGCAATTTTAGAAACAAAAGTCTGTGCAGCATCAGTTAAATTAATAAGAAAAAAAAGTCTCTCAGTATTCTATGACGGGAAAAGAATTATCAGTTATTTTCTGGACAAGTCAGTTCATGATCTTTCTTAAGAGCGTAGTAAATGACTGTTTTACAGCCATTGGATTAATGTATATGAAGGGATACTTAAGCAAAGGGGTTATACTTATTAAAACCTTTAGTCAACACTGACAGAGTTATTATTTGTAGAATATAGCGTTGACTTGGTACACAACCAAGATAGGAAAGCAAAGAGCTACAAACCTTCCAAATTTTTCTTTTGGATCACCTTAGCAGGACTCAGGTTTTTTGTAGTTTAGCCAGTCAGAAATTTTAAAGCCAAAAGCTCATCTTCCTTCCACTAAAAATGCACAAAAGAAATAACAGAAAGTTTAAAAGTACTATCATTTTAGCAGTTTAGTATTTTTAATTCTGTATTATGCCCAATCATATTCACATATTTTCATATTATGAAAATTTCAATTCAAGTTTAATTTGCAACTTATTAAAAACCAGGATTTGTATCATTTAGATGCCAAAATAACAGACTCTGGACTACTCTGTAACAGATGTGAAACTGGTATCCAACACTGAATTTTGGCCATATACACACTACCTCTAATGAAAGCCAGGGGAAGCCTATGACCAAAACAAGATGTAATACACTGAAAAAGGAGAGGGATCAGTAGAAGTGACTGCCTACAAAATTCTCCATGACTGCTCCTTGGCAGGTTATAGCTCCACCTAATGTAATGATCACCTTCACATTTCAGAGTCTTTGGCAGGTAGAAAGAGCACACCAGATGATATTTTTTACAATTTTAGAGATTAGACACAGGCATTCCAGGATCCATTTTTTTTTTCAAGACTCTTATAATTCTGTCACAACCATGAGACACTAACTGAAATTTGTTCTTCAAAATGCTGCTTATGCAGGTTTCCACACATAGGGTAAGTCAGAAATACCTGTCTTACTCTTCCAGACTGAATAGTAAAGAAATGAACATGCACTTTGGAGTGAAATTAGGCATGCCTCCCCAAAAGTTCTGATATTGCTGCAACTGCTGTGTTCTCTGTATCCTCAAGCTGTGAAGAGATATAACACTCCCCTTTGACAAGCTTAATATACTGTTTTCTCTGAGGTGTATTTTTTTCTGGTAAGTCCTGTAATACAGGACTTAAGAACTACGACTACAGGACCTTAGAAACTATTCCATATTCATGATATCTGTACTCAAATATGCTGTTAAGTCTTAGGTATTGTCAGAGGAATTTTAGAGGCCCTCAGAGTTCTGCATGCATCAATGAAAGCATAAGGTCGCAATTCAAAACATTCCTTAGTTAATATAAGAAATGATTATACTTAGTGAGTGGAGCCATGTGAAGAATAAATCTAATTTTCACAGTTATTAAAATGTTTGTAATATCAGAGTGAATTTTTGTTTACATCAATTTTCAAATAAACCATTGTATTGCCAATTAAAGAGTTTGATAGTATTACAAAGCTTTTAAATTAAATATATTTAGATTGATTAAGACAAAAAATACTAACAAAAAATAAAGTCTTCATGTTTACACTTAATGATGTGAGTTAGGAAGAAATGTCCTTTAGTCACTTTGGATCCCATTCAGAACTCTCTTACATCTTCCTACTGTTAGGTTCTCTGAGAGAGTTTTCCTGTAAATCTTTCATAAGTACTTTTCTGTTGTCACAGCATCTCAGTTTCAAGAAGCAGCAGTGATAAATGCATTTGTTTAAAATCTACAGTTCATTGCATCCTCATACTGCTGAGTGCTCTACTAGCCCCACTAGTTGTGCACATACCAGTGCAAAACAGGCATGTTTGTACAATGGAAACTTGTTCAAGAAATGGATTTTAGTACATAAGTTAGAAACAAAATTTGTATCAAAAAGCTCATATCTCTTCTATAATATTCACTCTTCCCTTCCAAATTTGTTCAAAACTGTGTACTTTGCATTGTGCATAGAAAAAGATGCAACTCACATAACAGTAGAAGAAAATCTTATATTTCTGTTGTAGCATTCATCTCATGTTTGAACTATATTCTTAAAAAAGAAAATAATAAAGATACTGTCTTGATGATTTATATTTGCGTTTGCATGCAGTGTGGTTTGTATGGAAGGCTTATTTTACATCTATGTTTTAGTTTGAAGTTTCAGGAAGTGCTTCAGCCTGAAGTAAGTCATGCACTAAAATAGAAGATTATAATGGGATATCTTTCTTCCCTGGTTTGCTTTTAGAGTTCTCTCCTGGCACATTTTACACAAATTAATTTGACAGTAACAAAAACTAAAAAGGGATTTGGATTACTTCAGCAGTAAACTAGCAACAGAGCCATGTCATTTCAATTTATCACTTGTCTTTAAGTGTGTGAAACCTTAGTGCTTCATCACATTCAAATAGATTGCTTATATATAGAAAAAAGCTGCAGACTTTACAGAGAGGAAAAAAAAATGATCGACTGCCAACTGAGCTTTCATATTCTCCCTGACTTGCAAATTTTTTTAGTGAATCTCACACTACCTGAAGTAGAACAGCATAGTAACCTTAGTTTTACCCCTGTTACTATGTCTCAGGCTATTAGGGGTTTATCCATCAGAAAGAGCTCCGGCCCTAACAACACACTAGGCCTTTGAAATGATAACCTGAGAGGCAAATCCTGTGAAACCAAACTTAACATCTACAGTTAAATTTTATCCTACTAGCATAAATCTGTGTTTCTTGGTACACTGAAGACATCTACTATATTCCCAGAGTTATACAGGAAAAGAGAACATGCACTTATTCAATGATGCTTGCACAAACATATTGAAAACAAAAGGAAAATACATATCGAAAAAATTTTAAAATAGAAGTTGGTATCTTTTGCTGTGATAAGTTCTACAGAGACTGAAAAGTGAAGATAGGCTAGACAGGTGATACATTATAAAGTAATTTTTTAAAAAAGCACAAATATTCTTTGAGTAATCTTACCTCCAGGTATCTCATGTTTGTAGGCTCAGAAAGAAAGAAATACAATTTCTTCTAGTATTTAAAATCTGAAGTTTTTCCTTTTTTTGGCCAAAAAATGTGAGGTCATAGCAGACATAGCATTTTTACAGAATCCAAGATTTAAAGTGAATGATTGATCTCTTGAAAATCCAATGTGATTTATTATGCATAATTAAAGAACTAGCACACTTATAATCTAAAAAGCCTCAGTGAATGAATTCTTCCAACTCAATGATAAATATCTGTGTAAAATGAACTTAGTAAACAACATCAGTATAATCTCTATTTCAAATTATATTCCTTTTTTCAATGAGACTTAATAATATGTTGCTACATTTGCTAGTTTTATTATTGATCATTTTGGCCTTGTGCTCTTGATAGTGTCTTGCTGCAGAAACCAAGACTAGTGAAACAAAAATTAGTAATAGTATAACACCTTTAGGTTCAACAGATTATTGATACAGTGGATAAAAATAAGATTTGATTATTCTTCAGAGACTTTTTCCTTGTCAGAATACCTGGGTGTTTTTTCTGAAAAATAAACTATATAATCTAAGGAGAAATAGCTCTGTTTACCAGAAGTAGACAAAGTAGCAGATACTAGTAATACCTGGAAAAGATTCAGTTACCTTGGGAATAAAACATTAACTTTATTCTTCTTTCTGAATTCCACTTTAAAACCTTTATTCTTAGCTCTCTAGAGAAAGTCCCAACTGACATTTAAATGCATGTATTTTTAAACAAGATTCATAAGGGACTAGCTATATCAAAGTTTCCTATGGAAAAAAAAAATTAATAGAGAGATACTTCTTATAGGTTTTGAAGTAAAGAATTAAATTTTGTCTTTAAAATGGAATGGTGCCAGCTTTCTGGAGACTAATTTAAACTTTTCATAGAATAAGCATTACATAGCATTAAGACAGGTAGCTTTAGATTTCATGTCTTCTCTGCAACAAAGGGTAACATATTTTTTCATTGCATTTTGAACAGGACAAAAGATACGTCATCTTTTCATCATTTTGAAATTTTGGTAAAAGTGCAAATTAGGCTCCAGTATTAACAGGGCTTTCGGTGACAGCATAGCGATGACATTAAGCAATCTCTTAGAGAATATTGCATTCATTTTTCTGTTCTGTATAGATATAAAGATACATTCCACTTTTAAAAATAATTACGTGCCTCCTTGAGGTCTGGGGCATTTGCAATAGCTTTCTTACTTAAGTCAGGTAAAAAAATCCCCAAATCTTTTGTAAGCTAGAAAGGGTTTATCTTGTCTCTGGTTTGTACAGTATGTTAAAGTATTTAAAACTTGGGAAAAATCTTGTCTCTGGGAGTTTTGCCAGGGTCAGTGATGTCAGGACTTCATCCCCCAGCAGGATTTTCCTGCTGATGCTGTGCTGCAGACGTATGGCCACAGACTGTCCCCAGCAAGGGACAGCACATGGCTCTCCCAGCAATGCCTTGCTCCAGCCCCTGCCATGCTCCATCTGTCCAGGGCTGGCAACATTTGCAGAGAAAGGCACGATATCTTTGTCATACAACCATGCACCAGAAGATTCTTATTCCTGTGTCATATTTAGAGACTTCCTCTGTTATTCTGATGTTGTTTTGTGGCACATAAGTGCTAAATACACATAGCAGAGCTAATCTTTCTGTTTGTATAGTAAGAACCAACCTGTCCTTCAAACCACCATAGTCAGAGGTAGCACTTTGCCAGTAAGAAACATCCCCCAGTACCTGGGGCTAATTCTAAAACTCATAATTGATTCCATGTTTTAACACTGAGAAAAAGATACCCTGAATGGAATATCATTTTCTCAGTTGTGTATGTGAAAAAATCTTGTAGTTTCTAAACTGTTATTTATACTTCACAGCCGCTGTGTATCGCAAGCTAAAATTGAAAATAGCCAGCAAATTGCAAATGCATTTGCTAGATAGGTACAATTTGAAGTATGAAACAATAAACTGGAAAGTCTCTTGGGGTTCTCAGTAATTCACCAGAACTACACTTAGTGTGGCACTGCTAATCCAATTATATAAAGAGGAAAAGTAATTGCTAAAAGTAACAACTTTTATTAGGCTACGTGAATAAAATGCACAGAGACCCTCTTAGGAAAAATGCTTTTCTTTTTTTTTTAAATTTAAAAATTTTAATTGTCATAAAACAAATCCTTTTTGTTTTTATTATATTTTAACTCCTAATTTATCCTATCAGTAGACACTATTTCACACTTAGTCACAGACTGGGGTGAGGTTTGCAGAATTATTTGGTATTAAGTACAAAAATTACTTTCAGGCATGTAGAATCTCATCTAGTTAATATTTTACTCATCTTACCTTTTTTTTTTTTTTTTAATAATGTATGAATACTCATGGCCACATTTTTTCTTGATCATCTGAACAATCCTAGATGCATTTGAAAGGATTACTCTCATAGTGGGTCTCCTGAATTGCGTTTCATCTGTCATGCAGCAGCCTTTGTTAGTTCACAGCAGAAGACGGTATAGATTTCTGTTTACATGGATAAAATAGAAAAGAGTTTGCTTTTCTATAACACCTTCTCTATCTCAAGGTATTTCAAAGCACTTGAAAGAACATCCTGAGTGAGTTCAATGCTACTGCAGTGTGTGAGTAGGCAGTTGCAGCAGCCCTTCAGGACTGTGTATTTAGTAACAGCACAAAGCCAGACATTTCAGATAGTAGAACGAAAGAAGGTATGTTGAAAGGATGGTGAAAATGAGTGCAAGGGATTTCACTGTGGGAAAACAAGCAAACTGACAAAACCATCAAAAAACTATGTGAGAAGCATAGCATGTTTAAAAACATCTTCCTCATATATAAAAGATGTAAAAGATTATATGATTTCAAGATGTTTCATGCTGAAGATATTTTCTTGTTTAATAATCTCTGTTCTCTGAACTGAGTTCATATAAAACTTTCAAGATCTTCAAAAATATAAAACTAGCATCATGTTGTGCTTTAAGTCTTCTCTGCAGAAAAGACAAAGAACCAAAGCACTGCAAATATTGAATTTTATTTCATTACTGAATGTAGCAATTCCTGTGTGCTCTAGAGAGTGTAAACTTTATGTAGCTTTGACATTGCTAATGTGTATTCTCTACCTTTTTGTGGAGCTAAGACTTGGCAACTCTCAAATTAGCACCTTTCCTCAACATTAATCTTGCAGTAAATATATGAGTATCTGTATATGTAATGATTTCACTCTTGGTTGTTTTGACACATTTGACACATCCTGCAAATTCCCAGTGTTCACTTTCAAGTGCAGGCTAATAGAATGCCCCAAGACAAGCATCTGAAATGTGTATGTGCTATTTTTGTAGTAGAGAAGAAAATATTGATAAACTAAAAATGCTTGAGAAGGCCTAAGCAAAAGATCAAAATACTCTGTTTCAAAAAATATTGTGCAAAAATGTTTTATAAATAATGGAAGTATAAGGTAAGATGTGCATTTAAATCTGTAATTTCAAAATGTCGCTTAATAAGAGGTCTAGCTTTCAGTAATCTGCTGCATATATGATTCTTTCAGTTCATGAATCTTCCAAAGATCATGATATTTATTGAAGTTAGGTGAACTTTGAATGTAAGACCCACTCTCAACTTTTTACTTTTTAATTTTTCTCCTGTGTTTCTGTTTCCTTCTTTTCCCTATCTCCCCCTGTCCTTTTTTTTTTCCAGTAACAAAAAAAAATTCCTTTTAATTTTTTTTTTTTTTACAGTGAACTTCATGCATTGCTGAAATGGAAGCACAGACAGTTTTCAGTCTCATATCTTTAAGCACAGAAAGTCTCAACCTCAGTTGTCTAACTGTCTCTTGAGGAACAGTTCTTATTCTTCCTAATGGAAGTAGCAGTTCTCAGACCTCGGGATTCGGAATTCACTATGGGCTTTTAGAAGTTTGTGGGGTCTGTAGGCTAGCTTTCAAATATTGCCTATGGTTCTTAGTTTATTGCACTAAATTCTGTCTGAATAATCACTTTTTGTCTGTACATCATGACTTCACATGACAGATATTTATACTATTTTTTAATTTCCTCTTTATTGTATCATTTACATTTGATTCCCTGAGTGTGAGTCAGTCTGTGAGATGTTATGAACAGAGAGTGTATGTCATACATCTTCTAAAGTTTCCAACACCTTGGGCACTCTGTAGGAATTAAGAAAATAAATTTTCTAAAATGATGAAACATGACATTAATATAGAAAATGTCAGTCACTTGTTATATTTTGTCAGATAAATATTATTTGCTGTGGCAAAGTTCAATGCTTAATAATACATTGTTCTTGTCAGTACTGCTTAAAGTGCACATGATTCATACTAAACCTTTATCTTAGCTGATAGTGAAAGTAGGCACTTAGCATTTTCCAAAACCAAATCTCAGTTCAGAAGTTTAATACACTTCCATATTTCCTGCAGTAGAAAAGAATTTTCTGCCTTCTCCAGAGATTTATTTATCTCAGTAGTATAGAAGAGGTTTATGGTGCCAGTGCTGCGGTTTTACAAGATCTACTGAAACAGTATTTAACAATGCACAGTTTGATAATGCAGGATTTCCATATATTGGAAAATGTTTTCTATTGAAATTTAGTTTAGAATTAAAAAGTATGCTTCCTAGCAGAATGAAAATGAGAGGCACAGTTGCTTGGTAAAAAAATTAAGAAGCTTTGCAAAAAATCTGTTATTAGAAGATAAGTAGTCACAACATTTTAGAAAAATATAAAATGCTATATTTCCAACTTTTTGTTTTTTGTTTATTTTCTAAAATTTTAAAAAGAAATATAACAGTGTTTTAAATTTTATTGTAATATTGGTAATTTTCATCTATTTGTCTCTAAATGTAAGAGTGAGAATGTTCTGATAGAAAAGACATTTTATCTAGGACTGTGTGAATACCTGGAGATGTTTTTCAGATTTGCCCAAACTCAGTTAGGTTTGAAAATGTTTGTAGATAACCAGTTTTTCCCAGATTTGCTTTCACCTTTCAGTAATATGAGGTTGCAATAGAGAAGTATAACTTTTAATCTTCTCCATTCTATTTAGCAAACTTCTAAACATTCGTATTCTTACACAAATAATGGATGTGAGGGAAGTGCTTAAAGTTGCATCAGGTGAAGGTTATACTTGGCATTAGGAAATGACTCCTCATTAAGAGGGTGGTCAGTTGCTGGAACCTACAACCAAGAAAAGGGGCCGTAGCCACAAGACTTTAGGTGTTCAGTCATTTGGACAATGCTCATGGTTTATATGGTTTAAATTTGAGGTGGTCCTGTGTGGAGTCAGGAAAGATATCCTTGTGGATACCTTCCAAATGGAAATGTTCTATGGTTCTATGGTTAATTTTATCATAGAATGAAATTTTGTACACTGATCTAATCTGGCTGCTGTATAAAAATTATAAATGTAAGGAAGGTCTCATATCTTAGACCATGAGTTTTAAAGGTTTTTGAATACTTAAAGTTATATATTGATATTAAAAAACATCAAATCTTTTAGTAAGGTAATCTTGCAGCAACTTTTGCTATCAAAAACTTCTGCAGTTTAATATGTGTCCAGATTCAAATACAGATATGTATGTTGATATTTTCCAGGGAATCGGAGATTGTTGTGATATATTTTAAAGACTGACACATCAGGATAGTTTCAAACTTTAAACAAAAATGTTACTAAACTCATTCATTAGCAGCACACTTCATGCTAATGAAGTTCATTTTACCTGTTATTAACCATCAGGAATAAGTATACAAAATAGTTAGTGTTTATACTTATTTAATGGGCTTTTCTTCCTTCTTCTCCATATTTCCTCCTTGTGCTTGATGCCTTTATGCTATTTGGGGGTTACATCTGTCAGTATTTGTAATGTATCAGACATTTGTAGAACCCTTTCAATAATATTTGGTCAGCCCTGAAGTGGTAAGGCAATAGGACTAGGATTGTTGTAGGTCCCTTCCAACTGAAATATTCTTTCTGTTCTATTCT
The DNA here is from genome assembly GCA_013399945.1 of Ploceus nigricollis. Taxonomy (NCBI): domain Eukaryota; kingdom Metazoa; phylum Chordata; class Aves; order Passeriformes; family Ploceidae; genus Ploceus; species Ploceus nigricollis. The sequence goes on from VXBC01002945.1 coordinate 764,141, forward strand.
ATTCTATTCTATTCTATTCTATTCTATTCTATTCTATTCTATTCTATTTGCAATCTTGATTTTAATTCAGATGATATTGCCAATAATCTATTATTCCCAGTAAATATTAGGACTAGTTTTAATCATATTTCTCAATTTGATTGTCCTTGGTATGTCTGATGTCTACTGTTTGCACCTTTGGTAGTCACGTTGCTGACACACTTATGTGAAATGCATGGACACTGTGTCTGGCTGCACATTCTTAGAACCACTAAAGACACATTGTTGCTGGTTACACTTTTTAGTTGAATTACTCTTAGTTTGCAGACAAAGCATAATAATTATATCTTGGTTTATATTTTATAATTTGTGGGTGTCACATGCTTCTGCTTTGGCTACACTGTGTTGCTTTGCCTGCCAAACTAAGTTCAACTAATCATCTACAATCATTTTTTTACCTATGACGCCTCTAGAAGGTGATTCATCCCTTTGAAAAACAGGGATTTTAGATGGCTGGATGAGTAATCCTCCAAAAGTGCCTAGAAGAGTCCAGGACACTCAGTGACTAATATAGGTTAAACAGGTCCAATCAGATGAGAGGAATTACACCTCTGTGGCACTGCCAGCCTTTCCACTGACAAGCTGTTCATACATGTGGCAAGTTTTCCAGCATTACTTGTGCTAAGTAGGGAAGATCTATCCCTGTTAAGTGTTGCAAAGGTAGATATTTATGGACACATACAATTGCAAAATTGTATTGCCAGTGTTTCATTTCAAGTAAACTCAGTGTAATTTACTGACAGAAGCAAATTCTAGATTATTTTCTAGATTAGCACTTTCCTAGTTGTTCTCAGAAAGTATTTTTATCTGTTTTTCAGAGGAAATGTGATGCACTTTTAAGGTTAGATTCACTCTTTTTTTGTACTAGACCTATTTTCCTAGATTATCAGGGCTCTGAACTTGCAAAACTTAGCTGAACTAATTCAGGTAATATTTTTTGCAGTCTAAGTCATGGTTAACCTTTTTTGTAATACGAAATGTCAAAGGTCAGGAAAAAATATCTTACCCTGAGTCTGTTTAAAACATTCCTTTGGTTTGACAAGTATTACAAAATAATAACAAAAGCCTACATCATATAGAATGAATACTCCTGATGTCCACTTATGTGTATTTTTTCCCTTTGTCAAGTCAGAGCTCCTCAACTTTCAGTGCAAAACTCTCTGTAGCATCTCTGCTCTTGCTGCATGTGACTGAGCTGTAGCTACTTCTGCTTTTTACAGTTGTGCACCTCCATTTTTTGATTTTTTTTTTCTCTCTTTTTGCTGCTGTGCCTTTATTTCTGCCTCTTAGCTCTTGTTTCTCTGAAAAAATCAAATACCTCATGAAAGCATGTTACTTTGTGCTCAGCCTTGCAAAAATGGCATCCTTTTTTTTTTTTAATTAGGGAACAATAAAATTCAAAACAAAGAAATAAGTTGATGCCTTCTTTTATAAGTTCTACACATCTTCTATGCATTATAAAACTTATAATAACTGATATTAGGCATAATTTCTTTATGCCTATCACAAAATTTTAATTCATGGCTTCTGCCATGTTTTATAAGTAGTGACCACACTTGAATTCTTTATAATCAATAAACCACAAAGCAGTTTGAGAGCTGATTTTGATCATGACTCTTCAAGCTTTTAGCTGTGCTGTGACCTGAGGTTGTAGCTGGAATTTGAGTAGTCCCAGTCTCTCAATTGTTCACTGTGGAAGTGCTGCAGTTTCCTTGAGGTCTGTATACCCATGGGCGTAAGACTGGGCTTTTGCATATCTTACACTTTCTTGAAAAAGCAGGCTGGAAGGTGCCCAGATCTCCCTGCTGAGACACAGACTCGAAAGTCATTCCCCTAGTTCTTCCTTGTCACTTGGCATGGGATTGATATTAATGTTGGGATACAGAGGCAAGCTACTACTTGGATTCATTAGTAACTATTTCTCAGTTTTTACTGTTGGTGCTACAGCAGCCAAAGTGCTTGGGATTTCTCAGTAATTTTTAAGTGTTCTTAGTTTCTCTACTGTACATGGATGCTTTTTTCAGCCTGTGCTTGTCAGTTGTAGCTGACAGATTCCCCTTTTCTCTTTGAAGGGCAGACCTTTTAAAAGATCAGATGTCCTTTGATCTCAGGTTTGATAATTTTCCATATTCTCAGCAGTCAGTTGAGAGATTCCTCCATGATTGGAGTCTTAGCTGCTATTTTGAAGGAAAGTTCTAATCTGGGATGTGGTTTATTTTTGCTAAGTAATTATTGTTATTGTTTATAAAGGAATTATTATCAAAGTGCATAAATGATATCTGAATAAGCAATTACTGATGACTTTGTAACTAATGAAGGGTTGTAAATGTAAATATAATGGCAATCAGTGTTTGTACAAGGTAGAGATCCTCTGTTCTCCACACAAATTTCACTGAAGTTCCCAGCAGCAGAAGCCAGAGAAGCATCCCACAGAAACCCCCTTGGTTCCTTTAGCAACATTTCCCACTGGGGTATGCTGACATCTAATAAAACAGTTTGTCTGTGATTTTTAGACAGCTTTCAAGTCATGTTTTCAAGAAAATCTGAAATAGTTTTAATATGATGCTTTGCAAACATCTTACAGCTCTGTCTTTACCCACCCACTTTTAATTCTGTGAGATGTCATTGCTGTACTATGTCCTGTGAAAATATAAAGAAAATCATGGCCCCCTTCAAGAAAATTTCAGTTTAATCAATTGTAAAAAGAAGTAAATTTGTGTATATAGGGATAAATTTATCCAAATTTCCATAAATAACTATCCATAATTTCAGAAAACTTACCATCCTTGATACATTCCTCTGGGCAGTGTCTAAATACTCTGATTATTTTGGCCACACTTATTCTTTAGAAATTGGTCCATTCATATGTATTGCACATATACTAATTTGTGGTCATCTGTTCTTGGGCTTGTATTCCCCACAGTGGAGTTTTTTCAGATATTTCTGTGACAGTCTATTTCCAGTTGAGAAACCTTTTATTCTGATTACAGTTCCTTGAAAATTGCTTAAAGAAGTTGACCTCCCTGTTTGGAAGGAGAAATACTGTGACAATCCCATTAATTCTCATGAGAAAAATGAACAATGTATTAGCAACAACTATTTAATAGAAAATGGGACTTTAATATTTTCTATATAATGCATTTTGAAAAGTTTTTGTTGGGAGAGAAGGGTAGATGGGTGGTTGGATGGATAATCAGTTGTAGCTTTTTTATAAGCAGCCAATCTCCAAAGAACAAAAAAATATCTTCTGCAAGATCATAGTGAAAAAGCAATAAGTATATACGGAGTAGAATGCTTTAAAAATAATGAAAAAGAGATTTGTATTCAGGAGCAGAATTTTGCAGCCCTTGCTGGTGTAGGACTGAGAGCATTTTTTCACACTTTCCCTTAGTGGTTTCTGAAGTGTAGCTGGGAATAAAGGCGTATGGGTTGGGAGACTACATGTGTGTTGAATAGCCATCTGTCACAGCATTCCTTGGGGATAAAACATCAAAGGAGGTTTCAAAATGGAAATGCTATATGACCATTGCAGTGATGTCTTCGTTCCCAGAAAGACTTAAATCATGACATGAGAAAGTGTGAATTGCTTCTACTCTTCTTTTAGGTGTTAGTCTTGTAGCCCAGTGTTCACAGATTAAATGTCAACGCTGTAAGCTATCCTCCTGCTTATCAAAGCACCAATATTTCCAAAATTTGTGTACCCCCAAACCCCAAGCAGTCTCCTTTGCCTAATCCCTAATGCTCTCTGCTCAGCTCCAAAGCCATTTCTCTTACAGTGTCCTACTGTGCCTTTGATATGAAAACCTTACCATCCTGGAAACTGAGCTACAGTCAAATTAATTTAATAAAATAAATAATGTAAATAGTACAGAACTGATTGCATTAGCCAGTTTCATATTTAATTCATAAAACTTTCCATGTTTTAATTTACTTGCTGCTGCTACTGCAAAATTTACATTCTTCTTCACCACAGGTTTGCTGGAGGAAAAAACATTTTCAGTGATAGAACACAAAACAGTAGAAAAAGATGAAGGATTAAATGTGGAAATGAGTTAAATTGTATCACTCTGTGGAAAACAGATGAAGTGCTGCTGCTTGTTAGCAAAACTTGGTTCTCTAGCAAGGTTTTTGTAGTTTTGTGATAATTTTTTGTGATAAAATGAAGATTGGCCTTATCTGTATTTTTATTAGTAGTATTGTTGCTATTGTTCTTCTGATGATTACCCCACTGATGTAATAAGCCCTTCACAGACAGACAGAGCAAGGCCATAGTTTGGCCCAGGCTTGTGACAGGTGCCCCTCCATTCTAATGGTGTGCAGTGCACCTGTAGGCCAGGACACAAAGGTGCAAACTTCATCAGCTCTGAGGGAACACTACAATTAAGCCTGGGCAAGGAGCTTTGCTGACTTTCTGTTCAGAATTTTTGCACCTCATTGCACTGCATGTTTTTTCAAACTAATATTTTTGGATCATATTGATAGGAAGCCCTTTGAGATCTCTTTTTCTCTTTTTTGTTTTAAAGGACTTGCAGTGACTTGGAACAATATGTTTACTTGTTTCCATTTGTGATTAAAATTGTGTTTAAGTGAAGAGACATATATAGATCTTGTGTTGGTCTTTATACTTCTGGATTTTCCAGTTCCCTCAGTGCACTTTCTGACCCAGAGCATCCTCTCCATGACAGCCCAGCCAGGTGCTGCCTTCCTTAGCTTCCAGCTCTCTTGCCCTTTAGAAGCAGCTGGCCTCTCTGTTACATCATGAAGCTTTTTTACCTTTCTTAAAGAAGCAGTTTTAGTCCTACCTGCCTTAAAAGGTAACATGCAACTTACAGAAATATAAAAATGGTAGAAGGGTTTTCAGAGAAAGTTTCAATCTTACTCACCCCTCCTGATTTAGATCTTATAATTTCTGGCTGCAGAATGAAGTTAAGACATCTAAAGCTCAATGTCCTGCTTAGGCCAGGAATTTTAATTGCAGGACAAATACATTGATTTTTGATTATAGTTTTCTTCCCTCATCTGCCTCAGCCAGAACTGCCTTTCCTTAAGCACTGCACAGAATCTCACCTACAAGGATGCATAATGAAACAGCTCACCAGGTTTTCCTTTTGTTTTGAAAAGCATAACACAAAATTGTTAATGAACAAATACACAGAGCAATCTATTCTTCTGTTGAGCTCTGCTAGTTTAGCAGAAATTTTGCATCTTTCCTTTTGTGTATGTGTGTTTTCTTTGGTTTTCTGTACATCTAGGTGAACAGTCCTTAATGCAGCCATTCTTTTTGTTGTCCACAATAGCAGCAGAGTGGCTAACCAGGCAGAGGATGGGGGAAAGGAAAGGGAGGAAACAAGAGTGGGGGAAAGAACTGCACTCTGTGAGCTGAGTGCAGTTAGACTGATCTCTTCTTTTACTGCATGTCTTTGCTTTTGTCTCCTACCTAACTGCCTTCTTTATGTTAAAAATCTTACTGTGAGAAAGGCAAGAATCATATCTTGTTTAGGAATATTATGGCAGTCTTCCCTCTCTACCCTTGGGGGCTCTCTGTATCCTTTCATCATTGTTTTTCTGTGGCCTGAACTCAGATTTCCCAGTTGGTGAGATAGCATGATGTTTCTTACCATCTGGCAAGTCAGTTTTTTCATACAAAAAAGTTTTGGATTAGTAGTACAAAGGAGCTAATTATGTTCAGTGAGTGTTTCATGGCATGCAATTATGCTCAAATAAACACAAGATTAATTGTGGAAATGTTTTCTCCGGCAAGTCCCTACTCAACTGATCCAAAGATAAAACAATGTGCATAAAGAAATAGTGGTTTGAAAAGCAATGAAAATGCTATTTAATATTTAACACCTACAGTATAACTTATTTCTCTATATGTCCTGAATTGCAATTCTTTTGGGGTAATAGATTGACAAGTATACCTTGGGTATAGTTCATTTACAGAGAATTCCACAGCAAGTCCTTTAGCATAGTCCTGTGGCAGTAGCGTTTTACTTTTTACTCTGAGGTTCCATAGTGAGTTTCCCAGGCAAGTGTTCTTTTTCTATTTTTTGTAAAACCCTATATAAATGCTTGCTTGCTCTCTAAATTTTATTTTTTATTCAAACTGAACTTCACAAGGATAATGTGTATTTTTAGAAAATATGAGGGTAAAATTGAATACTATAAAATAGGATTTGTCATGAGTAGAAGTTTAATAATTCTTTGAGCTGAAGTTATTTTTTGTGTTACCATTTATGGTATTTTATTTCTGGTAAGTTCCTATTCCTTTTTTCTTCTCAATAAATATGTAGTTCTCTTCTAAAACGTTGAAATGTAGGTATATATTTCTTCTTCAAATTTGTGATATCAATGAATTACTGAAGAAATTATCATTTGTGATAATCTACTCTATATTTGTTTCACAAATGTTGTGCTTCTTTCTTAGTATCACACGTAACCATAGCACTTCTGTGGGGAAAGCCTCATGAATGCTGCATAGAGGAAAATTACTGGCTTCTGTGTGTCATGCACAATTCCATTTTTAAAACAGACAAGAACAAGATTTGCGGTTTTGCAAGTGCTACAGTGTAGACTTGTCATTGACTGCCACCCTCAGACCCTTTCCTTGGGATTTTAATGATTTTTTCTTTCATAGTAAACTTTAATGTACCTGTCTTATGTACATTAAAGACTTGTCTTTAAGTTCGGACTATGCAGGAAAGTTCAGACTATGCAGGAAAGATCCCTGATGATTATGAAGGAAATACTTTTAAGACAGATGAATATACAGGGTTTTCCTATTTTTACTGATATTTGCATGTGCTATATTCAAAATGTGTATGAGAGTAATTTTCTATTTATTCTAAATGATCAAAGTGCAAGGGAAGCTGACATGTTCTGTACATTTTGAATTTAATTTTAAACAAAAAGTTTCACTATTTATTTAAGATGAACCTGATTTGGTTCATCTGACCTGATCTTGTCAAATCTTTTTGTCAAAGTTTTCTTGTCAAATGTTCTTGTCAAATTGTTTCTGCTGTCAGAGCCCTTGCATGTGCTGTTATTGCTCCTCTGTTTTCAAATTACTGTGGGAAAAGCTAATGCACCCTGTGTTTTCTTTAAGTATGGTGAGAAATATTTGTAAACAAGTAGCAAACAATGTTATTTTTAATAATTAAGATTGTTGAAATATATAGATAACAGCTGTGACCTACTGATATTTAAGCCAAGCCTACTCTCCTTCTTTTGACATCTAAGGAAAAGTCACATAATGATTCCACTTTGAAGGAAGTAGGAGAGTCCTTTGTGTTGGGCTCTTGATGGGGGGAGAAGACAGGGCTAGCAGGAGTCTGACCATGAACTGCCTGAGACCCAGCCCAATTCAACATAAGCTGAAGTGGCTGAACAACTACCTCAATGTACAATACTAATTCTAAATGACCTTTCCGTGTATAGTAGCAAAGTAAATATCTGATTACTGCTGGGAGATCTATATCAGAATGGGGAGCTATGAGAACATAACTGTATTTTTTATAGTCTGACCTTGTACAATAGCTCAGGATCAAGAGCTCTGATAGAAGTGGTAGATTGTACCTGTTCACACACTGTACTCTGTGAACAGTCCAGTGGCAAGGTATTCCACACAAATAGCAGATATTAATTTGCAAGTTTATTTAGAAAGATGACACTGGAATTTGCAACAAATTTGAATAAACTCTAATGGAAGAAAGTGTTACTTCTACTTAAAATTACAGCAAAACACAAAGAGAATCTTAGAGTCTTCCTGATTTCTGCAGCCAGCTGTTAGATGCATACATTTTCTCCGGGCATGGGATCTACCTGTAGTTTTCACCAGAGGACAGCACCAGAGAAGAAAGAGGGCAGCAACAATGCACTGAAACTGGGGAATTTGTCTTGTGGTAGCACATTCTCTGACAGGCTCTAGTGCCCTAAACCCTCTCCTGCAGTACACTTTGGCTTAATCTGGGCATATTGCTGTGTGTGCGATGTGTGGATGTGTCTGTTGTGGGCCCATATACGCAAGGCATCTTCTCCTGCCAGCCTGATGACTTGTGAGGCTTGAGCAAGACAAAAACATGACAGAAGAAACTATAAGCAAATGTGCCCCACCTTACTGTGCTGCTTTGTAGGATGTAACAAGTCTTAGCATTCAGTTTCTCAGACTGCCAAACCACAATGCTGTCTTAAATGGAAGTTTCTATACTCTATGGAACAGAACAGTCAAAATTAGCAAACTCAAAACATCTATGAGTTTCTGCTGCTGTGCTAAGAAGTATGAAAAGGCAAAGGATTCATGAATCAATCGTAATTTATGTTTCTAGGTGTGTACAGGTATATATGACTGTTTGGAAACCTGCCATTGTAAGATAAAATAGGTCATCTCTTTTTTCTTTTTTTCTTTATTCTAAAAATGCTTTTTTGCTGCAGGAATGTCTTGTATTCACTGTTGCAAACAAGAAGTCCATGCTATATATGCTTTAATACCAGAGGATTTATGTATCAAATTAGCTTGGAGATATATTTTAAGAAATCACAGAAGTAGAATCTCTAGCACAGACTTCATAGTTAAAAATGGCTGAGGAAGAGATGAAATACAAAGTAGTGATAGTATAATACTTGGTCAAAAGTAAAATCAGAAATTTTATTGTTTAAAAATCTCTGCAGCCCTACTGAAGGCTGTGCTGCTTCACATTTATCTCATATTTACCTCTACCTGAATTAAGAATTTCTGTTGAAAGATGCAAAAATATCCAGACTTTTTAGAATATTGCATCTTTTAAAAAAAAAGAAAAAAAGAAGAAAATATTTGACATGAAGGAGAAAAACTATGTCTTGGAATTTGCTAGCTTTGTTGATGTGTTTCCAGAGGGGCATGAAGTTGACCAGGGAGATTGTGGTCTTGCCTGGATATATTAAAAACTCATTTGGACATGGTCCTTTGCAGCTGGGTCTAGGTGGCCCTGCTTCAGCAGAAGGATTGAAACTCTAGATGACCTCCAGAGGTCCCTTCCAACCTCAGCCATTCTCTGTGATCTTCAAAGGAAAAATATTTGGACCATTACTGTCAAGAGATGCAATATTTAACATAGCAACTTCAGGTATCCTGCCTCAATAGTAACCCTGAATACTGCAAGAATGTTGCTGTTTCCTTATAAACCCATTATTGTTTCAGCTTCAAAGATGGGCCAAGTTTTGAAATTGAGTTTATTGTCAGCTGAACTATTTTGCTATGCTGAACTTTTCTAGTTATATCCAGCAAGGCCTCATTTTTGCCATAGCATGAGACAGTGAGTATTTCATATTGCAAGTATGATGTGATTTTTAAAACAGAACAAAACTTTCTCCAGTCTGAACAGTTCCAGATCTCTCACCCTTTCCTCTTCGGAGAGATTCTTCAATCTCTTAATTATCCTCATGGCATTCCCTTGGACTCCAGTGTGTCCATGTGTCTTGTACTGAGGAGGAGCCCATCACTGCAGGTGTCTGTCCAGGTGCCGAGCACAGGGAAAGAATAACCTCCTGTCACCTCCTATGGCATGCTGGCAGGGCTTTGTCTAATGCAGCCGAGGTTAGCAATGAATTAATTGAATGAACTGAACCCACTATGATGTAATGAAGTAAACACAATAAAAACTGAAATAGCTACTAAGTTAAAAAGAGTACTGAGATATTCTCTGATGGATATTATCAGAAATATTAACTTTCTGTGATAGAAATCCAAAATTCATGCTTCTGTAGTTCAATTTTGCCTTATTCAAGTTTAGAAAATTTTAGCTGTGTGTCCAAATTGATTTGAGCTCAGAGTCGTAGGCTATCTATTGGCAGATAGCCTAATCAGTTTGTTTTGGTTTTATATGATGACATGCCTGCACTTTATTATCAATGAATTCCTGAAAATAAATGTGATCATATCACAAAAGAAGGCAAGTGAATCACTCAGTTCTGGTAAATTCTAGTCCTGTGAACACTCCCAGTAGCATACTCTGGCCGCGCTGCTGTAATTCAGCTGTCACTTACAGCAGAGCCTCAAAAAGTATTTCTTCATATTTTTGGGGGGGCAAATACTGTATAATGCTATCAATCTGTCTTTTAAAGTAAATAAAGTTTTGGCACAAAACTTTAAAATAGGCAAAGGTAAAAGGAATTCTTTTTTGGTTTAGATTGAAAATTTATCAGAAGAGTAAGCTGGGTCCAACTGTAGTTTCATTCTCTGCTTTTGACATTCCATTGGCTAGGTCCATAAACATTCTAGGGTTTAGAAAAACACTTAAAATAAATAATGAAAAAGGAGGCAAAATATAGAATATGAAAGCCTTTGGTTCTTTAAACAGAATTTATTATGTTCAAAGTTACAACTTGATAAAAGGCAAGCATAACTTGAATTAAAATATTAATCCATCCATGCCATTTAGTTCTTTGAAATATTCATAGCTTTTTTTTAGTGGTCATGGTTTGTGTTGAGGGGCAATAAAGTGGGGGAGGCTTTGACGAAAAAAGCTTTCATCGAAGCCAACACAGTCAAACTGACAGGAATGTGAATGAATTTAGAAAATTGGTTCAGTTGGGAGTTATGCGATTGTAGAAAATCCTCTTTAAACTTCATAGTCCATATTCATAAAACACTTAGAACACCATCAATATCTTTCTGCAAAATCCATTTCCTTCTCTCTGTTTCTAATGCAGACTTCCAGCTTGGTCTTATTTACTCCCCCATTTGTTCTTGTTTCCAAGTACTATCAGTACTATTCAGCTGCCAAAAAAATCTGTCTCATATTTTCCCTGTGTGTTTAATTCTTATTTTGCTCTTTCTCCTCATCCTGCTTTCTTTTGTTTTTCTTTTCTATTTCTCGCTGTATGATCTTCAAGGCAGAAATCCTGTATTTTTAAATTTTTGCATTTATAAAGTACTACATTGACTCTTCTCAGATGAAAAAGGGACAGCTGACAGTCTGATTTTATTTGTGACAGTGTAAGTTCATGCAGGATGGATAGGAGAATGAAATATGCAGCAATACTGCCTTGCAATTACATGGTTTGAGTATATCTTCTTTTATAACAATTCTAATTTTTTAAGTCTGCCTATAAATTATACCTTGCATCCTATTTCAAGGTCCTTTGTTTTTATTATATGCATACATTTTAAAAATGGAAATTCAAAGATAGAAAAAAAAGAAATGTAAGCAAAAGATGTCTGAGGAAGATAACTAAGACCGAAGGGTGCTGAGTACCCTGAGCTGGGCATGTGAAAAGCAAGTCACAGGCAAGAAGTCGAAATAGGTGAATAGAGGAGGGAAAGATAAGAAATGGAGTGTGACATAAGGTTAATTGTACAGAAGAATTAATCTGGTGGCCAAAGAGAAACAGTCAGTAGTTGTAGTGACTGGAAGTACAAGTGGAGTGCCTCCAGATTCTGCTTGCCCTTTTAGACTATACCCTAATTATTATATTCCCTCACTGAGTCACTCATACTGTTTTCTAATAAGCAAAGGCAATACAAGAGGCAAAGGAAAGATCTGTAAGATATGTTATGAAAGAAAATGCACTGAGCCCTTGTCCTCTTAAAATAGAAAGCCTGGTTTTTTTGAAGCAACAAATGTGTTGAAAACAGTCGATTTAGAGGCATTTGTGAAATTCACCCCAAATGTATGGTTTTATCTTTGTGTGACTACTGCTAAATGAAGAACAAAGCTTTTTCTACCTCTTCTTGTGTTTGGTGGAGCGAGGGTGTGACAAATACATAGCAGTCTAGGTAAAATGCAGTGATCTTTTATTGTCGGCTAAAATAACTGTAAGAAAGCCCAACAATAAAAAATAAAAACAATAATTAAAAAAAAAGTTTAAAATGCTGTTCCTGTACACATACTAAAAAACCCTTTAGATAAGTGTCAATTTAGTTCAAGGCGATAAGAGTATCAGGCTTATCTTTTGTAAAGCTTGTTGGGTTGAGCTTTGTTCCTAGTGTATAAAAATAAAGCCAAATTTTTCTTTCTGTGGTTTCCCTTTTTGAACTGTAAAAGGAAATATTTTCCAGAGTTCACACAATAATTAGATAGTACAGACATTTTCACTAGAGTTCTTTAAGTGACCTTTTCCAGTTGTAGAAATAGCCCTCAATTTATCTTGCTAAAATTCCAGAGAATATGGGGCTTCTTATATGGACCTTTTATAAAGTAACCTCCATTGGAAAGAAAAAGAATTGATTATATTTTTAATACTTTGTTCTAAACACTCATAGGGCAGTATATTCTTTACCATTACCTTTCAAACAATGTGGTATGTTTGCAGTATTGTTTTGGAAAACTTCCTTACCTTCATTGTATTTTGAAACTGATTTGCTGTGACATCATATGAATTTTGTCTGACTACTAATTAAACTTTAGGAAATACAACCCTATAATTAACCAGAAAACTGTCTTGTAGAAGGAATTCACAAGAAATATCCTTATATTGAATTTTAATTAGTTGAGATCAAAATTGAAAGGAAACAGAATATTCTAATTGCTGATATTCCTATATAATCATAAATTCTGGACTTCATGTTTATCCTATAGATCCTCTTGTTTCATAATTATATAAGGGAATTAACTTCTGGGCATTCTTCCCTAGCAATATATGCAAACATGACAGGTTGTAAAAGTACCTGTATGTAGAGTTCAAGATGAGCTATTTCAAACTAGGACTTCCCTTCACTGGTGCTTTTTATGAGAAACAAAGACAACTGCAAATGTTTTCATCACTGATATTCTGAAAGACTTCAGAGTTCGAGGTTTCATACAAGGTGATAATGTCATTGTTGTAGCCTTTTCACATTGTTTGAGAACAGGTAGTATAAAGTCCTGAAAAATTCTTGCAGTCACAGTTAAGGATGGAGTCATGGACTACTTTCCTGTACACAGCTCAAGGAGTACACGTTGCCTGTACCTTGGCACTCTATTAAGGTGATATCAAGATTCTTTTCCCCATGTCTTCTACAGAAAAAACCCAAAACATGCACAAAACCCAGGATTTGTGCTGCTCCTCGAGAATAAATTTCATGATCTGAACAATTGGGGTACCAAATCAGGCCACAGCTTTTCTGTGCAGGTAGTTGTGTGAATTGTAATGCAATGCTCACTAAAAATACAGCAGCAAATAGGAAACTGCACACATTGCAGTTATACACAAGTAGACAAGACAAACAAGGTGAATTGTTGCAGTAACCAGTAAAAATTCTACTATAAAATTTCTATGCATTCCAGGACAGTTGAAAAGACAAAAAGCTGTTTCTTACAATTTGCTACCTCTTATTTTAATTTATTAATAAATTACCCTCTATCACATTTCTCACAAAAAAATAATGCTTTGCAATTTGGCCCTGTAGATCTAGGTTCCAGGTTATTCTGGAACACTCTCTATTAGCCATAAAAGCCATGCAAATATTTGCAAGTTGACAATTGGTGTTTATAGAGCCTTATTGCACTTGAAGAGAGTCCAGGAAGAATTTCTAGTACTTTCCTCTGTATTTTGAAAAGACCATAATTCACATATCTGAAATGGGTAATTTTAGTTATTATGTTATGCTGTGAAGTTCATTTTTCCCTGTTCCTAGTTGTTAACAGGATATAAAGATGTTCCATGTTCAAGAAAAGAAGAATATTGTTTGAATGGAAATGTGAAAGGGAAACATGTAGATAGACTATAAAGGTCTTGATAATTTAAAATAATTTAGGGATTGGAAGAAAAATATCTGCAAAATTCTTTCTGTTTTTATTATGTTTTTTTTCTTTCCTAGACCACACTGCCTAGTATTTATACTATGAAGTAATAGAAGCAAAAGGGCTACATGCATTATTGTCACATGTAATATAAATTATGTACACACTTGAAATCTGCCAAAACCCTGCCTGTGGGAAGATATTTCAGATAGAAAGAACTCTTCAACATCACCCCTGACCCTGAGTATGTTTGAAGGCCATTTTCTGCCTGTACCAGAAAGTCAGTGTTGGGCCTTTTAACTTTGCTTCACAGAATGATTCATTCATAGTCTGTGGTACTTCAGGAGTCCCTCTGGTGTCAGGTAATCTTCTTGTGCAGATATGTAGAGTGTGTGAACCTGGTTTAGCCTCATTCAGGGCAACTGAAAGTATAACCACAGTAGAACAGAGAGGGAAATAAATTCTCTTTAGTATAGGGTTGAGGTTGGTTACATCTGCCTTTATGCTGGGTGTAAGAAGGCCTTAAAGAGTTTGCCTTTGTTTCGTCTGCTCCAAGACAGGAAGGCTGCAAGTTCCTTTTTATTCAAGGCTTTTTAAATTCTATTGGCTCTTGTTCTTATTTTCTTTGGATTTTATCAATATGTCTCAAAATGAACACTTTTTCACAATGGAAAATTATTTACAAGTCTATCTGGCAAATTTTACATTTTTCTTTTTTGGTAAACTTATAGGGAAAAATCTTCCACCATGCTCTATGGGCTCAAAGCTGTATTTTTAAGAAGCAGGAAATGCACTGGTAATTTTCTAGCATTTGTTTACATAATATGGAACAAGGATGGGATAATAATCTTCAGATTTTCCTATGTTCCAAGCACTGGCTGCAAGTAAAGGCAGAAAGCCTTTTGTGCTACTTGTGCAAAGCCTTTAAGAAAAAGGAGCAGCAAAACCCAGTCTGTCTTCTACCAAAGCACCAGCAAAGTGCTAGCACTGTTCAAGATATGAATGATCATGAATTCCCCTGAAAGAAATTATCCCCATTCAACTTGCTCTGGATTTGTAACTCCTTGTGAGCGACAGAATCCCAAAAGAAATTAAAACTTCCCTATTTCAGTGGCTAAAAGACTAAATATTTTGAGATAATTCATGTGCACAAGATGTATCCTTTCACTGGCAAAAGAAGGAAGAATACATCAGAAGACTGTACAAAAGTATAGTAGTTACAAGTACTACTTGAGGAAATTATACTGAGGCAGTCTTAAGGAAACCCAAAACTATTTAACTAACAATCCTTTAATTTATTAAGAGAGAGAGGAATTTTTAACTTCAAGAGAAATAATTTACATTTGGCATAACATTATATGATTTGATTTCTTCTGAACACTGAAATAGTGAAGGTCAAGGAAGAGTTAAATTTGAAATGTTGGAAAGCATCGTAAGATAAATAATGGCCATGCCTGTGTAATGTTATAGATGCTCACTTGCCAGAAGCATGGAACTGCATTTGTTTGCTGATTCTGTCACATCGTATATGTATGGTTTGAATGAGAAATTTTGAGTAAATTGTGGTTCCGTAGTCCATTCCTTCTGACAGCCACAGTGAGCTCAGTGAACTTTGGATCAGGTTTTTGTTGTAAGTGAATGCTTATGACTTGATGTCATTGGACTTTAAAAGCTTTAAAGGGTTATGAGAAGTCAGAAGATGTGGCATCCCATTGCACCCTCCAGTACCTCCATGTGCTGCTTTTGTGTCACAGTATCATACCAAGTTAAATGTCTGGAACTGATTGAGTTTCACTTTGTTCTGCACAACCTAGGAAATCCTTTTACTGGTATGCAGAAGTGTGTGTTCTTTGCATTCCCCATCCTGCAGAGGTTTTCATCAGTCTTGCCTTTTTTATTAATCATGGTAAGAATGTAAATATGTAATTATGTGTAATTTCAAAATAATTATTTTCAGTGTTTTCCTGAGTATAGCTTTGTTGTTTCTTCATCTTTTAAAATCTCATAGGCATCCAGTTATTTTGAATGTGTCTATTTGATAAATGCAGAGAGCTTTTAGACTCAGTTGTTTGTTTATTAAGCTTTCAAACACTTTGAATATCTGTTTAGTATTCAGTGAAATAGCGTAGGAAAAAAACATCTGTACTGCAGCTGCAATGACACCACCTTTATGTTTGATCTTCAGGGAATCCAATGTATTGTTGTATTTATATTTTTCTGGTTTTTTTTGTGGTTTAGGGCTTTAGAAATAATAACCAAATGCAGAAATGGTAAACATTTAACCATATTTAAGTGAAACAGCTCAATAATGTAAGTGCTGTACTCACTCTAGTCTCCTCATCTGCCTTCTTGAGTGCACCTCAAAAGTTTGAGTTGCAAGAAAACACTTAAAAAATTTATTATTCTTTTATTTTCCTTTATTTTTTTATTCCTCACAAATACTAATCCACAGAAAAAGTAATGAAATTATCTCAGGTGTTTCCAGTGTCTTTAATGAGGATTTTTAATGTAGAAAATACCTTTAGTAATGATCTGTTAATTAAGAATTGTCACTTCACAGAGGCTCTTCACCATGTTAAGTGATTGAAATAGACAGAACATTGTATGATCTTCTTGAACCTGTTTTAAGAAAGTATTTATTTTTATGTACTATATAAATAATAATGACATATTTCCCACAAGGCTTCAATGTCTCATTTATGTTTAGATTGGGAAAGCATCTTTGTTCATCAAAATATTTTCTAAGGAATATATATAGAAATGCAAACCCAAATATTACCCATCTAAAAATTGCTCCTGTTAAAGGTTTCATCATAATCACTGAAGTTAGGTCAGGAACAAATGTAGTCTCTTCTAAACATGAGTTTATCCATAATGCTTCAAAAGAAAATGAAATTTTACTTTAATTGATATAAGAAAACTAAACCACATTGGAGCTGCCAATTTAATGTTTTGGAATTTATTTTTTGCAAACTTGTTTTTTCTTGAATGAGGTTTCTTATAAAACCTTTTCTGTCTGGTCTTGTTCTTAGAAGACATTAATTAGCATGCAAGTGGGATTTTTGTTTGTTTTTTCCTTAACACAAAGTACATTTTTTTAAATGTAGTTAAAGTCTGAGGGCAAAACCTGAATATTAATATTTTCATGCACAACCTCTGATATTGAGTTTCTTGAAGCTATTAGCAAGAGTGGCTAGTAGATTCACAGTGTTCTGCAACTATCTGAAATAATTATGAGACATCTACCCCATAAGACCTGTATATCTAGAGCAAGCCTTGAAGAACAAAGGCAATGGAGTTTTTCCAGCAGAATAATGCATTTTAAAATGTTCTTATTCTCAATTCTGGTCTTGATAAAAAAACAAAAATATTCTACCCCAAGAGCAACCGTATCCATTTTAGCTCAGAAGGTTCCCAGTGAAATTCAAGAACTTTGATAGGAAACTTAGAGGAAATTTCTTATTTCTCTCAATTTAGAATGGTTTAGAATTGCAGGAGGCCAAAAGAGAATGAAAATACTATTTGTTGTGGATATAGCTATGTTAATTCTATATTGTGTAGTTAGAAAGGAGACATTTTGAAAGAGGAAGTCTGATCATGAAGCCAAAGTATGAGCTGTCCTTGGTAGGAAGAGTATCCTAAGAAAGCTGAGGTTGCTGAAACCTCACTTTGTTATAAGCATACGAAGAAGTAGAATTGAGTTTTAGTGGATGCTTTCATATATAATTCCCATCACATATGAATTTTCCATTTCCTATTCTCTGTGCTCCTCACTGACTGAACAGTAAATAAAATCTCAGTTGGCATTTCTGCACTGATCTCTTTCTTGAGACTGTATTTTAATATGAGCACCTCATCCATCTGCTTGCTCTCAAATTTCCTCTTGGGCTTAGAACACAGGTGCTACTGAAAGAGAATTTGTTGAATATTTGATATAGTTTGCCTTATGTTTACAAGTAACGAAAGGTCACCACCCTTGTTTATTGGGATTTCAGCTATCCTGTGCTGACTGCGTGGAACTATTGATGCAAAAGATATCAAGCAAATAGGTGAGCACAACCTTTAAGGTAAAAGCCAATAGTTTCTAAAGACATTATTTACTACAGTACAACTTTACTAATATAAAACCACAAGCATTTATTGGTTGCAAGAGGATCAAGAACTGTACTGCAGTGAATGGTATCTTGAAGACTAAGAGCATTCCTGGAGTGAGCCCAATCTGATGTGTCTGAACAGGCTCTGTTCACAAAACATTTCAGAATACCATTTCACATTATTTGCTTTCTATTCCAATAAAGAGATTGCTGTGTGTATTCAACATTGCAACTGGTCAGCCCTTTTAAGACAGACACAACTGAGTAGCACAAAGCAGGATTTCCTTTCCATCAGCCCCTTTATGTGACATGCCCAGTTTCACCTGAATTTATGAAGATCCTTTGAATCTGTGTTATTGCAATGAAGGATATTGAAGATCCAGACAAAAAGAAGACTCTGCTGTGAATCATACTAAATTGATGAGCATAGCATTACTTGGTATTTAACTAAAACAGAATATTTGATACTGCCTTTGGCTTAACCTCTAAAGGTTTGTAAATTGATAAAGTGAAAATGTACAACTGCATCTGATCAAATGACAAATTGAAAATTAAACTTTTAGACAGCTCTGGTTAGCACAGGGAGGATTATTTTCGTTTTAGAAAACAAATCTTATTTATGAAATTGGTGATTCTCTTAAAATAGTGTGAATATTGTCAAATACTAAGTAGCTGTGCTTCTTTTGAGTCTTTAAAAATCTGTCATGTGTTTCTTTCAGGATTTATTGCAGTGTAATTTTAGAATCAGTTCCTGCAATTATTTTTTTAAAGTAAAAGCTTCAAAGCAAGTCACATTAACACTATTTTGATTTCAAGAAAATGGAATTTTTGTCTTGGTCTGAGAGCTGCTGTTAAGATCTTCTGAAAGTGGATCCATTTACCAATACAGTAAGGCAGAGATAAGCTCATAATTTGTGTATTTGGCATTGTAGAGTTAATTACCTTGCACACACTGAAATGTTCCTTCAACCTTAGCCTTAATGAACTGAAAAAGAAAACACAGCTTCTTTTTTGTATGTCAGTCACAACTGAACATAATTTTTAGTTAAAAGCCTGTTTTCAGTATGAATCTTACTGCTGTGTTCTCCATGTTTTATGCTCTTCCTATCCAGCAATGGGCCAGTTTTCCAGATCATCATTGAATTGAAGCTTATAATGCCTTTTCCTGAGCAAAGTAGAGTTTAAGAGGCTTTACTGAGAAAATGGCATAGGGGTCAAAAGAGCTGAGTACATTTCAATCAGCACTTTAGGTGGAATAGCCAAAGTTATGTATGGTAGCAAGCCCGATATACTTTTTATCTCACAACATCATCTTCGTTTCCATGAAAGGCTTTTAAAGGTGTGAATGTTTTTATTTTAGGTTTGATAGAAGAGATTTTATTAGATTTCAAGGGAAGATGGTTTTCTATTCTGTGCAATTTCTTTATTCTTAAAAAAAAGGGGACCCTTGAAAGAGTCTTAATAAAGATCTGTTTCAGGTACAAAATGATGGCAATTTTTTTCCATGCTGCAACTGGCAATAATCTTCTCAAGAGTTTTACATCTGCTGAGTTGCAGGACTAGCATTCTATCCTAAACTTTTTCAGCCAACTTATGGAAGAAGCCAGCTGATGGATACCTATGGATGGTGATATGACAGCTTTATTACCACTTTTGATGAATGAAGGCATCAATGTCTGCCTGAATCAGATGTAGGACTTGAAAGAAGATTTAGATAGCTTTACATTACATTTTTCTATTATCTCAGTGACAATTGCAAGGATATATATGAACTATATAAAATAGTTCCCTCAGCATGGCAGACACTTAACTAGAAGTATGATCACTATCCTGCTGGTAGGAACTTTCCAGCTAAAAAACAGCTCCTCTCTAGTTTTTCGCAATTGACCTAAGATCAGATGCCACCAGAGTGAGGTAACTGCATCTGGAACTATTTGCTTTATCTGAGATAAAAAGAAAGTGTTCGAAATCTATATGTCTTCTTACAGTATGTTTTCAGTGTAGGGACTTGATCCCAATAAATGACCCAGTTAGGACACTGAAAGAGTCTATCTTCTCAGCCACTGCATCAGTGGTGATATTTCTGAAACAAGCCAAGAATACCTAAATTAGCTGTAGATGCCAGGAGGACAGGCTAATTCAGTATGCCATGCAGCTATATACACACACATCTTGAAAGTGTCAGGTGTCTAACCTGTGTTGTAACCCTTGTGCTTTTGCTGAAGTCTTCATTGTAGGTCCTGCAAATGTATCTGATAAACTTGCGAAGGTTACAATTAATCATCTATCTACTCCTTGTAGGTTCATTAACTAATAGGGACTAAGGAGCTAATATATCATATCCAAGAAAAGTATTACTCAGTATTCTTTTCACTCAGTGTTACTGAAGAGTACATAGCACACCAGATCTTTTCTATTGAAATATTGGCAACAACCTGTGATCTGTTATTGGCAAAGTAGTTTCATATGTACCAAATGGAGTCTATGTCAGTAAATGATAAAGCTCATTTATCACAAAATACTGAGGCCCAAATTTTGTATTCCAAAGAGGGTCAGGAGCAATTTCCTAGATATGCTCCATCTTTTATTTTAAGATTTTTTTCTTACTGTTATTGGTCAAGAAGGATATTCTTTAATCTAATGTATCCTTAATCATCCACTGGGGATCGACACTGGCACATTTCTTAAAGACAGAATGATATATTAATTTGGCTAACAATAATCCTTTCTCATGATGAGGTCTGGATCATTGTCCCCTCTTTTTTACTGGTGGTATTCTCTCAGGACTGTCAGGTTCATGACATGTAGCCACCTCCCCTCTTATATCTTTCTAGAGGATGATGATGGCTGCACAAAACCCATATTTACCATTCACATTCTTAAGCTTTTGTTATCCTGACTGTCCTGTTTTCACTTCTTTATTGGTATTAGTCTACCAAAAATTAAAGGAATTTTAGAACAGAAAATATCTACTTATTCTGATTTTTAGTTAGCAAATTAAAAATCCAGGTTGTTGTAAACATATCAGTTCATGAAACTGTTCTACATCCCACCTGACCTGGTCATGACTGTTTTAACCTGAGTACATATATTTCAAAGAAGTCTGTCCCAGGTTATGAATATAAGTTTCTCAAGATGCAAATCATCCAAGATATTCTCAATTTTAAAAAAGTGGATATTTTAAAGCAAAATTTAGATCACTTTGTTGGCTACGTAGCATGTACTTATTAATTGCTATCTTGACATTTAAATTTGCTAATGGTTCTGAATTAATGTTTTAAATCCACCAGTGTTATTTAGGGTCTTTTTAGAATTGGTTTTTGCAATCATGTGATTTGTGAAACTTCCATCTTCTCCACCTCTAGCACAGACCAAAGAATTTTCTGTTATTTCCCTGTGCCTGCAAAAAACCAGATTCTAACATCCTTTATTGAGTCATTTTCTGCATACAGTTTTCCACTCTCTGGGATGCTATCTGCTTCTGTGCTGTTCTTATTTCTTTTGTCTGCAAGCTGAGCTGTTCAATGTACCTGTATGTTGAACTGTGTGGGTGACAGTAGCAGACTAAGATAGAGGGGTAGTGTTGTGCTGTAAAATCATCCAAATGTCAGGCTTGGATCTGCTGGATACATGACTTCATATCTTGTAACTCAATTTTTATAATAAATGGAATAATTTCTTCAGTTTTTTGAGTAAATTCTACAACTTTCCTGCCAACCATTCCTATGAGACCAGATTTAGTATCTGACTAGTCATGATTCTGAATTTCATCTTTCAAATGAGCTCTGAATCAGTGTATGGACCATTCACAGGTTTCTAACTTCAGGCAAGTTAATTTTGAATAAATATCTAGGAAGATTGAAAATGTAGAGCAGCTATTAAGAATACTGTGATCCCATTCTCTTACAAGCTTCATTGCTGAGTCAATAAATCCTACTATGACACAACTTTTCATGTTCCAGATATTTTATGCCCATCAATTTTTTATAGTTATCAAAATTCAAAGTATTGTCTAACAGAAAATAGTGAATTGTAGCAACAAATGGAAAAAATGTATGAGTGTCATAAAGGGAAATTTCTTAAAGAAACATGAATCACAGGTAATAAATTTCAAAAGATATAGTCAATATAACACTTTGGCTTTTTAACAGTTGGCTTACACATTTTAAACAATACATATTAATTAATCTTAATGTTGCAATTTAATTTGTTTCCGTGGGCATGAGAATTGGCCTTTGAAGCACTTGCTAAAGAGACCTGTACTTGAATATAAGAACATTCTCAGTCTACACTGGAATTTAAAATTGGAAACAGTCCATAGTTACAGGGCATTTAGAAAGATTTATTGAAAGGATCTGCTGATTCCATTTTACTGTGTAGAATACACATAAACTTATGAAGTGAATGGTAAATTACATAGAAATTGAAAGATAAGTTTTCATTAATTTGGTTTTATTTTCAAATAAATGAAATGTGCTTATGTAGAGATAATGCTAAAGTAAGGTCCCAATTGCAAGTGTGCTGCTTCTAGTATCTGCCCACAAATGCAACTTGGTAAATGTTCACTGTGGATAAGTGTTTTGGTAAGTCTTAGATACGACTGAGGCTGATTCATGTTCAGATTCACTTAAGAAGGAAATAAATACTTCTTAAGATTTATTTTTCAGAACTTACTTCAAATTTTCCAAGTTTAGTTAGAAATTTAGTTCTGTAGGTATTTACCAATATAGTGAGAACTGGAACAAAATGAAACTTCATCCAGATGAGATATAAAATTTTAAGGAATCTTTTGTGTAGTCCAAAAGCATTTGGCCACATTCATGTTATGTTTTTTTACATTTTCTGATTCACAGACTCAGTTTTGACTAGTACCAAAAGTTCTAGAGTCCTGCATGAGGCTGTTCTCAGTTTTTATTGCTGTACTGCAACAAGCCAACTCATAGAGCTTTCACAAGCTATGTATCCCTGTGAGATTTCCACTCCATAATTAGGTTCCATAGACTGATGTACTGTTAAGTTTCAGGGAAGCACTGAAGTTGTATATACATCCAATTCTATCCAAATCTCTAAAACTGGAAATTTGCTTATCTCAAATTCTTTCTTATGTTACACCCTGCTGAACAAAGTGGAATATATTTTTTTATGCCATAGTTAGGTTGTCAAGGCCCAACTGAGGATTCTTTGGTTATATTTATATATCTGCAGGAGACCACTGCATACAAATGCTCCTGCAATATTGACTGATAAGTTGGGTTTAAGTTAATAATCTGTAAAATCTTTGTTATTTTTGCTATTGTCATTGTTCTCTATTAGAGTACACTCTACTTGACAGGTAACTAAAAACAAGCTCTATGTTTTAATAGCAATTAAAGAGTTATGGCATCTTATGCTCCTATAATAGCTTGTGGTAAATATATAAAGGACAGATTTTTACTTGAAAGAGAGCTAGTTAGCTGTATGGAAGGGTATGAGATAATTCAGTATTTCCCCAATCAAAGAGATTAAAAGGAAAACAAAGTTTGAAAAATGCATAAACAGGAGTCGCAAGTCCAGAAGTGTGATTAAGCTTGAAAAAATAGGAAATTTAAAGCTAGACCATATTAGTGCATAGAAACTCTGCAAATCTTCAACTTTTATATCTGCGTATTTGGCAAACTTGCATTTGTTAGATGAAAGATCTGCCTTACTCTACAATCCACAGAAGCCATGTATTATCCCTGGGGATTCACAAGTGAACTGCAGGCATTATAATATCCTTTGCTCTATTACAAAACAATACCAAGAAAAAAATAAACAAAAACTAACCAACCAACCAAACAAAAACACAGAACCCCCAAACAAACAAACAAACAAAAAACAACAAAACACCAAGAAAACCACCCAAAAAAAGGTAAATTAAAAACACTAAATGAGAAAAATGTTCTTTAATATTTCTTTATTTCAAACCTAGACCAGGGACAGAAAATTTATTTAGATAAAATTTGATAAAAAGTATGTCTAAAACATGTAATCTGTATTCAGAATATTTTGCTTAGACATGCAGATTTTTTTAAACATGTCAGAAGTAGCTGTGAGACAAAAAAAAAATATATGCTACCATTTCCCTGTCTTCTTATGTTTTTTTTGTTTGCATGTTTGTTTTTTCTAGTTTCTTTACAATTGATAGGTCATTTTGTTAATTTTGTGAGAATTTTTTCATTTTCGGCAAGGATGTCATTATGTATCTATCTTCATTTTAACCTGAATTTCTGAATAAAACTACAGATCTCCCAGTAGGTTATTGCTATGCTATTTTTTTAAAAACCTATAGGCACTTCAGAAGTCTTTTATAATATCATTGTAATGAAATGGAAATGGTGGCTACTTGGTAAGGAGACCAGACAGGAGATGGCACCATTCTGTGGGATTCACGCTTTTATTATGCAATTACTTTTACACCTATAACATTTGGACACTGATTAGCTAATACTTGAGCTAAGAACAGATTTTGTGATGTAGATATAGATGTGTAAAGTTGTGTCTTCCATGCTTGGTACTGTATAGTGGTTTTGAAATCAAATAAATTCACCCATAACATTAAAAACATAGTTTTTTTTTTAGTACAGTGACTGATATGATTCTCTGAGGACATACAGGCTTGTTTGCTTCTATTTTCTTGTCAGTCCTCAAGAGTTCAGCAGGTCAATATTTTTACTTTTTATTACATTACAATTGTGTTGTCTTTTCTGTGACTAATTACAGTTGCTAGATCTAGGCACTATATGTAAGTAGTTTGCATTGTTCCTTCTAATGGACAATATTATACCTGTGTCAAAATTGAATTTTATCTGTTGTCATGTTTCCTCTTCACCTACCTTTATTAGATTCCTCTGGGTTTTTTTCTGCTCATTATCAGTTTCCCTAATTTCAGTCATCAGTTTCCATAGTTGCGAAGCAGCTCAGTAGAATTAGCACCAGCATGACGTCACTCCTGTTGCCACTGGCATCATAAACACCACGTGAGAGAGATATAATGTGCACAGGTTTGGACAACAGAAGGGCTGAATTCTGGCAGCCACTTATTGTGCATGCATGCCAACTATTTCTAGATCATAGGGTTGGGAACATGCCCAGCTGCATTGCAGCAGGATGTTTGGATGAGACTTGCATGTACATCATCCTCAGCCCTCCTGCCCCATCTTCTGTTGACAAAAAGTGTGGCAATTCAACTAGGAAGAACCTCTGTTCTTTATAAAGTCCTGATACATTCTGCCACTGTGAAACCTGGGATTTCCAAATGTCTACAGTGCCCATATTCTGAAATGTCTTTGGTGTCTTGTTAGCACCAGTGCTTGCACTGTGGCTACTAGGAAAGCAGCAGAAAAGTTGCCAATGGGGACCAACAGTATTTGGGGAAAAACCTCTCACTGTGAGTGCAGTCTAGAGATGTATGTCCTCCCAGCATATTTCAAAAAGTTTTTTATTTCATAATCAAATATTTAATTAAAGCTGTGTGTGTGAAATACATGCATATGGATTGCGCATCCTTAAAGAAAACAAAAGATTTCTTCATATATAAGAAATTGCCTGCATGAAACAGGAAGGTAGAAATTCGTACCGTAGAACTAGAAAGCTTTAGGTAATTACGAGTTGTGGTACATTTCATATTCCCTGGTACCGTGTTACTTTAAGGTCCTTGATGTAATTGCAGTCCTGGGAAGACCTGTCTCACTTATGGCGTCTCTCCTACCTGCTTGTCGTATTGCAGCTCTAGTGACATATGTCCTGTCACTTTCAGCTCCATGATCTGTTTGAGGGACATTTTGCCTACTTCTCTTGGCTGGATAGATTTCTCCTTTACAACAGGCACTTTAAGTACTTTAAACTTGTGTAGGTTACTTAAATGAACGTAAGCACTGACTCCTTATTTGCATGAATATTTTAAATTAAGCCTTTAGCTCCTAAAAATCAGTAATTTCTCTTTAAATTCTAACCCGCCAATTTTCAAGCACAACTTTCTCCTAGAGGCTACTAATAATTAATTAATGAACTTAGTATATTCACAACAATGCAGTTACTTTAGATGCTGATGTTTCATTTAGGCTCATGAATTGATATATATTTTTAAAAACTGACCTTTTGTCTTCATAGGTCTGTATCTATGAACAGTGAAATAAGAGTTAATGAAATTAACTGTTCTTCTACTTAGGAAAAAATAAGCCTTAACAGGATATCTGAATGTGTACTTTAGCTATAATTATCTCTGTGGTTTTTAGTAGTTCAAATGTTTTTAGTGTATTAGTGTATTTAGGCCTAATCTTACATAGAACACATAAGACAGAAAATATGTAAACAGTGATATATAGAAATGTTAGTTATCAAAGCTTGTAATTTAGCTGAAATTATATTATTTTTTCAGTGAAGTCTGAAAATATTCTACCCTACTTATTTGCAGTTTCTAGATGTTCCTAATGAAAACTCAGGCTATAAACAGTAGGTATAAGAAAGGTAGGAAATCTGACTATACATGCCAACAGAAA
This sequence comes from Ploceus nigricollis, assembly GCA_013399945.1. Lineage (NCBI taxonomy): Eukaryota > Metazoa > Chordata > Aves > Passeriformes > Ploceidae > Ploceus > Ploceus nigricollis. The sequence continues at coordinate 790,490 of VXBC01002945.1, forward strand.
ACTCCCTCCCAGATTTTCTAATGCTTTATCAGCCCACATGTTTGAAACTGCAATAAACTATGAAACTGATAACCAGGAATGATTGGACTATAATAATATATTAGTTTTAAAACCTTTACTGGAACACAATGGATCAGAATACAGCTCATCATTATCCAGACAGCTGTAGAGATTCTCTGTTTCCTGCCCTGAAGTGAAAAATTCAGAATGTACTCTGGCTTCAGTACAGCTGATAAAATTGAATTTGACAGTGACTGCAGAACATTTCAAACAACGAATCATTAATTGCATTTCTTTTCTTAATATCAGCATGCAATTCTTTTGATGAAATATTACTTTGCACAAAGAATGCCTTATGTAGTTGATGAAGATTCAAATTAGGTGAGACATTGAAGTTTGGTTGCTGTTTTTATGGTGTTTAAGAAAAAAAGAGCTTATAGGCCCTAAATATCTCACCTTTTTTAAACAGTTTTAGTCTAAAGTGTTGAAAGTACCTCCTAGTATGTGAAATTAAGGGGGACAACGGCTTCAATATTTGAATTTCTAATTTGTGAAGCTGGTTGCAATAATTTCATATAATTACACCTTTTTATAATTGCTTTCAAAGAAAGATAGATCCTAAGATGTGGGAAAATGGTAGAGCCTAAGATGTGTAAGAAGTGGGAAAATGAGACAAGTAACAAACAGTTAAGTTAGGTGAAAGAAAGCTCCAAAATACACGTTGGAAGAGCTGCACTCAATGTCCTGATCTGTTTTAGATTTTCCATTTGACCTTTGGAAGGTAAGTTAATGGGTATACATGTCCATTATTCATATGTCTTCTCTACAAGTATATTTAAGATATTGAAATGCTTTAAAGTCTAGTGAAAGGTCCATTTAAATACCTTCTGTTATTAGAAATAGCAATTACTAAAAAGGCCTTCATATATTATTGACAAGTACAGGACAAAACAGAATAGACTGGAACTTTTTGAAATTTAAAATACCACTAATATATCTTTTATTTGCTGTTGTCATCATTTATCCTTTATGTGGCACGTATCATGTTTTCTTTTGAAACAAGCACTATGAAATTGCTGCAAAGCAATAATTCTAAACTGCTAGGTAATATATTATGTGCTGTGAGTATTAACAGTGGCAAAGTGATGAGAATAGTAAACAATTTTTAGGTACCCCCTGAAGGAACTATTCATTTTTTTCTATCACATAAGGTAGAATTTCAGCCTTTAGGTTAAAAATAAGAAGTGCCTGACCCTGAATTATGATTTATCAGTTTTCAACTCTCTCACCTCTTCAAACCTAATACCACTTTTTTGTGATTTCAGAATTTGACTTCCCTGAGCTTTGTTTGACTCTTGCTACTGTAGATTAGCTCTATGCAATGCACCAGCATTCTAATGCTTTGTCAGTGGTTGTTAAGGGGGAATGTAGTCAGTCCATATGCAACCTCTCAAAAGAGCATGCAAGTTCTGCTTAATGATAAAATGTCTTTACTGGTACAAGATCCTAAATTATTCCTAATCACAATTGTTCTACAAGTTTAGTAGTACTTCAGTGCTTATTCTTTTATCTCTGGCAGCATCTGTCCCCTTGACAAACTGAATACTAAAACCATTTACAATGGTGAGCATTAGGCTTTTCCTGAGGGTATTTAATGGACACCACCAATATTCAATGTGTTTATATGCTGGAATAGTGGAGGGGGAGCTGCTTGGATGCCTCATATACTACTGGTGCCTGTTTTTTCCTGCAAAAACTTCCTTGGAAACATATGGATGTGCTCCTTTTGTCTAGATCTTTAAGTATTCTGAGTTTCCTGATTTTTGAAATGTTCAAGCATGTCTAGGAGAAACATTTATCAAGGCTTTCTTCAGCCTGAATAGATTTGAATACTTCACTTCCACATCTTATGAGTATTTTAATTGCTGAGCTATGTATCTGGTCTGTCCCTCGTGTTAGAACTGGGTCTCTGCCCAGACAGAAGAATAGAAGTTGGCATTAAAGTGAGCTAAAACTGAGCTTTAAAACACAGGAATTCAGGCGTGGAGTCTTAGATGTGTGACATGGCATGCCTGCCACCATTCAGAGCTTCCATCAATCCTTCTTTTCCTTGTCCTGCATGTGATTTAGACTGTCAGTGCTCAACACATTGAGCTTTGGGAACTACAGTCTAGGAACCCAACTGTCTTCTGTACCTTCAGGAGGAACTTGAGTGACTACTGTGAAATTTGCTAGGAGAACCCTATGTATTTAAGTCACATCTACGAATGACTGCATAAACATAAAGAGTGATTCCTATGCTTTTGCAGTGGGATTGCTAAGTAAATTTGTTTGACCCACTTTTGCTTTTGCTTTATTAAAAATAAGATTTTATTAAGAAGCTCTGAGATATCCAGAATCTGGTCTTTTATTACTTTTTGGTTGCATAGCAGCGAAAGAAATGATCACTCCTATCAGATTGCCTATCTGAGCAATATGTCTACCTATGGAAATATTCAGATAGGGTAATCTTCCAGGGCATCTAAACAATCTTTTTTAAGATTCTCTGATTCTGTCTAGTACAAACTGTCTTGGGGAAGACAGTCATTGACTTTAGCAAGTATTCTATCAGGAGAATATGACAAGGTAAAAATAACACTTTTAATGTAGAAATTTGAAAACACTATGTGTAGGGAATGAACTCAGCATTCACAGAGGAAAGTGTGTTTTGATTCAGGAAAAGAGGAAGGTTGCATTCCTCATTCCTGTTCAAATTCCTCAGCAAGTGATACTTCCCACCTACAGAACAGTGTGATGTTTATGATGAAAAAGGCTGTGGGCTTATGAGAAACAAATACTGTATATGTGAACAAATATGAGGCATAAAACCTGGGCTGTGTTCTGTTGAAACATACAGCAGCATTCCTGTTAAACTTGAATGGTTGTTTGGATGAGGAACTTTAGCAGTGCAAATGACTTTGTTGTAGCTGTTAAAGTATTTGTAGCCACTTCAGCAAGGAGAGCCAGATAAAAGCAGGCTTTGACGGGTTGCTGCAAAACATCACTATGGCTTTTCTTGCCAGTAATCATAAACTGAAAGGGTTGTTATCTTGCTATTTTCTATCATGCAAAGTGCTTGTAGGATGACTTTTCTTTTGCTAAGGCAGTTCTATATATGATGATAAACAGTTTGACAAACTATCAAATGCGACACTAAGGACATGGAAGAAAATGTATGACAGTGTCCTGGATCTTACCTTTTTATTAGCAGTTTATTAGGAGAAAAGGGAACCCTCAAGCACAAAGATAATATAAGTATCCCTCAAAGCCTGCCTTATGCACTGTTGCCCAAAGCTACATTTGCTCTGCACTTGTATGGACAAGTTGATATCTGCTTTTTGAATTGTACGGTTTTTTAACTCTTAAATTTTTTTTCCTCTTTCACTGATGTCCTTACAGTCTCACATTTTGGAAAGGAAAGTTTGCGTATGGGCCTTGAACATAACTCACCTTGAACATAACAAACCCAGCTAAAATCAGAGAAGCCTTCATTTATAAATGTTTGTTTATCTTCTCTGTCCTTGTCAGAAGGAGGTGTGGGCATTTATCTGCAACTAAGGAAAAATAGTAAAGAAAAAAATGTGTTAAGTTGGACATTACAGTGAGGGTTTGAAATTGAATTGCAGACATATACTATGGTGCTTTTCATCCCATGAGATTGTTGGCTTCTAATGTTATGGAGGAATGCCTGATTAAAGAAAAGGTTGAAAGCTAATACCCAACATGCTATTTGGCAGCTTTTTCATTTTACTTATAGGTAGGAGCAGGTGGTGTCATTTAAAATTAAGTACTTCCTGTCTATGTTGGCAGGAAAGCAGCATTTAGAGATTAAATATCCCTGAAACTAATATCATTAATTGTTCTTCAATTTTATTCATATTTGCATACAAATGCACACAAGTACAATGAAGCACAATCTATTTAAATTGCACATAACTTGGAGTTTAACTATAGGCAGTAAAGGACCATAATAATTTCAGAAACAAAGATCTCATAGAGATCCTGTGTCCTTCTTACACTGAAATGAGAATGCAATATTTACTGTTTATTTAAGATGAGATTTAAAGGAAAGCTCTTTAAAGCTTCATAATTTGTCATATTATTTTACAACCAGTTTGCTTGTGTTGTAGTGTTTATCTGAAAATGTATATACGTACAATGTAGCTGGTTTCCATTATATTGGATAAAATGGTAATTATGTTAGATTTATATGCCGAAAGTTAATTTCAGTATTGCACTATAGGTATCTAATGGTTACTGGATATTCCTGTGGCAAAAAAAAAACCAAAAAACCCACTTAAAAAAATCATTAAATAAAATTGACCAGTTAAAGACTATTTAAGAAAAGAAATAATACCAAGAACAGGCAGAAGGTACTTTGTCTTAAAAGATATAGCAAGTTATCTGTTCTCCTCTGTATATCCTGTTCTAGACATTCAAGTGGTGCTGCAGTATTTCCATTTGGAGTAGTTTAGACCAATCTTATCACTTCAACCAGTTGTCTTCGACATCTCTGGTAACTAGATTTTTTTTGTCCGTTGCTGTCTCAGCTGCATTTACCTCATAAGGCTTCATTATGTTACTCAAAGAAAATTTCTGTGTTCTGTAAAAGCAATTAGCTTAAAGAGCACCTTAGTACCCTTATTTCCTAAACAAATATGTTCCATAATGAGACTTTAATTAGTCTGAGCAGCTCAGAAACTCTGGACATGACAACTACAGCTTAGAAAAGTTTCTCTCTTCCATTTTCTTTTTCAGAGTAACTAACTAAGTAACAAAATGCTCAGGAAATACCTATCAGTTACTGTTCACCTCCAGCTACCTGCTAGCTGAAAACCATTTTATGTGCATAAGAGATGCTCTTTCACTGTGACTTTCCACAGCTTTAAATTTCATGTTACAAAGACTTCTGCAAGAGAATAAAGCTGACCTCAATCTGATAGCATTTTAATACCATTGCATGATTTTAATACTGACAGACACAATGATTATAATAATTAATGTTATCATAATGACTTTCCTGTTATTATTATTGTGATCCATTTTTTCATTATCGGCCAATATTAAGATCTAATTTAACTTACAAGATACATATCAAGCAATTAATGTTGAACTAAAAACAGCCTTACAGTTTCATTAAAACTTATCAGTGTTATAGTTAAATAAACTAAACAACGTAGCAAATTTAAGAAAAATTCATTACATATTTTATTTATTTAATAGCTGATTTTGGAAGAGAAATACTGGCACATAAGAGCAGTGACGTAATTTTTTTTAAAGAAAAGCTCATATTTTTTTATATATATATTATATTTATACATAATCTTCAGACTGCATTCCAGGAAGTAACTGAGTTTTGGTATTTCTGGTTTTGATAATCCAATTGAACAATATAAAGGAATTGTAGCTCAAAGGTGTGTGTTTACTTGAATGCAGTTCCCCATATATAGTTATATTGGTATATTGTTCAGCAGTTCAGAACTGAAGCACATAAAATCATTGTTGTGTTTATGAATGTAGGCTGATTCCAACACTCTTTTCTTTGATACTTGAGATATATACTTTGAAAATGATTTGCCAAATTTCTTTTCAAGTAATAAAACTGTGACATAATTTGATTGTCATCTATGATTTCTTTCTGAAACCTTTTCAAATCCAGCCCTTTCACTGTCATATTTTTCCATTATCATGCCCCATTTTTCCTTTATACATGCCATCTTTTTAGCACTACATTAAAAAAAAGACAGCAATGCTAATGCTTTCCAGAATTTTGCTCAGAGCTACCTATTTCTTACTCTTAGTCTGTGTGAGAAAATGTCAGCTTTAGATGGACAGAATGGCAGAGAGACACCTGCTGTTGACAGGTTGTAAACTGTCAGAAAGATGGAACAGTGGCTCCTACAGTCTGGCCTGAATGAGAGCATGAAGTGCAATTTAGAACTGAAACTGTCTGTGAGTGGAAGGGGAGGAATGGCTGACCTAGAATAAAGAACATAATAAAAAGTTGAAAAGAAAAATAGTAAAAGTGGTGGTCAAAGGTGTATAAAATAAAAGATACTTGGTGAACTATTTTATGTCATGATTTTAAATCATAAATTTACAAAAAATTGCCATCGAGTTGTACCATTTACTTTTGTTCTAATCAAACTGTGGGATTGAGAGATATTACTCTGTTCTGCAGAGAACATGTATCAATGCCTGAAACACCTTCAACATGCTTGCTTCACCAATCTGAATCCAGCATTCTTCCCATGCAACAGGCTTTCCATTTCCAAATCCCCTTTATTCTCTTCTCCAAAAAGATTGTCTCCCTAAGCTCTCTGCTGGCTGTATTCATGCTTCACATATCCATTTGCTTGCTTGGTCTTACTCCTTAATTCCTTACTGTTTCATGTGTGAAAATTCACACAATGTTAATTCCTATCTCAACCTGCTAGTTCTATGAACTGAATCTGCTAGTTTAGACTGAACCACTCTCTTATAAATTAATCTTTCCAGCTTCACTAGAACTTTTGTTGATTCCTTTGGTCTTCTGTGTGTTTTAGATAAAAAGAGGCAGAAGTAGGGGCCACATGAAAGGAAGGTGTAATACAGAAACAGAACAATTTTAGGAAAAAATGCCATGAGGAGAAAAGCACAGGAGGAAGAGGCAAAGAAAGAAAAAATTGGGAAACCTGAAAGCAGCATTTCAATGACATTTAAAAGAATCATTCTTATGAAAACTGGATTCTAGGTGCATGTTGACCAGCTTTTACTTGCTCCAGAGAGAGGTGTGTTTACTGTCAGCGTTCAGCATTGCCTCCACAGATTGTTGTTGTGAGATTGCAATTACACACCTATGAACTTCCTGTTATTACTTGCCATTAATGTGAAAATGAGCCTCCAAGGATGCTGATTGCACACACCTCTCTGCCCATTCAAAGGGTTCAATGAACTTCTGAGTGGTGTAAGGAGTGTTGTTACTCCCTCCCATTCTCGTGATTTGATTGAGCAATACAAAAAATGGTACACTTCTTGAAGTAAAAGCCTCTGTTGTAAGTCTTCTCCTTTTTATTTTAAGCATACATTATTGAGAAAAAAAAATAGTTTTATATTCAAGCAAATCAGTTTTGAATCCTGATTTCCAATATAGCAAATAAATCTGCTCTACCAATTCTATTTCTCACTTTTCCATTAAAAAAGCCAGAGTTATCATTAAATTTAATATGTATAAATAGGATGTTTGCAAGAAGTTCCTTTTGAAAAATCAGTATTAAATATAAACGACCTTTAATGCACATAGCCTCACTGAATTAATTTTGCATTTCTTATCTTATTTTCAAACCTGTCTCAAAGGTAAAAATCAATATTAATATGTTCAGAATTTGTAGTGTGGTGTAAAGAGTAAGCTTTTATATTCTCTGAAAGACCTGGTAAGGAACATATTTTATATCTGCAATTTAAGAATATTTTAACATTGAAGAAATCTATACAAGAAAATGCAGAGAATTTTCACCCACTTTGATACTCCAAATGAATATAGAAGTTCTATGCTCTTAGAAAAAGATGTCCTTAAATGTTTTCTAAAACTGTCAAGTTAATAAATATATTACTTGAATTATTAGGAATATAAAATCAAATACATTAATGAGGAAAAACCCAACCTTTATGGTTTATTCTTATTAATGTTACAGATGCTACAATGTATGCAGTTTTATATAAAGAGATGCAAAACTGCAAATAGTAACTAAAGGAAGGTATTTGAAATCTATGTTTTTTAAAAAATTATTGCATAAAGCATATTATATGTAAGCTGATAAAATTTTGGACACCATCATCATGCATGGCTACTGTAGGGATGGTGTTCAGAATGTACTTCTTTTTCTTTAGACCTAAATAATTAGATTTATAAATTAGTGTAGGGAAAGAAAAAAAATTAAGCTCTTATATTAGGTGTCATCTTATCTAAAAATTAGACATGTATGTCTGAGTTGTGACTCAAGGTTGTCTGTTCAAACAGTGAGGAAGAGAAGCATCCCAGATGAAAATTCATAATGAATGAAATGACACAATTCAAGATAAAGTAACTTTTGGGTGGGCTAAATAGCTACAACAGAAGCCAGGATTATGTATCTCCATCCTTTAAGTCCAGCTTTTAATAACTAAAACATAGGTTGGATGTATAGAATCATTAAGCATAACTCTAAGCTTCCTATTCAATTTGATGAAGTCCTCAGATTTCCTAAGTTTTACCAAATTCCCAATATTGGGCTAAAAAATCTTGCATAGAAATTCTGTCCTTTTTCTTCCCAATACTTCTGTATATTCTACGATTTTATTCTTGGTGTCACTGGAAAACTATATAAATATATTTTTATTTATTTTAGCATTAAATGAAATAAATAAAATAAAAAACCTAATTAAAAAAAAAGCAAGAGCAGCACTACTCGCTGTACCTTGCTACTTCCATTAACTTAGTCCCATCAGCCTAACTTTGAAAAAATAATGGAATAGCTGTTCAGAGCTTGGTAAATAAAGACTTAACCTAGTCTGCCTGAACCAATGTAAATCAGCTAGGAATTATACAAAATATGATAGATTCTACAGAATCAAAAATTTCTAAAGAACTTGCAAGTACAGCTGTAAGGATAACTGATATTTAGTTTAGATGATGAACTAAAAAGCATATAGGAAAAGGGAATGGGATTTATTTTTTTATATTTGTTTTATTATACCAAAATACTGAATTGTACTTTAGAAGAAAAGGAAATTTTTAATTTGTTAGGAAACTAAAGCTTTCATTTGGGATATACAAAGTCCCCAAGCATTTGTTTTAATGAAGTCTTGGAGTGCTGCAGGTTAGCTCCCCATGTTCAGAATGCCCTCTGTCATTCTGTGCTCCCAAACAACCTTTTCAAGGCTGAGGCCACAGAGGTGTTCTGAATCACTGTTATGCTGCTTTCCAGCAGCTTAGGTCCTGGGTCTTTTCTCTTCCCATTGATCAATGAAGAAATGTCAATTCATTGTGCTGAAAATTATTTTTCAGGAAAAAATAGAAAACCAAACCATTGGAACATTTTAATTACAAAGATGTTAAAATTGGAGTTGAGTATATTCTAAAATTATGCATATACACAATCAGAAGCTTTCAGAACTATTTTCTGCTGTTCCAAGATTTCCATAGCAAGGTCTCCCAGGTCTGAGAAATGATTGATGCTTGGTTAGGTTTTATCTTACAAAGGAATCAGGAGGCAATCAAGTGCACATCTTTCATATAAAAAGAAACCAGGATGCATCTTTGGGTTTAGGAATAGACGTAGCCTAAATCTTCTTACTTAAAAACTAGTGTTTTTTCAAGGTAGCAGTGATTTCACTTGAGCAAATTAGGTTTTACTGATTTTTTTAATTGATCTAAACAGTTGATCAAGTTGGATGAAGCTAGATTGTTCAAAAGATTATGTAATTTGGATATGACTATGTACCATAACATAATAGGTAGTGCCATTTTTTTGACAAGACTGAACAGTAAATTTTCTCTCCCTTTTTTTAAGTAGTATGTCTCTATTATCTCTATTGTGTAAGAAGCATTAAGAAGTATTATGGTAATAAAATAATGTTTTTGAAAAAGATATTAGCTCACTTGTTAAATATTTTATCAACATTGTTTTCAGTTACAAGAAAAACCCCAACAACCCAGTTATCTCCAATGGCGTTAACATTTATAGGAATATTTTCATATGCAGTAATAAGTGACACTGCTTTGAGGGACACAGTGCACTTGGACGAATGTGTTTGTGCGGTCATGAATTTACATAAATTCAGGTGCCTTCCCATGAAGCATTTGGCAAATCAGAAAACATTGTTTTTCATCATTGTGTCTATAAATATGTGCGTGTGTATGACAACAGTATTTTTACACTTGTGTGGAATAGGGGTACACATACCTTTGGAACTGTAGGCAATATGCACCTGTTAATAATTACTAGAATGCTGAAAAATAAACAAGAGTTTTTGAGGTTTAGAAGGAAAGTATTTTGACCTGCCATCTTTTCAGGAGAGATTCTGCAGTCCTGCAGAGAAGCTTGGTGGGTGAATAACGTCAGTCAGGCTCTGCACAAGTCCTTGAGCCATGGTTATGGGATCCTGTGGGCTCTTCCCTGTTCCCTGGTGATTTTGGATGCTTCTGCGGGGTCATGAAGTTTCTCCCCCAGAAGCCTTTACAGAAACTCTAGACAAACTGCAACATTCCCCAACTAAGTGTCCTCAGTTATAGAATTGGGTAGAGAACAACTTGTTGATGGCTAGTCTGTTCAAAATGTGATTTTTTTTTTCTTGTTTGCTCACATTTCTGGTGGCGCTCACAGTCTGAACATTTCATTCATGCTTTTGTACTTCTTCATGGTCAGCAAATTGTTGGCATAGTTTGTCTCTGTGCTTACTTGAGCACACAAAACCTATTTAAGATGCAGGCTGTTATTTGGAACAGGTGATTGATCACATTTTGTCTGTTTCTATTTATAGAAAACATTTCCTAAACCCTGCTACTTTTTTTGGCGCAAAAATCTGGCTTTAGCTCATGTGGTTATGCTGACAGCTATGTTAACCAGGAACAACTTATGCTAACTGCTGTGCTCAGACTTGCTGGAAAAATACTGTGGCAATGCCAGCTCTTCTTTTCTCTTCATTGTTGGACTCTTAGTTTTTCTCTTTTTTTTTTGTTTTCTTTCCATCATCTATTTCTCATATGGTTGCAGATGGTGACAGTACAGTGAGGCGTCATAGTAATGTGATCCCCTGCATAAAGGTTTTTACTTAAAAATTTTTATCATTTAGCTTTGAAACCTTCAATTCTATTAAGCTTTTTACTTAAAAACAAGGCAAAAAAAAGGTAAGCAAGTCAGGTTCTTTTCATAGTGCATTGTTCAGTCCAGATGAGTGTTTGAATTTCAGGAGAGACAGTAAGCTTCCTTCAGTGTGGCAGCTTTGATATAATGTTAAGGTGGGAATAAAGTGAATGAAAAATAAAATGAAAGCTAAAATAAAGCTTCTTTACAAGTAAGCCTTCATTTAAACTGCTGTGACTTCAAACTCAAAAACCTAGTAGAGGAACAATGGTTTTGGCTTCTCCTTGATCAGAGATGTGGTGACCTTCCCACATTTGCACTGCTGATTCCTAGATTTGAGGCTTTTAGTGGTAATTGGCATAACATGTCAAACAAGTGGGATAGCTTTTTGTTTTGAATAATAAAATATAAAAGTCAATGCCTTTGAAGAGTTCAAAATAACCAACAGTCTCCAGGAAAAATATGCTTTTATGTACTCAGCTGTACAAAACCTGAAAGAACTTTGTGTTACAGCTTCAAAATCTTACATAGTACAAGAACCATGCTTAGCTGCTGAAGTCTTTCTGCTCTGTCTTCCTGTCACTCCATCAGTGAAAGTGTAATCCTGGTTATGGGTCAAAGGATGAAAAGACTGGATTAAGTTGCAATACAGGCTAATTGGCCAAAGTGAATATTAATAAAATACATTTTAATGTATCTTTCAAAAAATAAAAATTTGTTAGATTCATAGGGTACCAATATGATTTCAAAGGTTATTTTCCTTTTTAAGAGAACTAAGAGTTAAGACAGGCAGCATGACACGACTGCTGAACATAGTAAATCTCCTACCACATCTGTATGTAATTCTGGAAACAAAACAAAATTTTGAGTAAAATTTTTAGAGGTTTACGTACAATGTCAATTACAGTGGAATTAGTGACTTCAGAAAGTTGTGTGCACCAACAGAAGTGGATCTGAACAATGATAAAGAAAGATCTAATGAGCTGTCAATCATATGATACACACTACAGTGCTTTTTATCTTGGAATTAACCCTAGTGTGATCCCACAGACCATTTGCAAATGTAGAACTTTAAGTACATATTACAGTTCAGTTTCATTACTTCTGGAAGTAATTGTGTGGCCATTTTCTGGATTTATTTATTTGCACATCTTTACATGTGTGCAAAGAGATCCTGCAAGCAGAATATAGACAAATAAAAATGTGTGTAAAGCATTTGCACATATATGCCTGTATACAGGTTCATAGTGTATAAAACAAAGTAAAAGAAAAAACATCTATAAAAAGGAATGAGCTATTTCAAACAGAATCACCAGACAACTAGTTGGTGAATAATCACTTGAATTTGTGACTTTGTTTTTAAGGATATGTTAGCTTGTAATTTTCAGAAAAAACACCAGGTATGACTAGTGTTTCCTTTGTAGGGGGAGTTTGAGGAATTGCTGTCTAATAACAAAATATTAGTATCTGATCTCATTGAACAGTATGAGTATGGTAGGTGCTTATTTATATTAGATTTTTATTTACAGATTTTTGACAAAAGGAAGGGTTTAAGAAACATGGCTTAATAGGACAAAGTGATTGGAATCTGAATTTGGGATAATTAAAATAACAAGTAAATAAAATTAATAATGATGAAGAGTAGTAACTCCAGGACAGTTTGCCTGAGAGTACTGGATTCTTATCACTTGCAGTCTTAAAATCTGTATTTTCTCTTAGTAAGGAATTTTTTTATATCTCATTAAGTTAAAGTTTTGATAAGTGCTTACTCTAGAAGTTCATAGCAAATTAACATAATGATCTTTAAAATATGTGGCTCTGTTAAAGATTATTTAATGTATACACTTGCACTCATTAAGGTCATGTAGTTTCTGTAAGTTTCATGGAGGCTAGAAGGGATCCTTCAATGATTTAGATTGATCTCTGGAATAATGAAGTCCATAGAATTTTGCCCAAGGACCTTTTGCTTCCAGACAGGTTATTTCCTAGCTCAGAAATGCTTTTTTAGAGAGGAGAAAAAATATTTCAGTATATGGAAAATTTGACTTGTGCACAGTGCAGTCCACAGTAATGTTTTTACTGTTTTTTGAACCCAACATAATTTCTCTAAGATTACCACTGATCATATACCTATAATTTTAGAAGAAATTGCTTTTTTTGGTAATTAGAGATTTTAAATCAATGCAGCACTGCCCCTCAACCTTTGATGCACGTTTATGATGATATGAAAATGGCTAAAAAGATCATTCACTGAGGGAGCTCAGAATAAGCTAAGATGGAAATCTAGTTACACACAGTACAGTAAGCTCTTGCTGTTTGTTGCTTTCACTATTTGTCTCAATAAGCTTAAAAGCTCCACAGACACACTTGCATGGACATAATGAGCATGCTGTGTGGAAATTTAGCTGAAGGACTTTCACAAGTAATGCAAATAAACTACTACTTGCAACTGTGCATCTTTCAAACTGCTTCTATTCCAAGCAGACTACAGCAAGAAAAATGCCATGTAGGTGTGCTGTCTGCACTTTGGTCAATGATTACATACTTCTGGGTCTGTGTCGAAATAGATAGAGCAGGAACAAAATAGCACATATTTAGACACAAACCCGTTCAGTGACAAAGTGCATCTTCTGCAAGCCAGCCCCCTTTATTTGTAAATAAATAAAGCATGAACTGCAGCTGGGGTTGGAATTTATGACAAGTAACTTGAAGCTTTGTAAAATTAGTTGGTTATGGTGGCTCCCTCTGCCACCATTGCAGAGAAATATTCACTCCTGAAGGTAAATCATCTTTGCCTTGGACACATCCTGGCATGGTATGAATGGTCAGGTATTTAGGCTCAACCTCCCACTCAATCTGCATAAAATATAATAATGTAATAATAATATATTTAAATTTTTTTCCTAAAAATTAGCAAAACTGGCAAAATGCTTAGGTTTTTGCTGAAAATTCATCTTGCAACAAACACATCTAAATAATTATTTTTGTTATTCTTGTAATCTGTGTTCCACAAAAGCAAGGGCACTAGATATCACTGCTCAAACCGGCAGATTTATAGTTAGGAAAAGATGATAGGTTCTTTCCACACAGGAGAAGATGAAATGCAACAAATTGAAGAGAAAGCTTTAACACCTTTCTTTTGTCCTACTTAAATATGCTCCAAACATAAGTATGTTACTTATCCATAAAGGCAATTTTCCTAAAAGTCTGCTGAAATCATATTGTGCTCAGTCTCTTCCTATTAACAGTCCAAATCTGTAACTAAGGAAATGTCTGATCAGATCCTTTCCCTTGGTCAGGCATTCTTACAAAGCTAGTGGATTGAGGTACCTCTGCTACTTTCTTTTGTATGACTATACTTTAGATCAAAAATACAATATGCAGAACACTTTAGAGGCATGCATGCTGTAAACTAAGTGCTGCCCCTTAAGAGTATAAATAGTCCCACAGACAATTTGACTTCAATGGAAATATTATTTGCAAGATTTTACTCATGGTGAGCCATAAGTAAGGTTACCTTAAAAAATCATATGATAAAAAATATCTATCTATCTATCTATCTATCTATCTATCTAATCTATCATCTATCTTTTTTCCTAATATAAATATATAAACTGTCTAATTAATATATTATTAATTGAAACTTGGAAACTGCAACATGGGTCATTCCAGTCCTTTAATGTCATTGCTGAAATCCTAAGGAAATGGAAGTGTTTGAGACTGGAATTTCCTCATGTCCAATTGCCTTCTTTTCTAAATAGTGATCATAATCCTGTGCTTATGTTTTATAATCTGTTACCATGGAGATATTACCATACACACAGGATGGTTGCTCCATTGTATACAATCAAGTAGGATAAGAGAGTTGATTAAAATGGTTCCAAAAATCTTCCTAATTGTCATAAAATATTCCTTGCTTTGGCTGTTTCTCACTATAAAAGGCAGCCAAGATAAACAAAAAATCTTGAAAGGACCGAGTTGAGCTTCCTACATAAATTATTATATCATGCTTTTCTTAGAATTCTTTTCACCTTTCATCTAGTGTTGGCATGTACTAGACTTCTCAGGGCTGTGGGTCAGATGTTGTGAGCCCTTGTAAAGAATACAAAGTCAGGAAATTATCTATGCCCATATTGCAGGAGATCAGATAGTGCAGAATTATCAGTGAGAGAAGGATGCTCGGTGGTCCTTAATAGAAACCAAAAGAAAGACATAAGATTGCTAGAATGATGATGTGTGTATGTAGACAGTCCTTTTAATTGTATCTGTTGTTGATAAAGTACTTATTGCTTGAATCCTTCATATGTCCTGAAAAAAAAAAAAAAAAAAAGAAACTCTTTTACCAGGAATTCTCCATCTTTATTTTAGGTGTTTGCAGTAAGAATGTTTGAGTAACTGTTATGAGTCTTAGAACTCAAATAATTGCAACAGTATATATTGGATGCCCTTCATTTACTCCTTAGAGGAAACCCAGTTTGTGGAGGCATATGTTGTGCAAACTGAGCCCACATCCTTTGGTAGCAATATATACAGTCCAAATCTGTCAGCATATCACAACAAAACTGTGTGTATCTAACATGCTGACAAGAATACCAATAGACACAAACAGGAGGCCAGAATTCTCACTTGTGTTTAAGCTCCATTAATTACATTATGGACAGCTTTTCAGCCTTTTGTTTGGATGGAGTAAAATCCTACAACTGTCATGCATTTGATTGTGTTCTATCTGTAAATCAAATTTCCTTCCTTAATGGTAGCTTGTTTTCTAATATTACTGAAAAATAAGAGGTTTACATATTCTGTAATTTTTTAAATTTTCATTCTTATTTGTAAATACATACTGTCTGTACTGAAAATGGAAGTGTACTGGAGTCTGCAAAAATGTAGGCTGCTGTTAAATTAACTGATTGATTTTCTTTGTTACTATAAAGAGATTTAGAGGAAAAACGTCCGTATAGTCTATTTGAACAAAATTAATTTTTTAAATTACATATCTTAACCTACTCAATAAAAATCACATTCATAAACTACCTTTGTAGCTACAATTTGATCATAGGCAGTCATTGTGATATTCACCAAAGAATAGAAATTATTAGTGTTCTACTAGTATTACTAGTATTCTACTTTAAATATTATAGAAATATTTCACACAGATATTTCTACTCACTATCTGTGCCTGCAAAACACATTGATGGTTGTCTTGGCATTTTCAGAAGCATTTATTTCCTTTATCTAATTGAACTTTAAAGTAGCTTTTCTGAAGACTGGTGTGAGAATCTAGAAGTGGTTGTTGCTATGGCAGATTCACAAACCTTAATGTTTGCGCCAGCATTAGTTTTTACAGGAAAATAGGTTTGGATTTAAAAAGCTGGAAACGTTTGAAATTTAATTGGGTATGTTTCAGTTTAGAATTTTTTGTTTGCCTGCCCCTGTCTACTGATACTAATGGGATTACTCTGCTCTTCATAGTGACATGTTCTGGAGAAAGTAATACAGAACATTAAACTATCTTTGACATCGATTATGAATCAGTGCTGAACACACTGAAAAAAGGCACTTGGAAGCTAAATATTTAGGCAAATAAACTACTGGCTTTGAGCTACTAGTTTGTCTATCTTTATCTTTTTCTTTATAGACTACCCCAAATTCTGATAGCCTTAAAATAAATGTCTGAAAAGCCCCCAGATGACCTTCTTTATCATATTCACAACATGTTTTCTTGATATAAAACTCAAGTTGACAGCATTGTGAATAGAAAAGTTAGCTGTAGATCCTGTGTGATTCACATGTTACCTTGCAAATGTGCTCACATTAGATTCCAGAAATAGACATTAGTGTATAATGAGATAGACCCTAGTGGGCAGCAAATCAGATGAGTTTACCAAGTGTTTGAAAAGAAGAGCTTACACTTTAAAATGTAACAAACTTTGTGACGAGCAAGGGAAAATCTCCAGATTGTCTCAAAATTGAGCATTTTGTTGCCACTTGGCTGAGTGGGTGTTTGAAAGGTGTTGAAAAAATTCAAACACTATAGAGTGTAAAATCAGAAATCTCTAGCTAAAAGCCAGAGTGGTTTGAAGGGTGGTTTGGGTTTCTAATACCCTTCTACCCTGAAGGGTATCAGATGAGTTTAGGTAGACCATTTTCCCCAAAAATTGTTAGAATGGTTGTGGGCTATTAAGCCCCTTTTGTATACCAACTTGAGAGTGAAAAGAGAGAAAACAAGAAAGAGAGGAAGAAGGAAAGAGTGAGAGGGAGAGGAAGGAAAGGAAGGAAGGAAGGAAGGAAGGAAGGAAGGAAGGAAGGACTCTTGTAGCTCTTGTTACGTGCAAGAGAAGGTTCAGGAAAACCCTGTGGAAGGAAGGGCTGCTTTTACCTGAGATCTTTCAATTAGTTATAAGTTCATTGCTTAATGCTGCGATATTTTTTATGAAACTTATCCTTATCGTTGAAAGTGCTTTGTATCCACTTGAAATCAAACATGTTTTCACTGGTTTATGGTTTGGTTTTTCTCCATCAATTCCACCTTAAAGCTTCAGTCACACATACTGCTACTAAACTTGGGGTCAAAGAGGAAGGGATGGGTGGAATCTGTTTGTAACTGCACTCTCAGTATACCGTGTGTTTCAAAACTAAAGGTAGAAATGTATTTTAAATGCAAACTGCATTTATGCCTATAACACAGTTGGAAGTAATTTCCACACCATGGGGACCTCTTCTGAGGGAAGCAGGGTGCAGCTGCAGCAAAGTTTTGCTGCAGCTGTGTACTCAGTAAGAATTTTCCTTCTAGGGAATGTGCAATTTCTAATTATGAGAGAATCCTTATTTGGCATAGGAATGGCAAACTCATCTGCTTGTTAATAAAAGCATTTATTGTCCACATTATGATATGGTGTGTATTGGAGAAGAGCTGTCTAAAATCATTATGCAAACTTCATTAATAGCTCTCTATAGTCTGGAAATGAAATCTCTTCCTTAAAATGCTAATTTTAGTCTGTATTTAAGATTAGCAGAAAAAAATAGGTAGCTTGTTTTCTTGCACTTTTTTTGTTTGTGCTTATTTTTGCAATTTGTGAGTAATTAGCAAATCTGTTTGGATGGTTAGATCTTGGCCTGTAATTTACTCTAAGTGGAAGGATAACTGCCACTATGGGAAGCCCTACTGAAACTGGTGGGGATCTGCACAAATCACACTTTTTGTTCCCTGGTTTTAGATAATAAAATATTTTTTTCCCCCTGCTGATAATTTTATTGGGAAAATTAAATTACAGTGTATTTATCAGGTTCATAACAAGCATAAAATGTATTTACTCATTGCGATCCTAGGGAAGATCTCTGAGGTGGAAATTCAATGACCTTCAGACATCTAAACCTGAAATTTTAATATAAACCCCACTGACCAGTTCTTACCTAACTCTCAAAGTCCTAAGCTTTCAAGGTGTCTTCCTATCTCACACCAAAATTCCCTAATTTCCTGTAGTGTGGCATATATGTGGTTCTGTGAGTACTATGCTTTACCAAGTGCCTCCATCCACCTTGTCTTCTTGGAATCCAGAAGACAGACTAAGATTATGACCTGGTAGGCATGTTCTGCAGTGTCAGACTCCCAAAAACTTGTGGAGGGGCATGTGGATGTTCGCATCTGTGTGCCTGGATATAACCTGCTAACTCAGAGTTCCCACGCATGTGCTGCATAATCCTGGCTGCTGCTCCCTGCTTACTGTGTTATTCCTGCTTTGTGTAGCCAGTCTTTATTTGCTGCCTATTCTGAGAACAGTATTTGGCCCTTTGAAATATTAATGAGATTATTTTCTTAATAACATTCACTATGCAATCCTTCAATTCTACTTTGAGTTATATATGTATGCAGTAGGGTAGTCAAATGCATTCCTTATGTATGTAAAAACCCTTCAGGTGTTCATGGCAGTTATGGAATTTTAATATTCAAGTGAGTGGGAGGTCAGTAAGAAGGCACTGAGCAATCAATTTTTCTGGTCTCTTATATCAGAAGAGACTAATTTGGAGCCAATCTTTTCTATATGGCAGTACAACAGTTAGAGCAATTTGTGCTAAGTAAAGGTCAGTCAGAGCCACAGCTGAGGGGCTGCAAATACTTAACAAAGCACAGAAGCTTTTGCTGAGATACTTTTTGATCAGAATAACTTGACAATCATGGAAAAAGGTGAACTCTTACGGGTCCTTGTCCTCACTTTTCATGTTCCTTAAATGGGTAGTGTCAATTGCTTTACCCCTTCTAAAACTGGCTGATGCCATACAAGTTAACAAGACTCTTTACTTTGTCACAGTCCAGTCAAAATGATTGCCTCCTTTGAACCTTAACAAAACCCTGGCCTTACTGAAATTGCTCAGCTTTTCCATAGGTACCACTGGAAAAAGGATTGCCACTTTTGTGCTTTTAATTCTGAGAAGCTTTTAGTTCTGAGATGCTTTCTCTAAATGGTGTTCTTTATGATAAAGATGTAATTATATATTACTTGTATATATTTATATATAAAATACAAATATATACAAATATTTGTATACAAATGTATACAAATACATTTATAAAGCATTGTAATGTGTTAGGAATATTTTAGTAACATCAAATAATATACAGAGTATACAGAGATGAGTTTTGTAATCATATAATTGCTAAGAGTATTAGCAATTCTCTACTTCCAAGAATCTACTTTTAATTTTCTGGATACCTTGTCTTCTTTCCTCAAGGCCTCCTAATCTTGCTTGACAATGGAATTTGAGGAAAGGAGTTGGTCTGTTAGAGAGCTTAGTCAGGAAGGACTAGACAAGCCAAATATGTATTAAAAAAAAAAATCATAGATATGACCTTTTTCCTGCTCTTGTGAAGACAGACCATGGGAATGCCATAAGTTCTTTTAACAATAAATAGTAAAAAGTGAAATTACCAGTCTATCTTTTTTTGTCCATATGTGACATTTCAAAGCAATTTAGGAAAAGCTATCTTTTCCTTAGGCAAGTATAGCCCTTACCACACAGAATTTTAGGTTCAGGCATCAAAGGTCTAAAAGGTTAACCAACAGAGAGATATCATTGTTATAATTAATTTGTTCTCCAGCTGCCCTTAAGCTGAAAGTCATAAATGAAGAGACAATTTTGTCTGAAGCTAAACTAGTGTGACAAATTAACAGACATGGTCTCTATATAACAATCAGTGTTTTCTGATCATTAGTTGTATTTGCTTAAAGCTCAGGAGAGTCCTGTTGTGCTTATTTCCACACCTCTGATGTGAGCCTAATGATACTATATTATGAAGTTTGCTGTGACTCACTGAGGAATAGCTCTATAAAAATGTTGGAATTATTAGTATTTTTTAATATATTCTGCATCAGAATGCCCATTTGTTGTTTGAGTTATGGCCTGTACTTTGAAAAGAGGCCAATATTAAAGCTTATAATTTTCTTCCTGCTGTTGTATTCAGAGTAGCTCTAGATTTTATTTGCATGTTGAACCTCAAGCCTGAAACAATTTTAGATTTCAAAGTGATGAGGTTTCTGAGTTGCTTAACAGTCTGTGAGAATTTTTTGGTTTTGTTTGCATAGTCTCATTAAAATAATCCTTCTATGCTGTTATAGAAGAGTTAGTGAAGTAATCCAACTGAGACATCAGTTCCTTTATGGTCTGAGATAGTTTTGCTTGACAAACATGCTCTTGCAAATGGTTGTGATAAGCTGAATATGTTGATGTTCTTCTCAGTGCACACAGATCAGTAGGCAGCAGCTGTAACTGCGTCTTCATTTTTTTAAAGTGTGAAGAATGTACGTGTTATAGAGGGAAATATGCCTGAAAATCATAACTGTCATTTCAGATTTGATATCACCCTCGGAGTCCTAAATGAAGTGGTCCCTGAAAAGTTTGAATACTGAACACTTTTATTTTAGAGGTGTACATGTGCTTCTGCAATTAAAAGCATGCCAGACTTACTCAGAATGTGTGTTAGTCAAAAGGTGGAATTTGGATGTTATGAAATGTTTCTGAGCTGAAATATGGCAGAAAATCTTATTTCAGAAGCAATTTATTATAAAATTGAGTTTAATGTATTTTTGTCATTTTCATGTAGGGATTTAGATTACATTTCTGTGCTGCCAGAACAAGATCACTTAAAAAAGGTATAGATATTTCCACAAAGCATTATTCCTCTTTTTTTTTTTTTTTGCACACTATATCACTATTGCCCATCATGAGGTACTAGGATTCATAAAATTTATGTAAGCTTTAATGCCCAGTGTTACACTGAAAATTTGTATAAAAAGAGCTGTAAGAGAAACGAAACACTTAGGGGTCTTTGCAGCATAGCATGTTCCTTTGATTTCTTTTCTGATTATATTTACCTGACTTAAAGCATGACTATCATGTTTTAGATAATAGAGATATTGCATTGCCCAAATCTTGTCTGTAACATATAGGAATAAGAATGTAATGGCAAGGGTTCATTTAATTTAATAGACCTTCCCAGCTTGTCTTTTGAATGTCTCAATGACGTGTACCAACAAGTAAGGCAGTTGATTTGATGCAACCTTAATACAATCCAGGAGGTATTTTGTATTAATTTGCACTGCCATGACAAAGCCTAGATTAGGCCATTCTGGTGACAAGCCTGTTCTAGTCTCACAATTGTTAACACAGGTAGAACTGCAAAAGTGGTGGGAAATTTTAAGCTTACGTTTACAGATCTAGAGATGCCTTTGCATGTAATAATGGAGGTGCCTCTCTGGCTTTTATGTATTTGAACCAAGTATTTTAGCTTTTGAGACAGATGGTAAAATCATCAATGAATTGCAACAGTTGTGAGAAGCGTAGAAAAAGGTAGCAGCTAAAATTGCTGCATCCCAAGCTTGTTTCTAGGTTTATGAATTCTAACCCACACTTTTAACTACAAACAGATTTGATTTACTTACTACTGGTTATCTAGTGCTTGTGATCATAGTCATTTTTTAGGAATATTTTAGGTATTTTTCGATCTTATATTTCAACAATATATATTTTTGTCTTGCTACATTTGCATAGCAATGTATAGGAACACCTGAACCTCTATCTGTGGTCACCTGCTTAGGAAATTGGCTAAAATTGGCATTGGTTTGTATTCCCAAAAGCTAACTTTAGGATGATCTCTTCAGGGTGCATCTGTGGTCAATGCAAAACCAGAAAGATAAATTAATTCTGTAGAAAGTGGTTCAGCAGGGTCTTAACATCTGTGACCATTAAAAGTAAAGAGAGTGAAGACTAAGTAGTCAGTGCCTAGATTTAGCTACAACACATATATTCTTTCTTGCATATATTTTTGTCAAATTATGAAACTATATTACTGAATGCTTTATCGGAATTAGGCTGTTGTTCCAGGTTGCACAGCTAATGCTTTGTTGTGATGCTGCTAACATAAAATACCAAGTAGTCAACCTTGTTAATTAATATGCAGTATGTCATTGTGGAAAAGGCTCTAAATTTGGATTCTAGTGATTAACCTTGTATAATTTGACTGACATACAAGTTGCATTTGCATTTTATATAACTTTCAAGATTTTTTTAGTATTTTGAATTGAATCTGCTTTCTAGGATATACAAGACTTATTTCCAAATTGAACAGGACAAGAAAGTATTTTTCCAACTAGGAGAAATAATTATTGACTTGCTGTGCAGATGTCCTAGCTTTAAAGAATCTTAAAAACCTAAATCTGTGTCACACCAAACCTGTTAATGTTGCTTTTCTTTAGAGCAACATTGTGTGACAACACAAAAATTTCTGGAATTTATTATGAAGAATGAGAAAAGGGAGGAATGTCTGATAATAAATGGGTTTGTTCAGAAGCTCAAAGATATTAAGATCCTTTTCCTCAAGGCGCAAAAGATAACAGCAGAAAATGTCTCCTTAGAAGTAATATTATTTATTTGCTGTATGCTATGGGGAATAAAACAAATAAATGTAGGAAGGAATGTGCTTGCCAGTTCACAGCCATAAATTACTCATTGTTCAAAATAATTTGAGTTGTCAAGTGTACAGGATTACATGCTATTACTTGAGAAATTATCTTCTTTCATATGTTGCTGTATTCTCCTTCATTCATGCTCTTTTTCTGGTTGATCTAGTTTATTATTTTCACGGGTTCATGCAGAGAAAAATATATTCTTTCTATTTTATTACAGCATAGATGCTTCAGCACACATATTAGAGGTCACTAAATGGGGACAATATAAATTTCTCATAGTCTTGCTTATATGTGTTATCTGGTATTGATTTGTCATAGAATCATAGAACCATAGAATGGCCTGGGTTAGAAGAGTCCTTAAAGATCATCTAGTTTCAACTCCCTGCCACAGGCAGAGACACCTTCCACTAGAATAGGTTGGTGGCCATCTAGCCTGGCCTTGAACATCTCCAGGGACGGGACATCCACAACATCTCTAGGCAACCTCTTCTTTTGTCTCAGCACCCTCACACTAAAGAATTTATTAAAGATATCTAATTTAAATCAACCTTTTTTTAGTTTAAGGTCATTACTCTTTGTTCTATCACTTCATACCCTTGTAAACAGTCCCCCACCAGCATAAGTGCTGGGTACTGCTCTGAGGTCTCCTCAGAGCCTTCTCTTCTTCTCCAGCCTGAACAACCACAACTCTCTCAGCCTTCCTTTCATAGGACAGGTGCTCCAGCCCTGCGATCAATTTAGTGGCTCTCTTTGAACTCCCTCTAGCCAAGTCCATGACCTTTTTATGCTGGGAGTCCACTGCATGGCTTTCTGGGATTTTTTTTTTTTTTGAAACATGCTATTAATGTAAATAATAGGTAAATACATTATCCTGTAATTTTATCCAAATTACTTTTTTTTCCCCCCTGTGGTTTCTATAAAAATAATTCAGGAAACTGTAGAAGGTTTCAGTCCTTATTAGGCATATTGCAACTGGCTTCATATCAGCAGTCAGATGGCCACTAGTTGTGTATAAACTAGCAACACCAGAATTAGGATTTCAGTGTTGCATTGCTATTTAAAAGAGCTTTGCTTTAAGCAGAGAAAGGATTCTCTCTTGCAGTTTAAGAAAAAAAGGAGCTTTTAACTTTGCATGAAAGTTTAAAATAAAAAAATAAAACATTAATGTTTGCTATAGTTCTTAATATAGTGCATTTCATAATACTTTATGACTTACTCAGTGTAAAAGCTACGTTTTCCTGCCTCAGGTTAAAACATGAGAGATGTAATATTCTAGGTATTTTAAGTGCACATTTCTAGTGGAGCATCTTTTTACACATAGAACATCCTTATCGTCTTATCATAAAGATGTTGAATTTGAATTTAGCAAATCTACTGAAACAGTGCCTTATTTATAAAACTTAAAATTGGTTTGGAAAGGTACATAGTACAATGACTCAGATAAGAGCAAAATATTAGATAAATGGAGAATCCAATTTGGTTTTTTTTCTAATCCTAGCTTTAGTTTATAACTTAAGGAATGATATCACTAATGCCTTGTCCTTGTTTAATAGAAATTAATGATTTTACTAGTGTTTCTGGGACATTCAGAATTTCCATGAAACTGAAGGTTTGTTTAATCCAGTCACACAAAATTTTCCAGGGTTCTTCTTGGAGAAGTGATACATAAAGGTGTTTAACCACATTTTCCCCTTAACAGCAGATTACTTCCACTTTTATTTTTAATACTCATGCAATGATTTATGTATTCACGTGCTCTGTAATTTGTTGTTAAATTTTCCTGTCTATAAGAGCAAAGCTGTGTTGCCAGTGAAGATACAAGCTGGGACAATATGAAAATGGGAGATATGGATTTACACAGAACATTATAGAGTTCACAGTCATACATTTTGTTAAGCTGGGGTTTGTTGAGTCTAGAGATGCCAGTCATTTTTACCCTGAGTAATTGGACTTTATAGACTGATTATTACAGTGTATTAAAAAGGGATCAAAAATTTAAATGGCAGGCACAACAAGAAAGCTGTGGATTACATGCCTCTTGCAGCAAAATTAACATTAAATAGAAAGAGAAAAAGTGAAGGTGACTTCTACTTAGTTCTTGGTGTTTGTGAGATATGAAGTGCAATTTAATTCACAGATGGAACAGCATTTCTAAAGTATCCTAAAATTAGTGTCTCCTTGAAGAGATGAATAACACTGTTAAACACAGTACTCCCTGATGCATGAGCAGTGAGAGATGCCTTGCTGTGCAGCCTAATCCAAGTCTAATCTTTGCAAAAAGTTGCAGCTTCCCCAGCTGAGAAACTCTGAGGACCTGCACTGGATCCTCTGAACAGTGCCAGCAGTGCCAGCCTGTCTATAGGCTTTAATGTCTTAGTTCTCAGTACTTTTCAAAAAAGGCTACAATTTCTGTAGATATTAAGGTTGGTGATTTATTAGATGGATTTTTTTTTAAATTTTATTTTTGGGAAGGGGGTGTTGAATTTTAAGGTATATTATTGACTCAGTAGAAAAAGAGTAAACACATGACATTCCTTGATCTTCAGCTGGAAAGGCTACAATATTCTAGGAAGTTCATAATTTGTTCCAGTTATCTGTAAAAGTCTCAATTGTTGATCTGCTTGATCATTGTTATTTTCATAGAAATAGTGACCTCATTCTTTTTAACCTGCTTTATCTCTCTAAATAATTTTCATGTTGACTTTCATTTGTACCTTGGGCAAGTCTATGGTGGCACCAAGTGACTGCTTGGATGATTCAATTTTCCTTACTTCAGTCTACTTCTAAAAAGAATGGTGACTCTTGCAAAATAACATAGGCAGCCAGTGTGGATTCTTCTATAATTCATGGAACAGTATAAAATGCAGGAAAATTATCTCAGAGAAATACTGCTTTTCAGAGAAAATAGTCATCGACTACCTGCAGAAACAAATCTCCAGCACTAATTCTTCAGTATAACTTATTTTTTCTTTATTTTTCTTTTTTTTTCCTATTTGACTAAAAATATAAACTGCAAGTTTATTTAAACCTGACAAAAATTGTGAAAAATTAAACCTATAATCCTATTATCTTAATAGAAACTTATACAATATTTATAACCATAAATTACTATAAGCATTGCATGTTAATTAGTCAGGGGTAAAACTAGGCTCGATTGTCATCTAGGAACTGGACAGTGACTTTATCTTGTATGTAAAAATGAAATAAAAATAGATCATTATTAGCCCTATCTTTTTTGTTAAAAGTCAGCTATTTTTATGTTGGAACAGTTCTTGATGAATTTTTTATATGATATTTCTTTTACTATCCATGCACTCTGGACAGTAAAGTAAGTATGTAGGCTGGATACACAGAATCTTCTAAAAGCAGACAAAACTCAAATGTTCACTAGCACACCATCTTCTGATATTTTCCAGCAATTATTTCTGCATCTCACGATTGCATCTCTGGCAGTGAGTCCTCAATATATTTTTATTCTTCACTGGCTGCAGATTGCTCAGGCTTCACACAAAAGATTCAATCTGAAGGTACTTTTAGATGAAGTTCTTTCGACTGTGAGTATAGAGTGACTGACTCATTTCAGATGTAGTCCCATAGAGAAAACATGGCATATCTACTGCACTGGAAGTGGAATCTAAAAAAGAAAACCTGGGAACTGAGGCTAAATTGAGAGTTCTTAAAAAGAAAAAATTGTGTGATTAAATGCTAGCCAAGAAATCTTTGGGTTTAATGTGCTATGCTTTAATTCTGAAATTATTATTTTTAATCTAGTTTTGCATCACTGATTTTTAATTTTTTTTAAAATTTTTTTTTGGTGGCAGTATGTTGCCATGGTTAGAACAGAGCCAGTATGCAACAATGCCTTTGTGATGGCTGAGATGAGGTGATTTCTTCCTCTGAGCTTAGCAGCTTCCTGAGCAAACCATTTTAAAGCAACAAAACTAGATATAACAAATGTGTTATTTAGACCGGTTTTGCTACATTTTATCAGACTGCCCTAAGGGACTTTGGCTCCACTATTCTCTTATTCCCTGACTCCCAGAGTTGTCATGTTACATAATGGTATTTAAAAAATTTCATTTGGAACCTGATTCCACTCAAGGTCACTAAGATTTCAAACCCTATAACCTATGCTCAGTAATTGACCTGCAGTTATTACTGCTCTCCTTTAGCATTGCAGTATAAAAAGAAGGACTTCTGAGAATTTTCTGAGGAAGGAAAAGCCTCAAAAATTATTTGTTAAACTGAGAAATGCAGTATCAGTTACTGTATGCAGGTTCTGGGCCAGTGAAGGGAGCTTTGCTGTTGTCCTCTCTAAATTTAGTACCAAGTAATTTAGAAAGCTAATTTAACACCAGATGATGTCTTGCATTTATTTCAAGGATATCTTTTGAACAGATAGATTTTAATGGAGAACATCACATGATTTTTTAAGTCAATATAGAAGCCCAGATTCTTTTAATCTAATCATAAGCCCTGAGCAGAGACACCCAAATTAATAGCACAGTTGCCTAGCTTCCCTCTAAAGTCAAGGGAGAGAAATAAGGAAAACTAACACAACTTACTACTGATCTACATCACAATGTCAAGGTCCTCTCTTTCCACTGGTTGTCTACAGAGCTTAGCATGATTTTCATTTTAGGCTATTGATTTAGATGAGAGAATCCAAGTTTGCTGAATATCTCATGGGATTTAAGGACAATGCTGAGAGAAGTTCTAGTAAACAAATAATTCAATCAGTCTTAATTTAACCTCAGGTCTTAGATCTAAATTTTTTCTCAAACTCGATTTATAACTTTAAATTTCTAACTTAAATATACATTTTAAACTTCTCCAAATAAGGTTAATACCTCAACAGTAATCACTCCTCTTTCACATTTGTCTCTCTCTGTTTGGGAATCAGAGCACTTCAGCAAAAAGTATTAATTACCAGCTTGAATCAATCTTTTTCTGATGTCTCATTCTAGTACATGTAGTTAATTTAGGGCTATCAAAACACCTAAGGTATTTCATTTATTATTCCTCCTGCATGCCATTACGTCTTTTTAGGCCAGAGAGATGTTTGTGTAGGAAATCTCTAAAGAAGGCAAGATTGCAACATGTATTCCAAATACAGAGGAATTACTTGAGATCATTCTCTGGTGATGGCTAGGGAACTTTTCCTATGTAAAGACAAGTATCCTTGAATTAGGAAAAAATGCAACAATGTAGGCCAAGAATGATAGTGCTAAAAATCTTTGAATCTATCACTTCATCCACTCAAAGATCTCTGAATAAGGGTCTGCATATAATTCCTTTTGTGGGTATTTGCCCATATGCTTCAGTACACATTGGAACATACCAGTGAGGTTAAATGCAATGTCTATTGAATCCAATGCAATTATATCCCTTAAATCTAATCAACTCTGTGTCAGTCTTGTAAATTTTACAGTAGTCTGCACTATATTCTAATAGCTGTCTGAGTGTAATGCCTGTGAGGCAATTTGCTGCTCACTGTTTGTATCTTGTGTTCATAAATGGACAGGACATTTAGAAATTTTGGAGGGAGCAAGCATTTCTCCTTGCTTGCATACGGCTTTGTTCTGTTAGATAAACAAGTTCTCTAAACAAATTCCTTACGTCAGTGGCACTTTTTAATGCTGAAAAGAAATTTTTTAGTAGCATTCACACTTCTGTAATAGAAAAAAAAGAAATTGAGGTTTGGTTTGAGTTTTTTTTCTCTTGGAAAACATAGAATTTCTCTAAATATTTTTCTCCTTTTCCCCCTCTATGAATAGGAGCAGTGCTTACAAAAGCACTTCAGTAAGTACCATGAAAAACAGTGCCTGGGTAATAGTGACATTCATACGTATTTCTTGCTTTCATGTTTTTCAGATAAGTCATGACAAGCTGTGGCATTGTTACGTATTATGACTATTGGAAATAATAGTCCACATCAAAAGCAAAATGTAGTGCAATTGACTAGATTGTCATCTACTTATATCAGAATAATAATACTTTTAAACCTTGTTGCTCACACTGTTCTATAAATTAATATTTGAAATCTGTAAGATTCAAGAGGTGAAGTTTGACATACACATTTTACAATCTTCTATAAATCAGTTGTTTCTTTCTTTCCTTTTTTTTTTTTTTTTAACTCTCATTTTGCAGAGGAAATTAGATAAATCTTAGGGTCAGACTCAGGTGTCCTTAAACATGAGCAATAGCCCGGGTTTACAGGAATAGTCCTCTCAAATTATGGCAACAAGCTTTCAAGTAAGTTACTAATCAGTTTGAGGACAGATTCCAGGCTCCAGTCAATGTTCAAATTATACCTGAAATTAAGACATTAAGAAATTAATGGTTGACTGTGGCTTTATATATGCAACATGTATCCTTATTTAAGAAGAAAATAAATACACACATGCATACACACACATATATATACATAATTAGTCCTGGACAGCTTTGTTTTCTGTAGGAAACACCAATGAACTAAGAACCAATCTCTTAAAAAGCCTTAAAACATTATTATCACACTCAAGAAATTACAAAAAATAATCCAGGTTTTACTTCTACCACTGATCCTGGTTTTTTGATTAAAGATGCTCTTATTTTTAATTTGACTTTTAATTATTTTATTGCCATCTAACTGGCTTTCTGTGGAATAGAAAAGAAATACTGTTAGCAGAAGTGATTTCGATGTTTTTTTTGGCCAGCACATTTTCAAACACTCTGCACTTCAAGTGGCTTATTTATGAAAAATAAAGGGCACTTCATATTTAAGAATATCTTTTTTTAAGACAGTTTTTATACCACACTTTGAAGGCTGGGAAGTTTTCAAAATCTTTACTGTAATCCTTGCCAAACTCTTAAAATAGCAAAAGAAAACAAAAGCTTGCACCCAAGCTTTCCCTATGGGTGCAATGTCATGAGCAAAATGTTGACTCCTGAGTGATAGAATGTGACACGCTCCAAATCCAAAAAGGATTTTACACAAAAATGCCATAGCTCATCATGTTAGTGTCTCTGTCAAACAGAAAAATTACATTTTCATGAGCAGTTGGTTACCTTTTCTGTTCAATTTATATCTCTCTTACATTGTAACAGTGGCATTTGATAGCAGAATAACTGGAGGACACAGACTAAGTAATTAATGATCTTCTAGTGTTCAGCAAGATAATGTCAATGACCTAGGTGTCATGAAGTAGGAGGGAAAAGAAAGGAAAAAGTAATTGTGAAATTTTAACTTCATTTTTTTTCAAGAGAATAATAAAATGTTCACTATTTAGTGATCAACAGGGCTCATGTATCAAGCATAAATTTATGTGACAAGCTGTCATTTGAGCACTATTTCTGACATGGCTTTAGGATCCAATCACAAGTTATTTAAAAGCTATCATTTTTAATTACTTACAAATAGTTCTAATGAGCATGTTTCAGAATTTTGCTATTTTAAACCTTTTTCAAAAACCTCATTAAATAAGAATTAATTTTGACATCGTTCTAAGAAGTCTAAAAATATAATCACCAAATAGGCTCAACCTTGTTTCTGTAGGAGAAAAAAATTTTGTTAAAGATGCAATTTGAATTAGTAAAGATTCTGACATCCTTTTCTTAGTAGCTTCATGTCTATGGTTCTCAAGAACCAAAGGAGTATTTTTCATGTGTTTTGTAATTATGTAAATGAGTACAAAAGAATGGTAAGTAGAGACTCAACTTTTTGATTGTCACATCTTTGAGAAAGTTGTTGATTTGAAAAAGAATGTCCCAATTTCTGCGTACGTATATTTTGAAGGACAACCTGTCTAGCATTTTCATTAGCTTGAGGGCTTGGTTTAGCATTTTCAGAAATGAATATTGAGGATTAAGAAGTGTTGATAGCAATGCCATGATACATGCTAGCAAAAACTTTAAATATACATAGACTTGTAGGGAATAGGTTTCACTTAACAGATCTTGAATGCCTTACAACCTCAGCATTTGAAAGCCAAAAAGGTATTGAAACTTTTTTTAATAGCTAAATCTAAAAACCAAGGTCAGCTGAAATATTATCTCTGTGAATATACTGCTTTTATTATTTTCTATTTCTGCTATGTTTTCTGAATAGCAACTATAGCATACAAAAAATGTACAAATTTCATGTTTATTTTACCTTTCTTTAGACGAGAATCTCATGTTCTTTTTAAAAAGACTAACTCTTTATGATTTAAAAGATGACGATAACAATTTGCTTTCATTGCAATCAGACAGGTGAGATGGCTCCCCTGATTCTAGCTGAGGTTGAAAAAAACAAGAGAGATAGGCTATGCCCCATTAATCTCAATTAAGGCCTAATCTAAGGTGATGTTCTGTGGTCAGAGAATTAAGTATTTGTTCAGATGCCATGGGATTTAGCATTTCTGTTGAAGAATTTACCTTTTGGCTGAACTTGGAAATTAATTTGTCTTAGAAATTGTTTGTGTATTCCTTGTCATCCACATTCTGCTTGTGATTATGCGTTGCTCTCCAGCCCTCCTCATAAAACAGCATTTGGGGATTTTTGGTGGATTCCCTTGCCACTGTGTAATAGAGAGAGGCAGCAGAGGTTCTAGGAACTGGAGCTGGGTCCTGCTCTGCACAGCAGTGGATGGAAGTTGCTGGTTTCTTGTGCCTGGGGAATGCTACCAGCCAGCAACTAGGAGGCCTTGCAGATAAATAATTGAGTCCAGCTGGCACACACATGGGGAAGATAACAAGCCTGCCAGAATGACACTGTAAGGGAGGTCACTCAGGAGCTGTGGCTGGACTTTGGAGGGAGGAAAGTATCAGGATTCTATTCAGATACCATCTGTACATAAAAAGTACCTTACATATATGTCTACTAAAGGGCTTTGGATTATCTGGGAATTAAATTCAGCTGAGTTCTTGCAGAGACTGTGAAGAAAAATTATATAAGGTAGTATTCTGAGATTGAAGAGAAAGCTGCCTTGCTGCAGAACTTGGCAGGTGCTGTACTGGACTCTGCTGTTGCCATGGATGCTCAAGGTTAATCTTGTTCAGTATAAGTTTGAAGCTCTTGATTTCTTATTTAATGTGTCAGTATTAACTGGGAATGTTTTCCAGTTGCAGCTAATACTGATTTTATATAATTTCTGATGTTTGGGAAGGAAGTATTCTAATTTCAGGATGTAGGTTGTTTAAGCATCTCTAAACTCCTATTAAAAGGCTCTAGATGCTATTTACTGATTTTTTTTCCTTTTTTTTTTTTTTTTAAGTCCAGCTCTCTTAAGAATCTGGCCCTGCATTTGTCCGCATTTGATACGAACTACACTTTACCTTATCATTAGCTACTAATTTTCATCTTCTTACTTTCTGCATTTAGAGAATCATGATTTTGACCAACGTATTTCACTCATGTTTAGAATCACATCCTCCAGTCTACAAGCACACAGTGTGGCTGACTCCAGTTTAATACTGATTCTCTCTTCAAATGGGCTAATGGTGCATATCACCAGGCTCCTGAGGTCAAGGCAGCTTCTGATTCACTTCTGCCTTTGTGTGGCTCCAGACAGCATGAAAACTTTGGCCACTGTGAGAAAGCTGGAGTAAAGCAAGCATGGGAGCCTTTTTTTGGTTCTTTTTGTAGGTTTGGTGGTTGGCCTGTTCAAGAAAAACATACACTGGATTCATTGGACAAGAAAACACACAAAATGATTTGGAAATGAGAATGTAGAGTCCTTACCGAGCTCAGACTGGGTTGCTTAAGCTGTGCAGTCATGGGAGAACAAAGATGTTTTGGGGAAGTTGCCAGAATCCATTGCAAAGCAATTGTAATAGGCATCTTCATATCGCCTTTGCCTATAGCTGTTGGAAATTTAGTACTCTAGCAAGCGAGAAGATGAACTATTGATAATGATCTCATTAAAATATGGAGCATTTTTTAATCTGCTTTGAATGCTAAGATCCTGAAGCAGAAAAAACAAACAGCTCAGTAAACATACAGGAATATATTTTCTCCACAGCAGACTGATGAAAATGTATCAGATTGTGCTGTCTGCAATTTCACTGCTGCTGTCTCCTCAGCTAATTTGAGAGACTTGGATCTTCAGACATTGTAGCAATGGTGATGGCTACACAGTCTGTTGCTGACAAAAATGTGATTTTTGTCCCCCAAAACACTACGACACAAAAAAGCATTGGATTTATAGCATATATTGTATGTGATTTTGTTATAAAGGTAAGCACTTAAGAGAAATTTTAATCACATTGATTTTCTTACTGGAAGTGAAAGAGCTGCATGTAAAAAATTAGTTTTAATGGTGTTAAGTTTTAACATGTATATATTTGAAATCCTAAATGTGCTAATCCTTTTCCTGTACTGATGACCTGGCAGTCCTGTGTGGTTATATCTTGCTAAAATAGCTTAATAGCTACATATAATCTGAAAAATTGAGTCATTTAAAGAGTTAATAAATCTAGATCATCAGTTCCCTGGAAATTTATTCATTTTATTTTATTTTACTTAATTTTAATAATGTGCTGAAGTGTATTATTTGAATATTTAAAGTTCAGCACATGCTTTCCTGAACTATGGCTTGATTATGACTATGAGGGAATTTTTTATTACATATGCAGAGAACTGAATTCATTAGTCTTCACTACTTTCTTGCGTATCATGTAGAGCTTAGGAAAAGTTTTAGTTTCTCCTTGAGATAAATATAAATCTTGATAGTGAAGCTGTGGATTAAACCTTCTCTATTGGGTTTGTGTGGCCAGGTTTTGCTGTGATTGGGGGGCGGGGACAGGATTCTGTGGCTTCTGTGGGAAGCTGTGTGTGCTAGAAGCTTCCCCTATGTTCAACAGGGCCAATGCCAGTCAGCTCCAAAATGGACCTGTCTCACATTGGAGAAGTTAATGGAGGATTGTCTTCCATGGGAGGGACTGCACACTGGAGTAAGAGGGTGAGAAGTTTTCCCTTGAGCAGGAAGGAGCAGCAGAGACAATGTGTGATGAACTGACTGTGGCCCCATTCTCAGTCCTGTGAGTGCTGTGGCGGGAGGGGAGAGAGAATTTGGGAGCAAAGTTGAAGAAGGGAAGGGTGGGGGAAAGGTGCTTTTAAGTTTTGTTTTTATTTCTCAATTCCCTGCCCTGATTTGATTGGAAATAAATTAAATTAATTTCTTTAAGTCAAGTCTGTTTTGCTCATGATGGAAACAGGTGAGTGGTATCTCCTTGTCCTTATTCTCAAGAGCCTCTTGTTACATTTTCTTTTCTCTGTCCAGCTAAGGAAGGGAGTGATAGAGCAGCTTTGGTGGGCACCTGGCCTCCAGCCACAAATGGTTACTGTATTTGGCTAAAGATGAAGGTACCTTTTTTTAATTTTGAAATGAAGAAGCCTGTGACTAAGTTATTTGGTTTAGTATCTTGTCTCGTATTGCAAGGACACATCAAAGAAGGCTAGAGATCAACGGTAAAACAGAAAAAAGTAATTCGTGAGTGTGTGCCACAAAGAATAC
Source organism: Ploceus nigricollis (assembly GCA_013399945.1). Taxonomy (NCBI): domain Eukaryota; kingdom Metazoa; phylum Chordata; class Aves; order Passeriformes; family Ploceidae; genus Ploceus; species Ploceus nigricollis. The sequence goes on from VXBC01002945.1 coordinate 824,789, forward strand.
AAAAGGTCTTGAAGGCAGCTGTGGGAGAAGTCTAGCTGTCTACAAAGCTGTTTTTCCTACGTCCTAGTGAATCTCACACAAATTTTACGTGCCTTTTGAAGGTGTAGCGCAGGACTTTGAAGAAGCCTCTGCCCTTCTGAATGAGAAGGCACCATGGCCAGTAGAGGTTTCCTGGTGCATCTCAAACAGAGAAGGCAGTACCTCTCTATAGGCCAATCAACTGAACCTCAAACATAATGGTCAGGAAACTCATATGTGGGCTTCTCCCATTCTTCTTTGTTTTTCTGATATCCCCATAACTAAAGGGAGCTGACTGCTGGTCCCCTGCCCCTCCTCTTGTTGAATCTGCTGGGGCTGCTGGTGCACAAGCCAGGCCTGGGGACTTGATCTGTCATGTCACTGCTCTATAAAACTTGCTTCTCCATAAGGGCTATCATTCCCTCACTGAGGGACTTTTCTGTGGAGAACTAAACAGTCATCTCACATATAAGATGTGCAGCCCTTGTAGACTCAGGATTGTGAAAAAGAACTGCAACACTAGTTGATAAAGGTTATATCTTGATAAGGATGTGTATCTTGTTATATTTCTGCTATATTTTTGTGAAACTTTTTTTCTCTGCAAAACTTCTTATGCCATTATCCTAAGCTAATCAGAAGTGAACTAAAGAAAAAAAAAAAGTTGAAAAGGACTAGTTAGGTAGGCTGGAGAAAATATATTCATAAGTATATAGTGTCAATTATTGAATCATAAATTCCATTATTAAGTGAAAGGATAGCTATATGATTTAAATTATACAAAGAAGCCTTCTCTTTTGACAAATGTCACAGTATTATATAAACACAGAATGCTAAATAGTAGTAAGATTGAATAAGAAAAATATTAATGTTTTCAAGATTTTTTTTTCCAAGTAAAGTAAAGGCTGGGTTTAGTAAACTTAATCTTCTCCTCCACAGTTTTAGCAAAAATACAGAATAAATCAGATAAATAAAAGAGAGAAAGTATTTAGTATTCCTAAATTCATAGCTATTATTATAGCTTTAAGGAAGAGAAAAATATTTATATCTATCTGAAGCATTTCTGTGGGGTTTTTTTTTCCAGTAAATCAACTTGGGGAGATTACGTATACAGAACTCTCTTGATGAAATTTACTAATTTAGATGAGCTCTAGCTATCCTCACACAAAGAGCTCTATTAAAAAGTCTTTTATAATTTTAATAACATATCATGCAGCTATTTAATGACATTTTGATATCCTAACTGCTCATTGAATATTTACTCCCCGTTGCTTTTCATAGCTCGTATTACCAACAGCATGCTTTCTGTAAGTCAAACTGTTTCTGTCACCATTTTGAAAGAAAATATAGGCAAGTCTCACAGTGGGATATTTTGAAATATTTAGTTAAGTGGAATAGTCTATTGAACAGTCGTCTTTTTAAGGTAAGAGAAAATAAAAATTATTTTATGGAGACTATTGCAACAAAATAATTTGTATCAGACTAAATCTAAAAGATGTAATAAAAACCACAGAAACTCTGAGCCAGCTGACAGATGTGTTTGTTGTACATACAAGCTATTGTTGCTGAAAATCTCTGAACAATTTAGCTTTAGAAAAGGCTTGCTTTGCCCAGTAACAGTTGTAGTATCATAAGGTCTTGTACCTTTTTGTTTTAATTAAGAGGAAATTTTTCACTGATTCCCTTGAATTGACTTTTCTGGCTACTGCTGGCCTTTCTTTTTTTTCTTTCTTCCCTCAGCATTTGATAATTACTGTAACATGTCTGCCAAGGAAAATTTAAAATTATGAACTTTCCCAAATACTCCTAATGCTGTACCATCACAGTGATGGGTCTGTTCAGGCTGGAGATACTTCTACAGACAGAAAAGACATCAGTGGGTTGAGATGTTCTCCATGACATTCTTTAATTTTGGTACTTCTCTAAGATCATAAATTGCCCTGCTTTTGACCCATGAGATCAGATACTTTTCTGAGCTTTTAGAAAGTATATGAAGAATAGAAATTAGCTGCAACTAGCATGTGGGGGGTTTTCACTTGTCTTGAAGAATTTGAGTGTGCCTAGAGGTGCCTAGAGATTAAAACCTACTGCTTCTTTCTACAGTAGGACTCCCTCCCTTCTTTTTATTTCTCCTGAATGAGTTTGAAATGTCATCTCTCCCAGCTTGCAGGCATATGATCCCTGGCACAGCTGTGCATTTCCACAGAAATTTGATGGAATTTCACCTGTCATTTTAGCTTGTTTGCCCAGCTTTGAATACTAGCCATTCATCATTAGGGCCTGATTTATCTTTGAGTGTGCAGTGGAAGCAGAGCAGGAGCACACCGGGGCTCTTGCCCATATTGCACAGAGCATCATGGTAAATCTCCGTGGCCAGAACAGTGCTGGGATGCAGAATTTGGTTCTCCTGGAAGCACAGAGGACTGCAGAGGACTGGCAATACAGCGGAGGGCATGGTCCTCTGCTTGAGGGCTAGCCTGTGGGGATGAGTTTTATCTGTGGAGGAGCAGTGTAGTGAGAGGAGCTGAGTCCCTGGGCAGTGTGTTAGCTCTTGGGGCCACTCAGTCACTCCTGTGCTTGAATGCCTTGCACTGTACCACTGTGTTTGCCAAAGCTTCAGGCTGAAACTGAATTCATGACATGCAATGGCACCAAACTGGAAATGAACTTAATTTGTAATGTACAGCAGTTGTAAGTTGTAATGTATCAGTGTTGTAAGCTGAAAAATGTCACTAAGCCTGACATTGTTCTGACTGGTGGCACTGATACAATATGTGGCTGAACAGGAATTCACATCGAAGTCTTTTATGTATTACTAAATAATTAATATGCATAGATTTTGGAATTAGCTAATACTTTCTAGGTGAAGATAATAAATGTGTTTAAGTAATTCTTTTCTTCCTGCCACTTGATTTATCAATTCTTAAAATATTGAATTGCAAATGTATTATGGCTTTTTTATGTGTGTCTTTTTCATGAGAGCTGCTAGTACATTTTGTTTTTCTGTTGAGTTACATGACTTAGTGACAATCCTATTTAGTCAGGAACTTTGTGCATCATCCAGTGAAATATTAAAAGGTTTTAACTATTAAATGATTTTTATGTATATGCAGCATGCAAAGCACATTATACTGTGCACTAATGAAATTCCTTTACCATTTTTATTACTAGAAACCTAAAATAAATAATAGATTGGTTTATAAATCCTTTTGTAGAACTATTTATCATAATGGCTCTATTAATCATAAACAAGAAAGAGTATTTGCTAAGACTGCAATACTTACTGAAGAAAAAAGAAAAGTAGTGCTCTGTTATATGCGAACCTCTATTTAAAAAATATGTCTTTAGAGAACAGAAAACACAGAAAAATCTGTGAAGGAGTGTAGTTATTTAGCTATAGTGGCCTTTTCAATAATATGTCCATGACAATTCCAAGAAGAGGCATTGAAATGGAATTCAGTTCACAGAATTCTTGTACTATGCCTGTTACTGTATTTAATTTAGGCAATGGCATTGACAGTTGATTTCTTCAAGAGATGAATAAGTTATGCACTACTTTATACTGAATTCCTTTAAATCTGCACTACTTTGAATTTTAATTATGGTTCAATGTTAGCTAGTCTTTTTCTGCACATCTAACTGTAAAGAAATCTCATATGTGAAATATATTCTGTTTTCAGTGACCTTTTCCTTCCTTTTCCTCTTTGGTAACTTTAGGTTTATATAAGCATGAATACATGATAGAAAAATGAGAGTGCGATCCAGTTATTTTGATATTTAGTACATTTTTTCAATTCAATCAATAACCTGAGTTATCATTACAATGCAGTACTCACCTCTTCTTTTCTGGATAGCTTAAATTGCAAAACCATGTGGGATGGGTGCAGTCACAATTGTTATAGTAATGTCACACAGCTATTCCATGCTAAAATTTTATTTATTCTGGGCATTTTATTAATTCTGGGAAGGGAATCAACCATTGCATTTGAAATACATCTCTCTTGTACATGACTTTTTGTGGTTTTGTCTCGGCATATATGTGATATGTGCATCATTTTTAAGTGTATATTTTCACGGTTTAAGACTTTCTTAAAATAAAATAATTGTCATTTATATTTTTTTCAGATTTTAAAAATTTTCTATCTAAATGAGCACTTCTAAATTTGATAACTAATACTAAGACCTTGACTGATTATATACTAGCTCTGTGAAAGAAAACACATATGGGATGTTTTATCTATATCTGGAGCTGCTGTTTCAGCTATCAAACTAATGGAACTGTAATGGAACACTTAGTAACAAAATTAATGGGCTGCATTCTTTTCTTTGTCACTAGATCTGTGGGGCTCCATTAGGTCTGATTTCTTCAGTTACAAGAAGAAAGAACAATGAATATACTGGCACTTTGCTATGTATTAGAAAGGAATCTATCACTTTTTGTATTCATGAGCTAATTGGCACCTTACCTCAAACTTCAGTGAGCTGATATAAGTTAAAGAACATCTATTCTTGTATCAGTTTATTTACAAAATAATTTATTGATTCTAATATTTGTATTATTCTTGGATTCATAAAAGAAGGCGGTGAAGGATATTTGTTTCTTCTGTCACTGTTCATTATCGCAGATATTTCTACTAGAGGAAGTGGTTTCTTTGGGATTTTACTGTAATCCACAGGATTTTATTTTTATTGCGCTCTTTTCCTACTACTGCACTTGATAGTACTTGTTTCAAGGTTCAACTATGTACAAAAGATGAAATGTAAGAGCAATCATGTTTTCTTTCTATTAAAGTATGGATTTTTTTGAGAGATTAATTTACTGGGACAATTCTCTGTGAGACCATTTTACAGCTACCATCTAATATCAAAGCCAGTGCCACAACCTTTCTTAAAGACATGCAATCTAATTTGACACAGATAGCTGTTCCAGGCTTTATATTTTTGTTAGGGTTATAGCTGAAATGCTGGGTAGTTGCATAGGTGTTTCTATCTTAAGTATTTCTTTGGATTTTAAGGGCTGAAATATTTTTGAACTTCTTCTCACCTTTTTCATTAGCTTGGTCCCTTTACACAGTTTTCAACATCCATGCAAATTTGCCATTCCCAGTCTTTAAAAATATCGGTATCATCAAACTACAGCTGATTGGCTGATGGAATATAGGTAGTGGGGCAATGAACTACTAGATCTGGAAAAATTTCTTGACACTCTATGCCTGCTTGAATGGGGCCATGCCTAAATCACTCAGGGTTTTGCAATATTAGAGGATTTTTCATCTTATGTGTATTGGCACATTTCAGAGCCTCTCTCCAAACTGGCAAGTATCCAGCCACCAAAATATAGAATAGACCTCTGCTGCTCCAGAATTACTCCTGACCAGCCCCAATAAGTTTGTGCTATGAAACAGAAAATTTGAGAAGGAAGTTTTGTATATAGCTGATGTTCCATAGTGCCATGTGAAAGTCTATGTATAAAGCTTCTTAGCTAATCTGCATGTGAAGGGAAAAAATATGAGGCTATATTACATCAGAGAATAGAAAACACAATTTGAAACACTGTGATTGTTTCTATTGCTTTATCTTCTTTTGATTTGAGAAAACGTTAGTTTTTTGTGTTTGCATGTTTATCATTGGCCATGACATTTGAGAGGCCTGTGCAATATTGCTAGAATATAAAAGACTAAAGCAAAAGTGACTACAAAAACAGAGATTGGCCTTTGAAATTGTTGTTTTGTCACTGTTGATGGAATTACTCAAGTACATAGGTACTTGTAGTTTAGTTCTATTTCTAGTTTTTTGGGTAGCTATTATTGTTCTCTTTCAGTGGTATTTCAGGGGATTTGCACAATTTAGACGTTTATAAATGAGACGGGAAGACAGAAGTATTGACTGTTTGCTCGGCTGAAAATATTATGAAACAAGATCATCTTTCTTCTTTAGAAGTATATTCATACCCAAGTACTTTTCCTAGTACACCCTCAGAGAGGATTTTTGTGTTGACTCAATGTTAAGTGCTGTGCTTTATTATTTTCTTCACATTACCTTTATTATCTTCTGTGACTGATCTAGATATTCCAAGATTTCTAATTTTACACTTTGTAATGTGATTATTACATTATCTGTTACAAAGATGTAAGAGCTTAGTGTATATTTAATGTTTTTATTGAAATAAAATTTCAGTCACAATCCCCCTAAGTCAAAATACATTGTGAGGAAATCATGAAACAGTCCATTTAATTTTCTAATTTTGATTGTTTTGGAGGTTTTTTTTATGAAAGAAGTACTGAAATGTGTTTATAAACATTTCATCAAAATCACCATTTTGGTTTCAGAAAAACATGAAAAGAAATAGCAAATGAGGAAAAGAAAGATCGCTTTTCTTTACTGTGCAACATCTAATGAGAATTTATGCAGCCATAGAAAAAAAAATTTAAAAGTAACATAATGTTACAGTCTAAACTTTGTTGTGAGCAAACCAGGAAAATTCCATGAAGCTACCAAGTCACAGCTGCATTAAAATCACTGTCTTGGTCTGAAAAGACAGGTGTCTGCTAGGGAAGGCAGGAGCCTCTCTTGAAATGGAAAATGTAAACCCCATCCCTCCGAATTATTATAATTTTGAAATTAAAACGCTCTCAGGCAAAGATATGGGAATAGGAATAACAGTTCTTTACTAGGAAAATTAAAATAAAAATGCAGTAATACAAAACAGCACTGACAGAGTCAGAATACAACCTGACACCCTGTTGGTCAGGGTGCTGATAGCAGTCTGATTAAATGGGGGCTGCAGCCCTCCTGCAGTGACAGCTGTGGTTCTGTTGGAGCAGGGATCCTGCAGAAGGGTGGAGTTTTCCTCTGAAGGTCCAATGGTGGTGCAGATGGGCCTGGTCTTCCTCTGGGAATCCAGTGGAGAGGACAGCTGCTCCTCTGGGCATCCAATGGAAAAGGCTGGCTCTTGTCTTCCAGAATTCTGATTATATCCAGGTAGAAATCCTTGGCTCCTCCCTCTGGGTGGAGCATCTCACAATGGGATGCTGTAATTTTTATCAGTCATGCAGTGACAGTCAATGGTCCATTTACAGCAGATGTCTCCCCAGAGGGAGGATTGGTTGTGGAAGAGATAAAGAAAACTGCCCAATTAACAGAAGATAACTGCCCCATCAGATAGGAATAGAATACACAGCCCCATTTTCTAGCCTAAGACAATCACACTTTACAGCATTTTACTGACTGTTAATAGGGTTAACTCAGAGAATGATAGTACCCTTTGCACTACAAATTATCAAATTAATACACAAGTCTCATCGAAACAGTTTAAAAATCTCACACAACCACTTTCAAATATCTATCTTTATCTCAGTGGTTATGCTGCACCTTTGGGTCCCAAGGTTGGCAATATCCATCCTCCTCAAAAAGACATGAAAAGGATGCTTTCATGAATTGCTGGCACCCTGAATTCTTCACTAGAATTGTGATGTCAGTGATTTCTTCTTTCTCAATTTCCACTAATTTAGCACTTTTTCTAAATTTTTTCCCTTATACTTTATTGCTTTTCACCTTGTGTCTCTATTTAGTATATATTTTAATTTTTTTCTAGTATATTCCTTGTTATTCTCCACTGTTTTTTCTCTTTGCTCACCTTAAAACCTTTTTGACAGTCAGTTGTTTGTTTTAATGACCATTGCAAGGTTTTTTCAGTATGTTTTTATTATCCCATGCCTATGGTCCTGTATACCTCATTATTATTTGCAAATCACAAATATTTCATCCTATACAGAATATTTACTTTTTAATGTATATGTAAAAACACAAGGTTATGCAAATATAAGCAAATATAATTGGTATGAGCAAAACTGTAACAAATTAGTCCATAGTCACCTGATGATTAGAAAATTTGTTGCAGCTAAACAAGCTGAATCAAAACTCCAGGCAGGAGAGGTAAGTTCCAACAAATCCTGAGAAATTAATCTTGAGACCTTGCAGAGCCAATACAAGGTCTACAGCTTGTTACTGGCAGTGGCTATACCGAATTGCAGGGCTATGATACAGCTGTAGTCACATCCTTCTATTTTTGTTTTGTCTCTTTGTCTTATTACATGTCTGGTAATTATTCAAAATGCATGTGAATGTGACACATGGGGGTATGGTTTAGTGGTGAACAGTGACTTAATGGTTGGAGTCAATGATTTTAGAGTCTTTGTCAGTCTAAGTCATCTTTAGTTCTATGATTCTATTATTCTATTCTACTTCCAAATAGAAAACTGACAAGTTAGTAAATCTAATTTTTTCTAAAGTTTTAAAGGTTTGGATTTTTTGATTCTGCAGTGCTGTTTCTCAGAGTATATTTAGTAGTGTTGTTTGTTGTTTCAGAGCTGTTACAGAATTTGAAATCTTGGCTGTTTAAGGTGCAACAAAATAAAGAAAGCTTAAGGAAAAAAGAAGCAAGGGAAAATCTATGGGGAATGTTCCTAAACCAAAGTGAACTCATGACTAGGAGCTACAGCTGAATTTATATGTTTGGGTAAACTTTACATTCTCTGGAAAAGTTGAGAATACCCTTCTTAGGGTGTGGTGGTTTCACACCAGCCAGCAACCCAGCTCCACACAACTGCTTGTCCACTCCCCCACCAGCAGAATCTGGGAGAGACTTGGAAGGGCAAAAGCCAGAAGAGTTGTGGATTGAGATAAAGACAGTTTAATAGTAGAAGCAAAAGCCATGCACACAAGCAAAGCAAAAAAATGAATTAATTCACTGCTTTCCTCTGCCATCTCAGGGAGAGCAGGGCCCCATCACATGTGATGGTGACATGGAAACTCGAACACCATCATTCCAAACCTTCCCTTCTTCCTACTTTTCCCAACTTTACATACTGAGCATGATGTCATACGGTCTGGAATATACCTTTGGTCAGTAGGGGGGACCTGTCCTGGCTGTGTCTCCTTCCAACATCTCAGGCCTCCCCAGTCTCCTTGCCAGTAGCAGTGGCAGTACAAAAAGCAGAAAAGGCCTTTAGTGTCTGTAAACCCTGCTCAGCAGTAACAAAAACATCTCTAATTTATCAATCCTGTGTTCAGCACAAGTCCAAAACACAGTCTAGTACCAGCCAAGGTGAAGAGAATTAACTCTACCCCTGCCAAAACCAGCACATAGGATCACACCGTTATTTGGACTTTCCCTTTTCTTGAGATCCAAACTGAGTACCTGTCATTTCCATAGAAATTTTGATGTGCTCCACGATATGCTGTATGAATACACTCTTGTACAGTCTGAATACTACTTTTCCCATTTTCATGATGTACTTTAGAACCAGAGGATGTGATATTATTGTAAGACTGCATACTAATAAAGGTGGTTTATCCAAGCCTATTAGGACAAAATGAGCAAGATTGTTCTAAGTACCACTGCAGATAGCACTATCAGTCTTAGGCTCATCTTTTCCTTATGCAGTGCCAAAACGAATCAGTTTCCATACAACTAACATACTAACAACAAGCAAACATTGAGGAAATACGCTTTTAGCACAGTAACAGTGTCAAAACAGTATTATTAATTCAAAACTTACTTTGCAGATAAAATTGCTGTGTTAATGAAGTGACTTCTTAGTTGTTCAACTTAATATTCAAAGATTTAAAAAAAGTTTAAACAGCTCATCTTAGGCGTAATAATATGGATTCAATTCAATAGAGTGGCTGTTCTTGCCACAGCAAGAATAACAAATAGGTCATCATGTAGAAATTACCCCCAACTATTTAATTGCTGGCATCTCTGTGATGGAAAGGAAACACATTCCTCAAAGAATTTATGTCTGTAAAGTACTGATTTTTCTTATAGTTAAGACAGTGTTTCAAGGGAATAAACTTATTTTCTTACGTAAAGTGAGAAAATAATGTCTATAAGTGAAGTGATTAATTAATAGATTATCTCAGTATTTCACTGTTACAACAGGACCTGTAGCCTTTTAGTTCACTCTTCTGAGTTCACTCATATCTAACCTTGAGGAGGGTAAATCCATTAGCAAGGGCAGGTTATTCTATGTGAACAATTCTGTTCTTCCTCAGTGAAATTCATGGCTGCTGTGGTAAGTACAGAATAATAATAGGCAATGGAAAAAAGTTATTATGGTTGTTTGCAGAAGTCAAACATCAAGGTGCTTTTAAAGTGAACCTTTAAGTTATTATAGAAGAAGTCCTATAGCATCAATGTAATTCGTTATTTAGCAAAGGCTTCCATCACCCAACAATATCTGTTTTTCCTTTTTAACTCTAGTCATGTTGTAAATCATGTTTATAGGAAGGAGACTTCTTTATTAGTTTCAAGGCAGATGATGGTCAGTAGAAATAATCCTCTGGGTAAAATTATTCCCAGCCTCACCTTAAAACATGTTTTGATTCATTTATTATATTCTCAGTCTGTTTGCAGACCTCCTGCTGACATCAGTAACAAGCAATGTACTGAGAAAAACACAGAGCTTTGAAAATGAGATGTTATTTGTGTTTGGAAAGAGTATTCTAACATTTTTTTTTTCTGTCCTAATGCTGTCACATTTTATATACAGCTGTGGGATTTGCTGTGGTTTTATATTTTGGCACCAGCCTGTAATGTGTGTGCTATCATGCTGTATGCTCAGGGAAAAAGCCCAACATGGTAATATTACATTTGCAGCCCACTTTATGGGCTAATTAAGATAAAGAATGTTGTGAATTCCATAAATATCAACCAAACTGCACAAAACTGTGTCAAGGCATTAAAAAATGTTGCTCAATGCTATGAAATGAAATGGAAAAAGTGTTGTCAATTAGCAGCCTGTCATTTGCTTAAATGTAGGAAAAAGAACTGCTACAGATCTGGGAAAAAAATGGCCCCTGCAAGGGATCAAGCAAGTGAAATATAATATTAGACTTCAATTCAGTGATCCACTTCAGATTCTTTTAGATATCATGGGTTATTAAGTAACCAAATTATATTCAAGTAATTCAGCACCTGCTTCATCAAGCTACAGAATATGGAATTAGATATATACCACTTCAGCTTCACTGATTTGATTATGTAGTAGAGAGAGACTGGTGAATATATATTAATCCTATGAAATTAAATCAAGAAAATTAGCTGAAGATATTCCTAGGGGCCTATTTGGTGTCTGTTTGCATGAAATGCTGAATTACCTGCTTACTAAAATCACTTTTTTTTTTAAAATGAGAAATGGAATGGAACTGAGTTTACACAGGAATTTAAGCCGCAAAGTACAAGTTCAAACCAGAAATCCATTTCATTCCTGGCTCTTACAACAGCCAATACCAGATCATTGAAATATAAGAATAAAGCAAGTATATGTTTTTTCCCTCGGTGGTTCCTTATATGGAATATAGAGACTACACTGTTTGTTTATGTTCAATTACCTGTGTTGGACTTTGCTCCCATCATTATTTTTTGAACAAGTTTTCTATTTTTCTTCTGGTGACTTCTGTATCCTGTATAATATATGCAAGTATGATGTAATACGCATGCTGAGAAGCATTTCCTTTCTATTGGCTTAAAAATTTCTTTAGGATAATATCATAAATGTTTCCTTGTTCCTATGAGAAATAATGACATAGGAGTCAAATAAAGCCTATGCATTTTTTAATCCATGCCATTGCTAATTCTGTTGCCATTATAACCGTTATAACACTGTTCTGTTTAGGAGTCTGAATTATTCAATCTTTTCACAGACACAGACATTCCAGTATTTCTAACCATGATTTTGTCCTGTTTATAACTTCTGTTGGTGCTGGATGCTTATTACATGCTATTTTCTCTACAAGTCTAAACAAATAATTTAAGATTAAGAAGTTTATGCTGCAGGCTTTTCAAATTAACTGAGATTAACTCCATACAAAATGACTTAATTTCAGTGTTAAGTATGGACTGTCTTATCTCAGTCTGAAATTGTGACTGTTCTATTCTTACTCTTAGTCTAGCCATTTTCATACTATATATGAAAAGGGTCTTGTTTATTATTTACCTGAGATTTTCTAAGCAATTCTGTTTTCTATACTATGTTATCTCTGACTCATTTATAAGCAATATCAGAATTGAATTTTATTTTGATTTATTGAAGTAAAATATTAGTGAAGTAAAATTACTGAAGTAAACTATAATAAATAATAAAATGGTAACACATGTTTGCAAAACATATTAATCAGGTTTAAGTAGTCCTAGCACTTCAAAAGTTTTTGATCTGTAGAGAAATACATTTTCATCCTCAGGGAAATCTTTACAATTCACAGTAATTTTCATTTTTGGTTGAAGACAAAATGGAGTTTTGAAGGAGAGTGATAAATAGTAAACACAGCATGTTTAGAAAAGCCACTATCCTGGTGTAGTTAGTACACAGGGCTCAAATCCAAGACACAGATTCTGTTGAACTTATTCAAAATAGATACTTAAATTTTGTTCTCTGGACCTAGAATAACTAATAACCAAAAAGCTTTAGGTGGATTATAGAATGCCTCACCTATTTTGAGCAGCTTTTTTCCTTGAAAATAATAAAAAAAAATTCCTAGTTCTGTGTTACAGACAGTGCATTTCAGCAAACTGCTTTGAGTTCCAAAAAATGTTTTATCAAAAAAAAAAAAAGAAATTGTTACTAAAGACATTTTCTTTTCCCCTCATTACATGCATGAGAGAGTACTCAATCTTCTGCTTTGTATTCTCCCACTGCTTCAACAAATCATCACATGCTTTGTATTTTTCACATACTGATTTATTTGCATTACCTAATAACACCTCTGGTTTATATTTTGGTTGCAGGTTTCTCTTGGGCTTCTACATGCCCGAGCCACTCATATTCTCTGGCCTCCACAACGCTGGCAGAAGTTACAGCCGATGCTTCCTCCAGAGCGCAAACCACTCCACAGAGAGCAGGAGTGATCTGAAAGTTCAGGCAGGAAAATACTAACGTGGAGTTCAACCAGAAGGAGTTGCAGTGGTTATACCATCACCTGTAAGAGCTTTGCCACGTGCTCTGACATCAGTGTCATGTCAACAAATACATGTGACATCTAAATGTTACAATGCCACCAGAAATTCTTCATGTTTCTTTTGTTTCTTTGTTCTATTGTTTGGTGGGTTTTAAAAATTTCAAACATTAGGGCATTGTATATTAATTCAGTTTGAAATAATTGATTGTAGAAGAACTGAATGTTCATTTTTTTTCTGGAAGCAGTAACATGCTTGGCTTATGTCTGTACCTGTGCTTCTCTGGACAAGAAATTATTAAAACCTTCAATAAACTATTTTGATCTTTTACATTCATCTTGGTTTTTTTGTAACTGCGTGGAAATTATTCATATTGATTGGATATGAAAAAAGGAAAAAACACCCAAAACAGATATACTTTGGATTGTCCTATAATTACTAGTAATGAGGAACCAGTACTTCTGTAGGTGAAAAATTTTTAATGCAGCTTATTTCTATTATTAAACTGAGTGCATATTACTTATTTCTATTTTCTTTTTCAGGATAAAAATAGTTTGTTTTATATAAATATTCCCTGTATATCTTTCTGAATTAGATATTCAAATTGTACAAATGATATTACATTATCTGAAGGCAGTGTTTAATTAATTTTTCTAGTAGAGTAAATCTTCGTTATTACTGATTGCCACATTTCTTTGAAACTATGTAATTAGATAAGAAATATGTGATTAATATTCTAGTATATAGTTAATATTATAAATATACTCTGTGAATAGGCAGTAAAGCTGCACGCATTATAAGTGAAAAGAACTTGGAAAATTACACATTTTCAGTGACAAATCAATATGAGCCAGCCTTTGTTCATATTTATTGAATTTTACTTCACATAGGCTAGTAATAAAAAAATTTAGCAAACCACACAAAAGATCTTTAAACATTTTCAGCTAAAAACATGGAATTATCAGAACTTCAGGCAAGATTAATGTAAGTCTACAGCTCTTTGAACATCTGCCTTGTGAGTTAGATGATAGCTTCAATCACTACGAAAATTATCTATTACTATCTAACTTTCTTCTTAAATGCTCCAGCTCTGTAGACTCTGAATACTTTATGTGTCAGGATCTTTCTTTGTTCCAAAAAGGTGTTCTGCAGGTCTCTGAACTCTCTTCGTTAAACTAATGCAGTTTGTTTGGGTGTTATTGCAGTAAATTCAGAATTATTCAGGGACAGAAGGGGAATCCAGGGAACTACATGCCTGTGAGCCTGCCCTCGTGCTGGGGAACATTATGCAACAGATTATCTTGAATGCGACCACATGGCCAGCCAGGGGGTCAGGCTCAGCCAGCATGGGTTTAAGAACAGCAGGTCCTGTTTGACCAACCTGATGTCATTTTATGACCAGGTGACCTTCCTAGTGGATGATGGAAAAATTGTGGATATTTACATGGACTTCAGTAAAATCTTTGACAGCTTGGACAGGTGCTCTCTTCACTTGGTTAAAAATTGTATTCTGTCTATATTTTTTCATACTTGATCCTCCCCAAACCATCCCCATTTCACTGACTTTGATCCCCTAAACACCTCAGAAGTCTTGTGCAATACTGAAATGCTCTGCCCTGTACTCCACAGCAAATACTGTACCCATGGGCAAGTCTGCCAGGCAACCCAGCCAGCCTCTTCTCTAAGTCCTGGTGTTAGTTGTTCCCAGTGGTGTGGATCCTTGGGCCTCAGTGCTCCTTGATAGCTGTGAGGTGAGACTTTCATAGTTTGATGACTCCTGTAATAGACACAAAGGAGTTAAATCATGGTGTTATTTGGCTTCCCACCGCTTCCATTGTTCTTTTGGGATCCTTTGTCTGTGTGAACACCAGCTCATTATCACATAACTTATACAGGCTATGAAAGTTTCAATGTCCCGAGTATTCAACTGTGACATGCTTCAAGGAATATTTATTCATCTATGTTTGCATACATATATTTGTAAATATTCATGCATTTATATGGAGATGTATGTAGGATATACATGATGAAATGATAGAATAGAGAATATGCTATTAAGTCTGGAGATGGTTGTAAAGATGTAACTTCAGAGAATGTAACTTCAGAGAATGGTATTAGAGTGCAGTGATCTGAATTTGATAATGATTAGCAGAGAGTCTGGTGCAATAATTACCCATATACATGCNTACATGCCTGTGAGCCTGCCCTCGTGCTGGGGAACATTATGCAACAGATTATCTTGAATGCGGCCACATGGCCAGCCAGGGGGTCAGGCTCAGCCAGCATGGGTTTAAGAACAGCAGGTCCTGTTTGACCAACCGGATGTCATTTTATGACCAGGTGACTTTCCTAGTGGATGATGGAAAAATTGTGGATATTTACATGGACTTCAGTAAAATCTTTGACAGCTTGGACAGGTGCTCTCTTCACTTGGTTAAAAATTGTATTCTGTCTATATTTTTCCATACTTGATCCTCCCCAAACCATCCCCATTTCACTGACTTTGATCCCCTAAACACCTCAGAAGTCTTGTGCAATACTGAAATGCTCTGCCCTGTACTCCACAGCAAAAACTGTACCCATGGGCAAGTCTGCCAGGCAACCCAGCCAGCCTCTTCTCTAAGTCCTGGTGTTAGTTGTACCCAGTGGGGTGGGTCCTGGGGCCTCAGTGCTCCTTCATAGCTGTGAGGTGAGCCTTTCACAGTTTGATGACTCCTGCAATAGACACAAAGGAGTTAAATCATGGTGTTATTTGGCTTCCCACTGCTTGCATTGCTCTTTTGGGATCCTTTGTCTGTGTGAACACCAGCTCATTATCACATAACTTATACAGGCTATGAAAGTTTCAATGTCCCGAGTATTCAACTGTGACATGCTTCAAGGAATATTTATTCATCTATGTTTGCATACATATATTTGTAAATATTCATGCATTTATATGGAGATGTATGTAGGATATACATGATGAAATGATAGAATAGAGAATATGCTATTAAGTCTGGAGATGGTTGTAAAGATGTAACTTCAGAGAATGTAACTTCAGAGAATGGTATTAGAGTGCAGTGATCTGAATTTGATAATGATTAGCAGAGAGTCTGGTGCAATAATTACCCATATACATGCTGGATTATGTTAAAAGAAAATTTGGATATTATAGTATATTGTAGTTGAGCATGAGTCAACAATATGCTAAACAAGGAAAATACACACTTTGTAAAGAGCAGTACAGGCTGTAAAGACAGCAAACAATATCCCTTCTACATTCATGTAGGGTATGATTTTAGGTGCCAGATACAAAAAGCAATGAGGACAACTGGAATATTTAGAAAGGCACAACAAAAATAGAGAGGAACCAAAAAAATATTACCTATGAGAAATGTTGGAAGGACTTGGGTTTGTCATTTAGTCTTCAGAGTCTGACACAGTCTTCAAAATGATGAAAGATTGCTGTGAAATGCAAGACAATCATTGGTTCTCCAAGTTCATAATGTGTGGGAGCAGAACTAATAAACTTATAATGCAACATCTGGACTGTTAGATTAGACATAAAGAAATATTTTAATTATAAAAAATAATGAAACACTTGAATAGATTATTTTTTATTGCAAGACTTTAATTTTTTTTTATCAGACCTGTTGGAGACAGAAGGATGGATGAACTAGACCTGAGGTCCACATCAGCTATTTTACACATTCTCTGATTAGCTCCTCTGTGCTTGGTAAACTTGGTGGTGCTTTTGATGCTGGGCAGGTAGTTGCATCAATATCTAATTCCTTTAGACTGATAACTATGATTCTTTAGATTAGATTCTTTAGCCTATCAGTATTACAGTATCCTTATGTACCATTTTACTCTAATAAGCATCTAAGGAACCAGTTTCCTGTAAAAGAAGCTATTTTCTTCATACTGTCATCACATTAATGTGCATGACATTTTACATTATCATGTAAGTTGGTGAATAGAAATAGCTCAATGAAATCATAACAGATAATTCAGTATCCAGAGCATGAAGGGCAAACCTTTCCTTTCAAAGCAAAAAGGACCAAGACTGGCACACACGAGCACATATTTAAGGGTGTTGTTATTTAATTGATATATTTGGGTTTCAAGCTTCAAATGTGAAACACATAATGAGAAGCCTGTTCTGGAAGTAATGAAATCAGTAACAAAATTCTCATAGCCATCATGATTAGATTTCTAAGGCCTCTTCACAGGCCTTCTGGTTTTTGGTGCTGGCTTATATCTGTAATGCAATAAGGTATGATTTCATAGGAGTTAAATAAGAATGAGCACAAGTAAGGAGTAGGACACTAAGAAATGAAAGGATGACAGAATATTTTAAAGCTTGATATTCTTTAAAATGTTTTAGGTGTCACATAAACACCTTCCTGTGGCCCAAGAGAGGGGGACTAGACTGCCAGACTGCACTTGTAAAGCAAGGAGAGACGTTGCAAAAAGATCAGGAATTGGTACTCTTAGCAGACATGCACAAGTAGCCCTGAAAGAGTGACAGAGCAAAGCTGTGTATCTCAGCAGCACAGCCTCATACCGAAAACCAAAAAACTGACTGAGAAAGTGGAAAGCTGATGTAAGTAAAGAATGATCATCTAATGAATCTAAGGATCTTCAATTAGGTTGTCAGGATTTCCCATGACAAGGGAATATCATAGCATAGAAGATGTGCTGAGCTTCACTTCTTCCATCTATTCATCCTTTAGGATAACATACCTAGATGATGCAACGTGAATACTGTCAATCTGTCATTGCATGCACAAAGCACTAGCTGTTCAGTTCTGAAGCAATTGCAAAATGGATAATTTAGTGCAGAACTATCCAAGGAGAAAAAGGTAAAACCAAGAAAATAGATTGTGCTTTAGTCAACAGTTTACACTACCTGGATCCTCAAGTATTAACACTGATGAAACAAAACACCAGACATTACAAGCACAACTAAGACGTATGAACTCAAAGTACCACAGTATAGTCAAGTGATGACAGATATGAGCTCTTCCTATGCAGAATTTCATTTTCACATATCTTTTTCATTCCTTTAGATTTGTTTATAATGAAAATCAGACAGAGCTCTGAACAATTCCAGCATATTATAAGTAAGCCAGCTGTCAGGAGTATCTTTCTGTAGTTGTGTTGCTCAGGTGTCTAGCAGCTGATGAACCTGCATGCTCTTGTGCAACTTTGGTTATCCTTTGGTATTTTACTATAGTGGGAAGAATTCCCTCACTTTGGAATATTTCAATATCACTACTATTATGATCAAGAAAATTATTATTTTCTTCCTTTTCATGCCAACATGGTCTATTTTTACCATGGTCTATTTAGCAGCTTATCCAAGATCATAAGATACATAGGATAGATTTGGAAAAAAATCCCAGAATTTCCTAGATCACAGTCTACCTATTTATTGTCTGTCATTTACTGTCAGTCATTACCTTGCATAGTTAATGAAAAAATGTACAATTTGCGATATAAAGTACAAATCTTAATGAATTTAAAAGGTCAGTGAAAACCAAAATTCTGAGTAGACAGCTTAGCCTTCCACAATTGTATGTTGAGAGGAAAAGATGAGTCTTTAGAGCTAAAGTTTCCTGTGGCATTAGAGGCTCATAGAATATGTAATGTGGCCATAATAGTGGCAAATATCTTCGGATACGTCCTTCCAGAAATACCCAGTTTCACCCCAAACCACTGGATTTGTGTAAACACCATGCAGCAGCCCTTTCTCACCATCCTATAGAAGCTATGCTTTTGTGCAGAAATAGATTGAAGTTATTGAAAAAAACTAGAGGGCAAAGGCTGCAAGAAACCACATGGCAGTGGCTTAAGGGATAGACTGGGAATCCCAGAGGTAGCAGAGCTGAAGTTCTCATCACTACATCTGTACTCCTTTTCAGTAACTCCTTTGAGTGAATTAAATGCTCAGACTATTAAATCTGGTACCACAACTACAAATTTAATTTCAGCTAGTGTTTTCCAGTGTTTTTTAATTAAAAAATGTTGTGTATCCTATTGTGGAAGTTTTAGCAGTATACCTTATGACCCTGAATGCTGTGGGATTATTTGTTTGATTTTTAGTTTGTGAAATAAAAGATAAACCAGAAGCTGATTTATGCAACTGCACCTCAAGAGACTTTTAAGCAGAACATTACACAGAAAATATTGCCAATGCTAAAACTATATCATCATCCAAATATTTTCTTGATTGAAATTAATTAATTGTGTTATTGGATGAGGGGTTCACCTTTGGAAGATTTTGTAGTTAACACCCCAAAGGTGTAGACTATTTTAAAAATGCAGCAGCTGTATCTGAATACCAGGTTACCCCAAACATACAGTGAGGAAAGGTTTAATTTAAAAAAATATTTAATTTGTGATAACTTACTGGAACTATATTAACCCACCATATTATCTACTATCTTCCTCTTCCATCCCACTCACAAATGTCTCAGCATTTTATTTAACATCTAACCTTTTCTCATATCCTCCTATTAAATGTCAAAATTGAATTTTACATCCTTTGGGAGCTAAAGATTCCATACTCATATTTTTTTCTTACACGCATTTTAATTAATAACTGAAACATAGAACACCAATTTTTTTTAGCAATCCCCACAATTTCATCCATTTGATTACAAGTATTAATCACACAAATGGTCCTGTTTTCTGTAGGACTTGATTGCCTCAGGATCTAAGATCAGGTTATAGTACTTAACTTTCTAACCTGCTTTTGATGAGCCTGTAATTAAAGAAATGCATTTCCTTTATTCTCCTTTCTTCCCTCATTATGAATGGATGGTTTCTAAATCTGACATGAAATATCTTAAGGGTTTAGATAAGTAGTCCATTTGTCCAGTAACCCATTCCTGACAGAGGTTAGTAAGTTATAGTTCCTATAATGAAGAGTTTGGAATAACCTGCCAAAAGGGAAATTACTTTTCAGCCCCAGGCAGTTAGTGTTATGCCCTGGGGCATGAAAGTTTAAATTTCTTACTTATCTTATATCCTTTCTAATGTAACTGAACGTTCCACTATCTATATAAACGTTTAGTGCTATCTTTAACAGCAACATCTGAAAGATCTGTTTGTAAACAGAAAACAGCTGAGTAAAGTCTGAGAGTTTTTTCTTTAACTTCTGTTTACTTGTGCTATCCCCTATGTTAAACTGGGGACAGCAATTATTTTTGTTGGCATTGTAAGCATATGACAATGGTAGCAATTAAATGAAAAAATCAATTATATAAGCAAGTGAAGTCTTTTTATAATATGGGCTAAACACAGTAGGACCTAGCAAGTTCAACAAAAATAGGGGTTTCTGTTCTCTCTCTAGAGTTGGTTAAACTTATTTGGGTCACTGACCAACACAATTCCAAATCTTACACACTGATCCTTCAATAACCAGGTGCCAGAAGTGAAAGTGCCTTCAGTGGTTTACTTTTTAAAGCATTTTGAAAATCAGGTGATTTTTATTTTGAGTCATCTGAAATGAAATGCCTGACCTGCAAAATCACTAGTCACTATTGAAAATCAGTGCAAAGTCATGATAGTAAGTTTGAATATATTTGCTCTTTTGATAACTGACTAAAAAGAAGATTATTTCCTCCACCTTTTATTATTATTATTATTA